>OU892284.1:43130744-43520326 GCA_917834065.1 Ceutorhynchus assimilis | reverse complement strand
TAAAACGATGAAATTTCAAATTTTTTTTTTGTCGAGATTATGTATCCTAATGGTCAATCAACATACCCCGAACTCCATACAATAATTTATTCTCAGATTTGAAGCCGAAATCTATGAAAAAAGGCACTCAGAAAAATTGAAAAATTGATAAATCACCCTAAATTGCTTAACACGATTTTATCTCAGGAACTATAAGTGTCAATGAGCTGAAATTTTCAGGGATTGTAGTCTTTTGAAAGGGATAAAATTCAGTGAAAGATTCAGCTTTCTATCTATAATAGAAAGAAAGTTATGACCTTTCAAAGTTTTCCAAAAAATTATAAGGGGGGTTACCTTCTTACTAAAAACGATGAAATTTTCAAATTTTTTTTTGTCGAGATTATGTATCCTAATGGTCAATCAACATACCCCCGAACTCCATACAATAATTTATTCTCAGATTTGAAGCCGAAATCTATGAAAAAAGGCACTCAGAAAAATTGAAAAATTGATAAATCACCCTAAATTGCTTAACACGATTTTATCTCAGGAACTATAAGTGTCAATGAGCTGAAATTTTCAGGGATTGTAGTCTTTTGAAAGGGATAAAATTCAGTGAAAGATTCAGCTTTCTATCTATAATAGAAAAAAAAGTTATGACCTTTCAAAGTTTTCCAAAAAAAATCATAAGGGGGGTACCTTCTTACTAAAACGATGAAATTTCAAATTTTTTTTTTGTCGAGATTATGTATCCTAATGGTCAATCAACATACCCCGAACTCCATACAATAATTTATTCTCAGATTTGAAGCCGAAATCTATGAAAAAAGGCACTCAGAAAAATTGAAAAATTGATAAATCACCCTAAATTGCTTAACACGATTTTATCTCAGGAACTATAAGTGTCAATGAGCTGAAATTTTCAGGGATTGTAGTCTTTTGAAAGGGATAAAATTCAGTGAAAGATTCAGCTTTCTATCTATAATAGAAAGAAAGTTATGACCTTTCAAAGTTTTACAAAAAAATCATAAGGGGGGTACCTTCTTACTAAAACGATGAAATTTCAAATTTTTTTTTGTCGAGATTATGTATCCTAATGGTCAATCAACATACCCCGAACTCCATACAATAATTTATTCTCAGATTTGAAGCCGAAATCTATGAAAAAAGGCACTCAGAAAAATTGAAAAATTGATAAATCACCCTAAATTGCTTAACACGATTTTATCTCAGGAACTATAAGTGTCAATGAGCTGAAATTTTCAGGGATTGTAGTCTTTTGAAAGGGATAAAATTCAGTGAAAGATTCAGCTTTCTATCTATAATAGAAAGAAAGTTATGACCTTTCAAAGTTTTACAAAAAAAATCATAAGGGGGGTACCTTCTTACTAAAACGATGAAATTTCAAATTTTTTTTTGTCGAGATTTTGTGTCCTAATGGTCCCCTCGTGATACCCTGAATTCCATAAACTAAATTATTCTCAGATTTGAAGCCGAAATCTATGAAAAAAGGCACTCAGAAAAATTGAAAAATTGATAAATCACCCTAAATTGCTTAACACGATTTTATCTCAGGAACTATAAGTTCGAATGAGCTGAAAATTTTCAGGTATTGTAGTCTTTTGAAAGGGATAAAATTCAGTGAAAGATTCAGCTTTCTATCTATAATAGAAAAAAAGTTATGACCTTTCAAAGTTTTCCAAAAAAATCATAAGGGGGGTACCTTCTTACTAAAACGATGAAATTTCAAATTTTTTTTTTGTCGAGATTATGTATCCTAATGGTCAATCAACATACCCCGAACTCCATACAATAATTTATTCTCAGATTTGAAGCCAAAATCTATGAAAAAAGGCACTCAGAAAAAATTGATAAATCGCCCCTAAATTGCTTAACACGATTTTATCTCAGGAACTATAAGTGCGAATGAGCTGAAATTTTCAGGTATTGTAGTCTTTTGAAAGGGATAAAATTCAGTGAAAGATTCAGCTTTCTATCTATAATAGAAAAAAAGTTATGACCTTTCAAAGTTTTCCAAAAAAATCATAAGGGGGGTACCTTCTTACTAAAACGATGAAATTTCAAATTTTTTTTTGTCGAGATTATGTATCCTAATGGTCAATCAACATACCCCGAACTCCATACAATAATTTATTCTCAGATTTGAAGCCGAAATCTATGAAAAAAGGCACTCAGAAAAATTGAAAAATTGATAAATCACCCTAAATTGCTTAACACGATTTTATCTCAGGAACTATAAGTGTCAATGAGCTGAAATTTTCAGGGATTGTAGTCTTTTGAAAGGGATAAAATTCAGTGAAAGATTCAGCTTTCTATCTATAATAGAAAGAAAGTTATGACCTTTCAAAGTTTTCCAAAAAATTATAAGGGGGGTACCTTCTTACTAAAACGATGAAATTTCAAATTTTTTTTTGTCGAGATTATGTATCCTAATGGTCAATCAACATACCCCCGAACTCCATACAATAATTTATTCTCAGATTTGAAGCCGAAATCTATGAAAAAAGGCACTCAGAAAAATTGAAAAATTGATAAATCACCCTAAATTGCTTAACACGATTTTATCTCAGGAACTATAAGTGTCAATGAGCTGAAATTTTCAGGGATTGTAGTCTTTTGAAAGGGATAAAATTCAGTGAAAGATTCAGCTTTCTATCTATAATAGAAAGAAAGTTATGACCTTTCAAAGTTTTCCAAAAAATTATAAGGGGGGTACCTTCTTACTAAAACGATGAAATTTCAAATTTTTTTTTGTCGAGATTATGTATCCTAATGGTCAATCAACATACCCCGAACTCCATACAATAATTTATTCTCAGATTTGAAGCCGAAATCTATGAAAAAAGGCACTCAGAAAAATTGAAAAATTGATAAATCACCCTAAATTGCTTAACACGATTTTATCTCAGGAACTATAAGTGTCAATGAGCTGAAATTTTCAGGGATTGTAGTCTTTTGAAAGGGATAAAATTCAGTGAAAGATTCAGCTTTCTATCTATAATAGAAAGAAAGTTATGACCTTTCAAAGTTTTACAAAAAAATCATAAGGGGGGTACCTTCTTACTAAAACGATGAAATTTCAAATTTTTTTTTGTCGAGATTATGTATCCTAATGGTCAATCAACATACCCCGAACTCCATACAATAATTTATTCTCAGATTTGAAGCCGAAATCTATGAAAAAAGGCACTCAGAAAAATTGAAAAATTGATAAATCACCCTAAATTGCTTAACACGATTTTATCTCAGGAACTATAAGTGTCAATGAGCTGAAATTTTCAGGGATTGTAGTCTTTTGAAAGGGATAAAATTCAGTGAAAGATTCAGCTTTCTATCTATAATAGAAAGAAAGTTATGACCTTTCAAAGTTTTACAAAAAAATCATAAGGGGGGTACCTTCTTACTAAAACGATGAAATTTCAAATTTTTTTTTGTCGAGATTTTGTGTCCTAATGGTCCCTCGTGATACCCTGAATTCCATAAACTAAATTATTCTCAGATTTGAAGCCGAAATCTATGAAAAAAGGCACTCAGAAAAATTGAAAAATTGATAAATCACCCTAAATTGCTTAACACGATTTTATCTCAGGAACTATAAGTTCGAATGAGCTGAAATTTTCAGGTATTGTAGTCTTTTGAAAGGGATAAAATTCAGTGAAAGATTCAGCTTTCTATCTATAATAGAAAAAAAGTTATGACCTTTCAAAGTTTTCCAAAAAAATCATAAGGGGGGTACCTTCTTACTAAAAACGATGAAATTTCAAATTTTTTTTTTGTCGAGATTATGTATCCTAATGGTCAATCAACATACCCCGAACTCCATACAATAATTTATTCTCAGATTTGAAGCCAAAATCTATGAAAAAAGGCACTCAGAAAAATTGATAAATCGCCCTAAAATTGCTTAACACGATTTTATCTCAGGAACTATAAGTGCGAATGAGCTGAAATTTTCAGGTATTGTAGTCTTTTGAAAGGGATAAAATTCAGTGAAAGATTCAGCTTTCTATCTATAATAGAAAAAAAAGTTATGACCTTTCAAAGTTTTCCAAAAAAATCATAAGGGGGGTACCTTCTTACTAAAACGATGAAATTTCAAATTTTTTTTTGTCGAGATTATGTATCCTAATGGTCAATCAACATACCCCGAACTCCATACAATAATTTATTCTCAGATTTGAAGCCGAAATCTATGAAAAAAGGCACTCAGAAAAAATTGAAAAATTGATAAATCACCCTAAATTGCTTAACACGATTTTATCTCAGGAACTATAAGTGTCAATGAGCTGAAATTTTCAGGGATTGTAGTCTTTTGAAAGGGATAAAATTCAGTGAAAGATTCAGCTTTCTATCTATAATAGAAAGAAAGTTATGACCTTTCAAAGTTTTACAAAAAAATCATAAGGGGGGTACCTTCTTACTAAAACGATGAAATTTCAAATTTTTTTTTGTCGAGATTATGTATCCTAATGGTCAATCAACATACCCCGAACTCCATACAATAATTTATTCTCAGATTTGAAGCCGAAATCTATGAAAAAAAGGCACTCAGAAAAATTGAAAAAATTGATAAATCACCCCTAAATTGCTTAACACGATTTTATCTCAGGAACTATAAGTGCGAATGAGCTGAAATTTTCAGGTATTGTAGTCTTTTGAAAGGGATAAAATTCAGTGAAAGATTCAGCTTTCTATCTATAATAGAAAAAAAAGTTATGACCTTTCAAAGTTTTCCAAAAAAATCATAAGGGGGGTACCTTCTTACTAAAACGATGAAATTTCAAATTTTTTTTTTGTCGAGATTATGTATCCTAATGGTCAATCAACATACCCCGAACTCCATACAATAATTTATTCTCAGATTTGAAGCCGAAATCTATGAAAAAAGGCACTCAGAAAAATTGAAAAATTGATAAATCACCCTAAATTGCTTAACACGATTTTATCTCAGGAACTATAAGTGTCAATGAGCTGAAATTTTCAGGGATTGTAGTCTTTTGAAAGGGATAAAATTCAGTGAAAGATTCAGCTTTCTATCTATAATAGAAAAAAAGTTATGACCTTTCAAAGTTTTCCAAAAAAATCATAAGGGGGGTACCTTCTTACTAAAACGATGAAATTTCAAATTTTTTTTTTGTCGAGATTATGTATCCTAATGGTCAATCAACATACCCCGAACTCCATACAATAATTTATTCTCAGATTTGAAGCCGAAATCTATGAAAAAAGGCACTCAGAAAAATTGAAAAATTGATAAATCACCCTAAATTGCTTAACACGATTTTATCTCAGGAACTATAAGTTCGAATGAGCTGAAATTTTCAGGTATTGTAGTCTTTTGAAAGGGATAAAATTCAGTGAAAGATTCAGCTTTCTATCTATAATAGAAAAAAAGTTATGACCTTTCAAAGTTTTCCAAAAAAATCATAAGGGGGGTACCTTCTTACTAAAACGATGAAATTTCAAATTTTTTTTTGTCGAGATTATGTATCCTAATGGTCAATCAACATACCCCGAACTCCATACAATAATTTATTCTCAGATTTGAAGCCGAAATCTATGAAAAAAGGCACTCAGAAAAATTGAAAAATTGATAAATCACCCTAAATTGCTTAACACGATTTTATCTCAGGAACTATAAGTGTCAATGAGCTGAAATTTTCAGGGATTGTAGTCTTTTGAAAGGGATAAAATTCAGTGAAAGATTCAGCTTTCTATCTATAATAGAAAAAAAGTTATGACCTTTCAAAGTTTTCCAAAAAAATCATAAGGGGGGTACCTTCTTACTAAAACGATGAAATTTCAAATTTTTTTTTGTCGAGATTATGTATCCTAATGGTCAATCAACATACCCCGAACTCCATACAATAATTTATTCTCAGATTTGAAGCCGAAATCTATGAAAAAAGGCACTCAGAAAAATTGAAAAATTGATAAATCACCCTAAATTGCTTAACACGATTTTATCTCAGGAACTATAAGTTCGAATGAGCTGAAATTTTCAGGTATTGTAGTCTTTTGAAAGGGATAAAATTCAGTGAAAGATTCAGCTTTCTATCTATAATAGAAAAAAAGTTATGACCTTTCAAAGTTTTCCAAAAAAATCATAAGGGGGGTACCTTCTTACTAAAACGATGAAATTTCAAATTTTTTTTTGTCGAGATTATGTATCCTAATGGTCAATCAACATACCCCGAACTCCATACAATAATTTATTCTCAGATTTGAAGCCGAAATCTATGAAAAAAGGCACTCAGAAAAATTGAAAAATTGATAAATCACCCTAAATTGCTTAACACGATTTTATCTCAGGAACTATAAGTTCGAATGAGCTGAAATTTTCAGGTATTGTAGTCTTTTGAAAGGGATAAAATTCAGTGAAAGATTCAGCTTTCTATCTATAATAGAAAAAAAGTTATGACCTTTCAAAGTTTTCCAAAAAAATCATAAGGGGGGTACCTTCTTACTAAAACGATGAAATTTCAAATTTTTTTTTGTCGAGATTATGTATCCTAATGGTCAATCAACATACCCCGAACTCCATACAATAATTTATTCTCAGATTTGAAGCCGAAATCTATGAAAAAAGGCACTCAGAAAAATTGAAAAATTGATAAATCACCCTAAATTGCTTAACACGATTTTATCTCAGGAACTATAAGTGTCAATGAGCTGAAATTTTCAGGGATTGTAGTCTTTTGAAAGGGATAAAATTCAGTGAAAGATTCAGCTTTCTATCTATAATAGAAAGAAAGTTATGACCTTTCAAAGTTTTCCAAAAAATTATAAGGGGGGTACCTTCTTACTAAAACGATGAAATTTCAAATTTTTTTTTGTCGAGATTATGTATCCTAATGGTCAATCAACATACCCCGAACTCCATACAATAATTTATTCTCAGATTTGAAGCCGAAATCTATGAAAAAAGGCACTCAGAAAAATTGAAAAATTGATAAATCACCCTAAATTGCTTAACACGATTTTATCTCAGGAACTATAAGTGTCAATGAGCTGAAATTTTCAGGGATTGTAGTCTTTTGAAAGGGATAAAATTCAGTGAAAGATTCAGCTTTCTATCTATAATAGAAAGAAAGTTATGACCTTTCAAAGTTTTACAAAAAAATCATAAGGGGGGTACCTTCTTACTAAAACGATGAAATTTCAAATTTTTTTTTGTCGAGATTATGTATCCTAATGGTCAATCAACATACCCCGAACTCCATACAATAATTTATTCTCAGATTTGAAGCCGAAATCTATGAAAAAAGGCACTCAGAAAAATTGAAAAATTGATAAATCACCCTAAATTGCTTAACACGATTTTATCTCAGGAACTATAAGTGCGAATGAGCTGAAATTTTCAGGTATTGTAGTCTTTTGAAAGGGATAAAATTCAGTGAAAGATTCAGCTTTCTATCTATAATAGAAAAAAAGTTATGACCTTTCAAAGTTTTCCAAAAAAATCATAAGGGGGGTACCTTCTTACTAAAACGATGAAATTTCAAATTTTTTTTTGTCGAGATTATGTATCCTAATGGTCAATCAACATACCCCGAACTCCATACAATAATTTATTCTCAGATTTGAAGCCGAAATCTATGAAAAAAGGCACTCAGAAAAATTGAAAAATTGATAAATCACCCTAAATTGCTTAACACGATTTTATCTCAGGAACTATAAGTGTCAATGAGCTGAAATTTTCAGGGATTGTAGTCTTTTGAAAGGGATAAAATTCAGTGAAAGATTCAGCTTTCTATCTATAATAGAAAAAAAGTTATGACCTTTCAAAGTTTTCCAAAAAAATCATAAGGGGGGTACCTTCTTACTAAAACGATGAAATTTCAAATTTTTTTTTGTCGAGATTATGTATCCTAATGGTCAATCAACATACCCCGAACTCCATACAATAATTTATTCTCAGATTTGAAGCCGAAATCTATGAAAAAAGGCACTCAGAAAAATTGAAAAATTGATAAATCACCCTAAATTGCTTAACACGATTTTATCTCAGGAACTATAAGTTCGAATGAGCTGAAATTTTCAGGTATTGTAGTCTTTTGAAAGGGATAAAATTCAGTGAAAGATTCAGCTTTCTATCTATAATAGAAAAAAAGTTATGACCTTTCAAAGTTTTCCAAAAAAATCATAAGGGGGGTACCTTCTTACTAAAACGATGAAATTTCAAATTTTTTTTTGTCGAGATTATGTATCCTAATGGTCAATCAACATACCCCGAACTCCATACAATAATTTATTCTCAGATTTGAAGCCGAAATCTATGAAAAAAGGCACTCAGAAAAATTGAAAAATTGATAAATCACCCTAAATTGCTTAACACGATTTTATCTCAGGAACTATAAGTGTCAATGAGCTGAAATTTTCAGGGATTGTAGTCTTTTGAAAGGGATAAAATTCAGTGAAAGATTCAGCTTTCTATCTATAATAGAAAAAAAGTTATGACCTTTCAAAGTTTTCCAAAAAAATCATAAGGGGGGTACCTTCTTACTAAAACGATGAAATTTCAAATTTTTTTTTGTCGAGATTATGTATCCTAATGGTCAATCAACATACCCCGAACTCCATACAATAATTTATTCTCAGATTTGAAGCCGAAATCTATGAAAAAAGGCACTCAGAAAAATTGAAAAATTGATAAATCACCCTAAATTGCTTAACACGATTTTATCTCAGGAACTATAAGTTCGAATGAGCTGAAATTTTCAGGTATTGTAGTCTTTTGAAAGGGATAAAATTCAGTGAAAGATTCAGCTTTCTATCTATAATAGAAAAAAAGTTATGACCTTTCAAAGTTTTCCAAAAAATTATAAGGGGGGTACCTTCTTACTAAAACGATGAAATTTCAAATTTTTTTTTGTCGAGATTATGTATCCTAATGGTCAATCAACATACCCCGAACTCCATACAATAATTTATTCTCAGATTTGAAGCCGAAATCTATGAAAAAAGGCACTCAGAAAAATTGAAAAATTGATAAATCACCCTAAATTGCTTAACACGATTTTATCTCAGGAACTATAAGTGTCAATGAGCTGAAATTTTCAGGGATTGTAGTCTTTTGAAAGGGATAAAATTCAGTGAAAGATTCAGCTTTCTATCTATAATAGAAAAAAAGTTATGACCTTTCAAAGTTTTCCAAAAAAATCATAAGGGGGGTACCTTCTTACTAAAACGATGAAATTTCAAATTTTTTTTTGTCGAGATTATGTATTTTAATGGTCAATCAACATACCCCGAACTCCATACAATAATTTATTCTCAGATTTGAAGCCGAAATCTTATGAAAAAAGGCACTCAGAAAAATTGAAAAATTGATAAATCACCCTAAATTGCTTAACACGATTTTATCTCAGGAACTATAAGTTCGAATGAGCTGAAATTTTCAGGTATTGTAGTCTTTTGAAAGGGATAAAATTCAGTGAAAGATTCAGCTTTCTATCTATAATAGAAAAAAAGTTATGACCTTTCAAAGTTTTCCAAAAAAATCATAAGGGGGGTACCTTCTTACTAAAACGATGAAATTTCAAATTTTTTTTTGTCGAGATTATGTATCCTAATGGTCAATCAACATACCCCGAACTCCATACAATAATTTATTCTCAGATTTGAAGCCGAAATCTATGAAAAAAGGCACTCAGAAAAATTGAAAAATTGATAAATCACCCTAAATTGCTTAACACGATTTTATCTCAGGAACTATAAGTTCGAATGAGCTGAAATTTTCAGGTATTGTAGTCTTTTGAAAGGGATAAAATTCAGTGAAAGATTCAGCTTTCTATCTATAATAGAAAAAAAGTTATGACCTTTCAAAGTTTTCCAAAAAAATCATAAGGGGGGTACCTTCTTACTAAAACGATGAAATTTCAAATTTTTTTTTGTCGAGATTATGTATCCTAATGGTCAATCAACATACCCCGAACTCCATACAATAATTTATTCTCAGATTTGAAGCCGAAATCTATGAAAAAAGGCACTCAGAAAAATTGAAAAATTGATAAATCACCCTAAATTGCTTAACACGATTTTATCTCAGGAACTATAAGTGTCAATGAGCTGAAATTTTCAGGGATTGTAGTCTTTTGAAAGGGATAAAATTCAGTGAAAGATTCAGCTTTCTATCTATAATAGAAAAAAAGTTATGACCTTTCAAAGTTTTCCAAAAAAATCATAAGGGGGGTACCTTCTTACTAAAACGATGAAATTTCAAATTTTTTTTTGTCGAGATTATGTATCCTAATGGTCAATCAACATACCCCGAACTCCATACAATAATTTATTCTCAGATTTGAAGCCGAAATCTATGAAAAAAGGCACTCAGAAAAATTGAAAAATTGATAAATCACCCTAAATTGCTTAACACGATTTTATCTCAGGAACTATAAGTGTCAATGAGCTGAAATTTTCAGGGATTGTAGTCTTTTGAAAGGGATAAAATTCAGTGAAAGATTCAGCTTTCTATCTATAATAGAAAAAAAGTTATGACCTTTCAAAGTTTTCCAAAAAAATCATAAGGGGGGTACCTTCTTACTAAAACGATGAAATTTCAAATTTTTTTTTGTCGAGATTATGTATCCTAATGGTCAATCAACATACCCCGAACTCCATACAATAATTTATTCTCAGATTTGAAGCCGAAATCTATGAAAAAAGGCACTCAGAAAAATTGAAAAATTGATAAATCACCCTAAATTGCTTAACACGATTTTATCTCAGGAACTATAAGTGTCAATGAGCTGAAATTTTCAGGGATTGTAGTCTTTTGAAAGGGATAAAATTCAGTGAAAGATTCAGCTTTCTATCTATAATAGAAAAAAAGTTATGACCTTTCAAAGTTTTCCAAAAAAATCATAAGGGGGGTACCTTCTTACTAAAACGATGAAATTTCAAATTTTTTTTTGTCGAGATTATGTATCCTAATGGTCAATCAACATACCCCGAACTCCATACAATAATTTATTCTCAGATTTGAAGCCGAAATCTATGAAAAAAGGCACTCAGAAAAATTGAAAAATTGATAAATCACCCTAAATTGCTTAACACGATTTTATCTCAGGAACTATAAGTTCGAATGAGCTGAAATTTTCAGGTATTGTAGTCTTTTGAAAGGGATAAAATTCAGTGAAAGATTCAGCTTTCTATCTATAATAGAAAAAAAGTTATGACCTTTCAAAGTTTTCCAAAAAAATCATAAGGGGGGTACCTTCTTACTAAAACGATGAAATTTCAAATTTTTTTTTGTCGAGATTATGTATCCTAATGGTCAATCAACATACCCCGAACTCCATACAATAATTTATTCTCAGATTTGAAGCCGAAATCTATGAAAAAAGGCACTCAGAAAAATTGAAAAATTGATAAATCACCCTAAATTGCTTAACACGATTTTATCTCAGGAACTATAAGTTCGAATGAGCTGAAATTTTCAGGTATTGTAGTCTTTTGAAAGGGATAAAATTCAGTGAAAGATTCAGCTTTCTATCTATAATAGAAAAAAAGTTATGACCTTTCAAAGTTTTCCAAAAAAATCATAAGGGGGGTACCTTCTTACTAAAACGATGAAATTTCAAATTTTTTTTTGTCGAGATTATGTATCCTAATGGTCAATCAACATACCCCGAACTCCATACAATAATTTATTCTCAGATTTGAAGCCGAAATCTATGAAAAAAGGCACTCAGAAAAATTGAAAAATTGATAAATCACCCTAAATTGCTTAACACGATTTTATCTCAGGAACTATAAGTTCGAATGAGCTGAAATTTTCAGGTATTGTAGTCTTTTGAAAGGGATAAAATTCAGTGAAAGATTCAGCTTTCTATCTATAATAGAAAAAAAGTTATGACCTTTCAAAGTTTTCCAAAAAAATCATAAGGGGGGTACCTTCTTACTAAAACGATGAAATTTCAAATTTTTTTTTGTCGAGATTATGTATCCTAATGGTCAATCAACATACCCCGAACTCCATACAATAATTTATTCTCAGATTTGAAGCCGAAATCTATGAAAAAAGGCACTCAGAAAAATTGAAAAATTGATAAATCACCCTAAATTGCTTAACACGATTTTATCTCAGGAACTATAAGTTCGAATGAGCTGAAATTTTCAGGTATTGTAGTCTTTTGAAAGGGATAAAATTCAGTGAAAGATTCAGCTTTCTATCTATAATAGAAAAAAAGTTATGACCTTTCAAAGTTTTCCAAAAAAATCATAAGGGGGGTACCTTCTTACTAAAACGATGAAATTTCAAATTTTTTTTTGTCGAGATTATGTATCCTAATGGTCAATCAACATACCCCGAACTCCATACAATAATTTATTCTCAGATTTGAAGCCGAAATCTATGAAAAAAGGCACTCAGAAAAATTGAAAAATTGATAAATCACCCTAAATTGCTTAACACGATTTTATCTCAGGAACTATAAGTTCGAATGAGCTGAAATTTTCAGGTATTGTAGTCTTTTGAAAGGGATAAAATTCAGTGAAAGATTCAGCTTTCTATCTATAATAGAAAAAAAGTTATGACCTTTCAAAGTTTTCCAAAAAAAATCATAAGGGGGGTACCTTCTTACTAAAACGATGAAATTTCAAATTTTTTTTTGTCGAGATTATGTATCCTAATGGTCAATCAACATACCCCGAACTCCATACAATAATTTATTCTCAGATTTGAAGCCGAAATCTATGAAAAAAGGCACTCAGAAAAATTGAAAAATTGATAAATCACCCTAAATTGCTTAACACGATTTTATCTCAGGAACTATAAGTTCGAATGAGCTGAAATTTTCAGGTATTGTAGTCTTTTGAAAGGGATAAAATTCAGTGAAAGATTCAGCTTTCTATCTATAATAGAAAAAAAGTTATGACCTTTCAAAGTTTTCCAAAAAAATCATAAGGGGGGTACCTTCTTACTAAAACGATGAAATTTCAAATTTTTTTTTGTCGAGATTATGTATCCTAATGGTCAATCAACATACCCCGAACTCCATACAATAATTTATTCTCAGATTTGAAGCCGAAATCTATGAAAAAAGGCACTCAGAAAAATTGAAAAATTGATAAATCACCCTAAATTGCTTAACACGATTTTATCTCAGGAACTATAAGTTCGAATGAGCTGAAATTTTCAGGTATTGTAGTCTTTTGAAAGGGATAAAATTCAGTGAAAGATTCAGCTTTCTATCTATAATAGAAAAAAAGTTATGACCTTTCAAAGTTTTCCAAAAAAATCATAAGGGGGGTACCTTCTTACTAAAACGATGAAATTTCAAATTTTTTTTTGTCGAGATTATGTATCCTAATGGTCAATCAACATACCCCGAACTCCATACAATAATTTATTCTCAGATTTGAAGCCGAAATCTATGAAAAAAGGCACTCAGAAAAATTGAAAAATTGATAAATCACCCTAAATTGCTTAACACGATTTTATCTCAGGAACTATAAGTGTCAATGAGCTGAAATTTTCAGGGATTGTAGTCTTTTGAAAGGGATAAAATTCAGTGAAAGATTCAGCTTTCTATCTATAATAGAAAGAAAGTTATGACCTTTCAAAGTTTTCCAAAAAATTATAAGGGGGGTACCTTCTTACTAAAACGATGAAATTTCAAATTTTTTTTTGTCGAGATTATGTATCCTAATGGTCAATCAACATACCCCGAACTCCATACAATAATTTATTCTCAGATTTGAAGCCGAAATCTATGAAAAAAGGCACTCAGAAAAATTGAAAAATTGATAAATCACCCTAAATTGCTTAACACGATTTTATCTCAGGAACTATAAGTGTCAATGAGCTGAAATTTTCAGGTATTGTAGTCTTTTGAAAGGGATAAAATTCAGTGAAAGATTCAGCTTTCTATCTATAATAGAAAGAAAGTTATGACCTTTCAAAGTTTTCCAAAAAATTATAAGGGGGGTACCTTCTTACTAAAACGATGAAATTTCAAATTTTTTTTTGTCGAGATTATGTATCCTAATGGTCAATCAACATACCCCGAACTCCATACAATAATTTATTCTCAGATTTGAAGCCGAAATCTATGAAAAAAGGCACTCAGAAAAATTGAAAAATTGATAAATCACCCTAAATTGCTTAACACGATTTTATCTCAGGAACTATAAGTGTCAATGAGCTGAAATTTTCAGGGATTGTAGTCTTTTGAAAGGGATAAAATTCAGTGAAAGATTCAGCTTTCTATCTATAATAGAAAGAAAGTTATGACCTTTCAAAGTTTTCCAAAAAAATCATAAGGGGGGTACCTTCTTACTAAAACGATGAAATTTCAAATTTTTTTTTGTCGAGATTATGTATCCTAATGGTCAATCAACATACCCCGAACTCCATACAATAATTTATTCTCAGATTTGAAGCCGAAATCTATGAAAAAAGGCACTCAGAAAAATTGAAAAATTGATAAATCACCCTAAATTGCTTAACACGATTTTATCTCAGGAACTATAAGTGTCAATGAGCTGAAATTTTCAGGGATTGTAGTCTTTTGAAAGGGATAAAATTCAGTGAAAGATTCAGCTTTCTATCTATAATAGAAAGAAAGTTATGACCTTTCAAAGTTTTCCAAAAAATTATAAGGGGGGTACCTTCTTACTAAAACGATGAAATTTCAAATTTTTTTTTGTCGAGATTATGTATCCTAATGGTCAATCAACATACCCCGAACTCCATACAATAATTTATTCTCAGATTTGAAGCCGAAATCTATGAAAAAAGGCACTCAGAAAAATTGAAAAATTGATAAATCACCCTAAATTGCTTAACACGATTTTATCTCAGGAACTATAAGTGTCAATGAGCTGAAATTTTCAGGGATTGTAGTCTTTTGAAAGGGATAAAATTCAGTGAAAGATTCAGCTTTCTATCTATAATAGAAAGAAAGTTATGACCTTTCAAAGTTTTCCAAAAAAATCATAAGGGGGGTACCTTCTTACTAAAACGATGAAATTTCAAATTTTTTTTTGTCGAGATTATGTATCCTAATGGTCAATCAACATACCCCGAACTCCATACAATAATTTATTCTCAGATTTGAAGCCGAAATCTATGAAAAAAGGCACTCAGAAAAATTGAAAAATTGATAAATCACCCTAAATTGCTTAACACGATTTTATCTCAGGAACTATAAGTGTCAATGAGCTGAAATTTTCAGGGATTGTAGTCTTTTGAAAGGGATAAAATTCAGTGAAAGATTCAGCTTTCTATCTATAATAGAAAGAAAGTTATGACCTTTCAAAGTTTTCCAAAAAAATCATAAGGGGGGTACCTTCTTACTAAAACGATGAAATTTCAAATTTTTTTTTGTCGAGATTATGTATCCTAATGGTCAATCAACATACCCCGAACTCCATACAATAATTTATTCTCAGATTTGAAGCCGAAATCTATGAAAAAAGGCACTCAGAAAAATTGAAAAATTGATAAATCACCCTAAATTGCTTAACACGATTTTATCTCAGGAACTATAAGTGTCAATGAGCTGAAATTTTCAGGGATTGTAGTCTTTTGAAAGGGATAAAATTCAGTGAAAGATTCAGCTTTCTATCTATAATAGAAAAAAAGTTATGACCTTTCAAAGTTTTCCAAAAAAATCATAAGGGGGGTACCTTCTTACTAAAACGATGAAATTTCAAATTTTTTTTTGTCGAGATTATGTATCCTAATGGTCAATCAACATACCCCGAACTCCATACAATAATTTATTCTCAGATTTGAAGCCGAAATCTATGAAAAAAGGCACTCAGAAAAATTGAAAAATTGATAAATCACCCTAAATTGCTTAACACGATTTTATCTCAGGAACTATAAGTGTCAATGAGCTGAAATTTTCAGGGATTGTAGTCTTTTGAAAGGGATAAAATTCAGTGAAAGATTCAGCTTTCTATCTATAATAGAAAAAAAGTTATGACCTTTCAAAGTTTTCCAAAAAAATCATAAGGGGGGTACCTTCTTACTAAAACGATGAAATTTCAAATTTTTTTTTGTCGAGATTATGTATCCTAATGGTCAATCAACATACCCCGAACTCCATACAATAATTTATTCTCAGATTTGAAGCCGAAATCTATGAAAAAAGGCACTCAGAAAAATTGAAAAATTGATAAATCACCCTAAATTGCTTAACACGATTTTATCTCAGGAACTATAAGTGTCAATGAGCTGAAATTTTCAGGGATTGTAGTCTTTTGAAAGGGATAAAATTCAGTGAAAGATTCAGCTTTCTATCTATAATAGAAAAAAAGTTATGACCTTTCAAAGTTTTCCAAAAAAAATCATAAGGGGGGTACCTTCTTACTAAAACGATGAAATTTCAAATTTTTTTTTGTCGAGATTATGTATCCTAATGGTCAATCAACATACCCCGAACTCCATACAATAATTTATTCTCAGATTTGAAGCCGAAATCTATGAAAAAAGGCACTCAGAAAAATTGAAAAATTGATAAATCGCCCTAAATTGCTTAACACGATTTTATCTCAGGAACTATAAGTGCGAATGAGCTGAAATTTTCAGGTATTGTAGTCTTTTGAAAGGGATAAAATTCAGTGAAAGATTCAGCTTTCTATCTATAATAGAAAAAAAGTTATGACCTTTCAAAGTTTTCCAAAAAATTATAAGGGGGGTACCTTCTTACTAAAACGATGAAATTTCAAATTTTTTTTTGTCGAGATTATGTATCCTAATGGTCAATCAACATACCCCGAACTCCATACAATAATTTATTCTCAGATTTGAAGCCGAAATCTATGAAAAAAGGCACTCAGAAAAATTGAAAAATTGATAAATCACCCTAAATTGCTTAACACGATTTTATCTCAGGAACTATAAGTGTCAATGAGCTGAAATTTTCAGGGATTGTAGTCTTTTGAAAGGGATAAAATTCAGTGAAAGATTCAGCTTTCTATCTATAATAGAAAGAAAGTTATGACCTTTCAAAGTTTTCCAAAAAATTATAAGGGGGGTACCTTCTTACTAAAACGATGAAATTTCAAATTTTTTTTTGTCGAGATTTTGTGTCCTAATGGTCCCTCGTGATACCCTGAATTCCATAAACTAAATTATTCTCAGATTTGAAGCCGAAATCTATGAAAAAAGGCACTCAGAAAAATTGAAAAATTGATAAATCACCCTAAATTGCTTAACACGATTTTATCTCAGGAACTATAAGTGTCAATGAGCTGAAATTTTCAGGGATTGTAGTCTTTTGAAAGGGATAAAATTCAGTGAAAGATTCAGCTTTCTATCTATAATAGAAAGAAAGTTATGACCTTTCAAAGTTTTCCAAAAAATTATAAGGGGGGTACCTTCTTACTAAAACGATGAAATTTCAAATTTTTTTTTGTCGAGATTATGTATCCTAATGGTCAATCAACATACCCCGAACTCCATACAATAATTTATTCTCAGATTTGAAGCCGAAATCTATGAAAAAAGGCACTCAGAAAAATTGAAAAATTGATAAATCACCCTAAATTGCTTAACACGATTTTATCTCAGGAACTATAAGTGTCAATGAGCTGAAATTTTCAGGGATTGTAGTCTTTTGAAAGGGATAAAATTCAGTGAAAGATTCAGCTTTCTATCTATAATAGAAAGAAAGTTATGACCTTTCAAAGTTTTCCAAAAAATTATAAGGGGGGTACCTTCTTACTAAAACGATGAAATTTCAAATTTTTTTTTGTCGAGATTATGTATCCTAATGGTCAATCAACATACCCCGAACTCCATACAATAATTTATTCTCAGATTTGAAGCCGAAATCTATGAAAAAAGGCACTCAGAAAAATTGAAAAATTGATAAATCACCCTAAATTGCTTAACACGATTTTATCTCAGGAACTATAAGTGTCAATGAGCTGAAATTTTCAGGGATTGTAGTCTTTTGAAAGGGATAAAATTCAGTGAAAGATTCAGCTTTCTATCTATAATAGAAAAAAAGTTATGACCTTTCAAAGTTTTCCAAAAAAATCATAAGGGGGGTACCTTCTTACTAAAACGATGAAATTTCAAATTTTTTTTTGTCGAGATTATGTATCCTAATGGTCAATCAACATACCCCGAACTCCATACAATAATTTATTCTCAGATTTGAAGCCGAAATCTATGAAAAAAGGCACTCAGAAAAATTGAAAAATTGATAAATCACCCTAAATTGCTTAACACGATTTTATCTCAGGAACTATAAGTGTCAATGAGCTGAAATTTTCAGGGATTGTAGTCTTTTGAAAGGGATAAAATTCAGTGAAAGATTCAGCTTTCTATCTATAATAGAAAGAAAGTTATGACCTTTCAAAGTTTTCCAAAAAAATCATAAGGGGGGTACCTTCTTACTAAAACGATGAAATTTCAAATTTTTTTTTGTCGAGATTATGTATCCTAATGGTCAATCAACATACCCCGAACTCCATACAATAATTTATTCTCAGATTTGAAGCCGAAATCTATGAAAAAAGGCACTCAGAAAAATTGAAAAATTGATAAATCACCCTAAATTGCTTAACACGATTTTATCTCAGGAACTATAAGTGTCAATGAGCTGAAATTTTCAGGGATTGTAGTCTTTTGAAAGGGATAAAATTCAGTGAAAGATTCAGCTTTCTATCTATAATAGAAAGAAAGTTATGACCTTTCAAAGTTTTCCAAAAAAATCATAAGGGGGGTACCTTCTTACTAAAACGATGAAATTTCAAATTTTTTTTTGTCGAGATTATGTATCCTAATGGTCAATCAACATACCCCGAACTCCATACAATAATTTATTCTCAGATTTGAAGCCGAAATCTATGAAAAAAGGCACTCAGAAAAATTGAAAAATTGATAAATCACCCTAAATTGCTTAACACGATTTTATCTCAGGAACTATAAGTGTCAATGAGCTGAAATTTTCAGGGATTGTAGTCTTTTGAAAGGGATAAAATTCAGTGAAAGATTCAGCTTTCTATCTATAATAGAAAAAAAGTTATGACCTTTCAAAGTTTTCCAAAAAAATCATAAGGGGGGTACCTTCTTACTAAAACGATGAAATTTCAAATTTTTTTTTGTCGAGATTATGTATCCTAATGGTCAATCAACATACCCCGAACTCCATACAATAATTTATTCTCAGATTTGAAGCCGAAATCTATGAAAAAAGGCACTCAGAAAAATTGAAAAATTGATAAATCACCCTAAATTGCTTAACACGATTTTATCTCAGGAACTATAAGTGTCAATGAGCTGAAATTTTCAGGGATTGTAGTCTTTTGAAAGGGATAAAATTCAGTGAAAGATTCAGCTTTCTATCTATAATAGAAAAAAAGTTATGACCTTTCAAAGTTTTCCAAAAAAATCATAAGGGGGGTACCTTCTTACTAAAACGATGAAATTTCAAATTTTTTTTTGTCGAGATTATGTATCCTAATGGTCAATCAACATACCCCGAACTCCATACAATAATTTATTCTCAGATTTGAAGCCGAAATCTATGAAAAAAGGCACTCAGAAAAATTGAAAAATTGATAAATCACCCTAAATTGCTTAACACGATTTTATCTCAGGAACTATAAGTGTCAATGAGCTGAAATTTTCAGGGATTGTAGTCTTTTGAAAGGGATAAAATTCAGTGAAAGATTCAGCTTTCTATCTATAATAGAAAAAAAGTTATGACCTTTCAAAGTTTTCCAAAAAAATCATAAGGGGGGTACCTTCTTACTAAAACGATGAAATTTCAAATTTTTTTTTGTCGAGATTATGTATCCTAATGGTCAATCAACATACCCCGAACTCCATACAATAATTTATTCTCAGATTTGAAGCCGAAATCTATGAAAAAAGGCACTCAGAAAAATTGAAAAATTGATAAATCGCCCTAAATTGCTTAACACGATTTTATCTCAGGAACTATAAGTGCGAATGAGCTGAAATTTTCAGGTATTGTAGTCTTTTGAAAGGGATAAAATTCAGTGAAAGATTCAGCTTTCTATCTATAATAGAAAAAAAGTTATGACCTTTCAAAGTTTTCCAAAAAATTATAAGGGGGGTACCTTCTTACTAAAACGATGAAATTTCAAATTTTTTTTTGTCGAGATTATGTATCCTAATGGTCAATCAACATACCCCGAACTCCATACAATAATTTATTCTCAGATTTGAAGCCGAAATCTATGAAAAAAGGCACTCAGAAAAATTGAAAAATTGATAAATCACCCTAAATTGCTTAACACGATTTTATCTCAGGAACTATAAGTGTCAATGAGCTGAAATTTTCAGGGATTGTAGTCTTTTGAAAGGGATAAAATTCAGTGAAAGATTCAGCTTTCTATCTATAATAGAAAGAAAGTTATGACCTTTCAAAGTTTTCCAAAAAATTATAAGGGGGGTACCTTCTTACTAAAACGATGAAATTTCAAATTTTTTTTTGTCGAGATTATGTATCCTAATGGTCAATCAACATACCCCGAACTCCATACAATAATTTATTCTCAGATTTGAAGCCGAAATCTATGAAAAAAGGCACTCAGAAAAATTGAAAAATTGATAAATCACCCTAAATTGCTTAACACGATTTTATCTCAGGAACTATAAGTGTCAATGAGCTGAAATTTTCAGGGATTGTAGTCTTTTGAAAGGGATAAAATTCAGTGAAAGATTCAGCTTTCTATCTATAATAGAAAAAAAGTTATGACCTTTCAAAGTTTTCCAAAAAAATCATAAGGGGGGTACCTTCTTACTAAAACGATGAAATTTCAAATTTTTTTTTGTCGAGATTATGTATCCTAATGGTCAATCAACATACCCCGAACTCCATACAATAATTTATTCTCAGATTTGAAGCCGAAATCTATGAAAAAAGGCACTCAGAAAAATTGAAAAATTGATAAATCACCCTAAATTGCTTAACACGATTTTATCTCAGGAACTATAAGTGCGAATGAGCTGAAATTTTCAGGTATTGTAGTCTTTTGAAAGGGATAAAATTCAGTGAAAGATTCAGCTTTCTATCTATAATAGAAAAAAAGTTATGACCTTTCAAAGTTTTCCAAAAAAATCATAAGGGGGGTACCTTCTTACTAAAACGATGAAATTTCAAATTTTTTTTTGTCGAGATTATGTATCCTAATGGTCAATCAACATACCCCGAACTCCATACAATAATTTATTCTCAGATTTGAAGCCGAAATCTATGAAAAAAGGCACTCAGAAAAATTGAAAAATTGATAAATCACCCTAAATTGCTTAACACGATTTTATCTCAGGAACTATAAGTGCGAATGAGCTGAAATTTTCAGGTATTGTAGTCTTTTGAAAGGGATAAAATTCAGTGAAAGATTCAGCTTTCTATCTATAATAGAAAAAAAGTTATGACCTTTCAAAGTTTTCCAAAAAAATCATAAGGGGGGTACCTTCTTACTAAAACGATGAAATTTCAAATTTTTTTTTGTCGAGATTATGTATCCTAATGGTCAATCAACATACCCCGAACTCCATACAATAATTTATTCTCAGATTTGAAGCCGAAATCTATGAAAAAAGGCACTCAGAAAAATTGAAAAATTGATAAATCACCCTAAATTGCTTAACACGATTTTATCTCAGGAACTATAAGTGTCAATGAGCTGAAATTTTCAGGGATTGTAGTCTTTTGAAAGGGATAAAATTCAGTGAAAGATTCAGCTTTCTATCTATAATAGAAAAAAAGTTATGACCTTTCAAAGTTTTCCAAAAAAATCATAAGGGGGGTACCTTCTTACTAAAACGATGAAATTTCAAATTTTTTTTTGTCGAGATTATGTATCCTAATGGTCAATCAACATACCCCGAACTCCATACAATAATTTATTCTCAGATTTGAAGCCGAAATCTATGAAAAAAGGCACTCAGAAAAATTGAAAAATTGATAAATCACCCTAAATTGCTTAACACGATTTTATCTCAGGAACTATAAGTTCGAATGAGCTGAAATTTTCAGGTATTGTAGTCTTTTGAAAGGGAT
This sequence comes from Ceutorhynchus assimilis, assembly GCA_917834065.1. Taxonomy (NCBI): domain Eukaryota; kingdom Metazoa; phylum Arthropoda; class Insecta; order Coleoptera; family Curculionidae; genus Ceutorhynchus; species Ceutorhynchus assimilis. The sequence goes on along the minus strand of OU892284.1, from coordinate 43,498,325 downwards.
AAAATTCAGTGAAAGATTCAGCTTTCTATCTATAATAGAAAAAAAGTTATGACCTTTCAAAGTTTTCCAAAAAATTATAAGGGGGGTACCTTCTTACTAAAACGATGAAATTTCAAATTTTTTTTTGTCGAGATTATGTATCCTAATGGTCAATCAACATACCCCGAACTCCATACAATAATTTATTCTCAGATTTGAAGCCGAAATCTATGAAAAAAGGCACTCAGAAAAATTGAAAAATTGATAAATCACCCTAAATTGCTTAACACGATTTTATCTCAGGAACTATAAGTGTCAATGAGCTGAAATTTTCAGGGATTGTAGTCTTTTGAAAGGGATAAAATTCAGTGAAAGATTCAGCTTTCTATCTATAATAGAAAAAAAGTTATGACCTTTCAAAGTTTTCCAAAAAAATCATAAGGGGGGTACCTTCTTACTAAAACGATGAAATTTCAAATTTTTTTTTGTCGAGATTATGTATTTTAATGGTCAATCAACATACCCCGAACTCCATACAATAATTTATTCTCAGATTTGAAGCCGAAATCTATGAAAAAAGGCACTCAGAAAAATTGAAAAATTGATAAATCACCCTAAATTGCTTAACACGATTTTATCTCAGGAACTATAAGTTCGAATGAGCTGAAATTTTCAGGTATTGTAGTCTTTTGAAAGGGATAAAATTCAGTGAAAGATTCAGCTTTCTATCTATAATAGAAAAAAAGTTATGACCTTTCAAAGTTTTCCAAAAAAATCATAAGGGGGGTACCTTCTTACTAAAACGATGAAATTTCAAATTTTTTTTTGTCGAGATTATGTATCCTAATGGTCAATCAACATACCCCGAACTCCATACAATAATTTATTCTCAGATTTGAAGCCGAAATCTATGAAAAAAGGCACTCAGAAAAATTGAAAAATTGATAAATCACCCTAAATTGCTTAACACGATTTTATCTCAGGAACTATAAGTTCGAATGAGCTGAAATTTTCAGGTATTGTAGTCTTTTGAAAGGGATAAAATTCAGTGAAAGATTCAGCTTTCTATCTATAATAGAAAAAAAGTTATGACCTTTCAAAGTTTTCCAAAAAAATCATAAGGGGGGTACCTTCTTACTAAAACGATGAAATTTCAAATTTTTTTTTGTCGAGATTATGTATCCTAATGGTCAATCAACATACCCCGAACTCCATACAATAATTTATTCTCAGATTTGAAGCGGAAATCTATGAAAAAAGGCACTCAGAAAAATTGAAAAATTGATAAATCACCCTAAATTGCTTAACACGATTTTATCTCAGGAACTATAAGTGCGAATGAGCTGAAATTTTCAGGTATTGTAGTCTTTTGAAAGGGATAAAATTCAGTGAAAGATTCAGCTTTCTATCTATAATAGAAAAAAAGTTATGACCTTTCAAAGTTTTCCAAAAAAATCATAAGGGGGGTACCTTCTTACTAAAACGATGAAATTTCAAATTTTTTTTTGTCGAGATTATGTATCCTAATGGTCAATCAACATACCCCGAACTCCATACAATAATTTATTCTCAGATTTGAAGCCGAAATCTATGAAAAAAGGCACTCAGAAAAATTGAAAAATTGATAAATCACCCTAAATTGCTTAACACGATTTTATCTCAGGAACTATAAGTGTCAATGAGCTGAAATTTTCAGGGATTGTAGTCTTTTGAAAGGGATAAAATTCAGTGAAAGATTCAGCTTTCTATCTATAATAGAAAAAAAGTTATGACCTTTCAAAGTTTTCCAAAAAAATCATAAGGGGGGTACCTTCTTACTAAAACGATGAAATTTCAAATTTTTTTTTGTCGAGATTATGTATCCTAATGGTCAATCAACATACCCCGAACTCCATACAATAATTTATTCTCAGATTTGAAGCCGAAATCTATGAAAAAAGGCACTCAGAAAAATTGAAAAATTGATAAATCACCCTAAATTGCTTAACACGATTTTATCTCAGGAACTATAAGTTCGAATGAGCTGAAATTTTCAGGTATTGTAGTCTTTTGAAAGGGATAAAATTCAGTGAAAGATTCAGCTTTCTATCTATAATAGAAAAAAAGTTATGACCTTTCAAAGTTTTCCAAAAAAATCATAAGGGGGGTACCTTCTTACTAAAACGATGAAATTTCAAATTTTTTTTTGTCGAGATTATGTATCCTAATGGTCAATCAACATACCCCGAACTCCATACAATAATTTATTCTCAGATTTGAAGCCGAAATCTATGAAAAAAGGCACTCAGAAAAATTGAAAAAATGATAAATCACCCTAAATTGCTTAACACGATTTTATCTCAGGAACTATAAGTTCGAATGAGCTGAAATTTTCAGGTATTGTAGTCTTTTGAAAGGGATAAAATTCAGTGAAAGATTCAGCTTTCTATCTATAATAGAAAAAAAGTTATGACCTTTCAAAGTTTTCCAAAAAAATCATAAGGGGGGTACCTTCTTACTAAAACGATGAAATTTCAAATTTTTTTTTGTCGAGATTATGTATCCTAATGGTCAATCAACATACCCCGAACTCCATACAATAATTTATTCTCAGATTTGAAGCCGAAATCTATGAAAAAAGGCACTCAGAAAAATTGAAAAATTGATAAATCACCCTAAATTGCTTAACACGATTTTATCTCAGGAACTATAAGTGTCAATGAGCTGAAATTTTCAGGGATTGTAGTCTTTTGAAAGGGATAAAATTCAGTGAAAGATTCAGCTTTCTATCTATAATAGAAAAAAAGTTATGACCTTTCAAAGTTTTCCAAAAAAATCATAAGGGGGGTACCTTCTTACTAAAACGATGAAATTTCAAATTTTTTTTTGTCGAGATTATGTATCCTAATGGTCAATCAACATACCCCGAACTCCATACAATAATTTATTCTCAGATTTGAAGCCGAAATCTATGAAAAAAGGCACTCAGAAAAATTGAAAAATTGATAAATCACCCTAAATTGCTTAACACGATTTTATCTCAGGAACTATAAGTTCGAATGAGCTGAAATTTTCAGGTATTGTAGTCTTTTGAAAGGGATAAAATTCAGTGAAAGATTCAGCTTTCTATCTATAATAGAAAAAAAGTTATGACCTTTCAAAGTTTTCCAAAAAAATCATAAGGGGGGTACCTTCTTACTAAAACGATGAAATTTCAAATTTTTTTTTGTCGAGATTATGTATCCTAATGGTCAATCAACATACCCCGAACTCCATACAATAATTTATTCTCAGATTTGAAGCCGAAATCTATGAAAAAAGGCACTCAGAAAAATTGAAAAATTGATAAATCACCCTAAATTGCTTAACACGATTTTATCTCAGGAACTATAAGTTCGAATGAGCTGAAATTTTCAGGTATTGTAGTCTTTTGAAAGGGATAAAATTCAGTGAAAGATTCAGCTTTCTATCTATAATAGAAAAAAAGTTATGACCTTTCAAAGTTTTCCAAAAAAATCATAAGGGGGGTACCTTCTTACTAAAACGATGAAATTTCAAATTTTTTTTTGTCGAGATTATGTATCCTAATGGTCAATCAACATACCCCGAACTCCATACAATAATTTATTCTCAGATTTGAAGCCGAAATCTATGAAAAAAGGCACTCAGAAAAATTGAAAAATTGATAAATCACCCTAAATTGCTTAACACGATTTTATCTCAGGAACTATAAGTTCGAATGAGCTGAAATTTTCAGGTATTGTAGTCTTTTGAAAGGGATAAAATTCAGTGAAAGATTCAGCTTTCTATCTATAATAGAAAAAAAGTTATGACCTTTCAAAGTTTTCCAAAAAATTATAAGGGGGGTACCTTCTTACTAAAACGATGAAATTTCAAATTTTTTTTTGTCGAGATTATGTATCCTAATGGTCAATCAACATACCCCGAACTCCATACAATAATTTATTCTCAGATTTGAAGCCGAAATCTATGAAAAAAGGCACTCAGAAAAATTGAAAAATTGATAAATCACCCTAAATTGCTTAACACGATTTTATCTCAGGAACTATAAGTGTCAATGAGCTGAAATTTTCAGGGATTGTAGTCTTTTGAAAGGGATAAAATTCAGTGAAAGATTCAGCTTTCTATCTATAATAGAAAAAAAGTTATGACCTTTCAAAGTTTTCCAAAAAAATCATAAGGGGGGTACCTTCTTACTAAAACGATGAAATTTCAAATTTTTTTTTGTCGAGATTATGTATCCTAATGGTCAATCAACATACCCCGAACTCCATACAATAATTTATTCTCAGATTTGAAGCCGAAATCTATGAAAAAAGGCACTCAGAAAAATTGAAAAATTGATAAATCACCCTAAATTGCTTAACACGATTTTATCTCAGGAACTATAAGTTCGAATGAGCTGAAATTTTCAGGTATTGTAGTCTTTTGAAAGGGATAAAATTCAGTGAAAGATTCAGCTTTCTATCTATAATAGAAAAAAAGTTATGACCTTTCAAAGTTTTCCAAAAAAATCATAAGGGGGGTACCTTCTTACTAAAACGATGAAATTTCAAATTTTTTTTTGTCGAGATTATGTATCCTAATGGTCAATCAACATACCCCGAACTCCATACAATAATTTATTCTCAGATTTGAAGCCGAAATCTATGAAAAAAGGCACTCAGAAAAATTGAAAAATTGATAAACCACCCTAAATTGCTTAACACGATTTTATCTCAGGAACTATAAGTGCAAATGAGCTGAAATTTTCAGGGATTGTAGTCTTTTGAAAGGGAGAAAATTCAGTGAAAGATTCAGCTGTCTATCTATAATAGAAAAAAAGTTATGACCTTTCAAAGTTTTCCAAAAAAATCTTAAGGGGGGTACCTTCTTACTAAAACAATGAAATTTCAAATTTTTTTTTGTCGAGATTTTGTGTCCTAATGGTCCCTCGTGATACCCTGAATTCCATAAACTAAATTATTCTCAGATTTGAAGCCGAAATCTATGAAAAAAGGCACTCAGGAAAATTGAAAAATTGATAAATAACCCCAATTTGCTTAACACGATTTTATCTCAGGAACTGTAAGTGCAAATAAGCTGAAATTTTCAGGGATTGTAGTCCTCCACTGCAAATTTCAGAAAAGTTTTCAAGTAAATTTCTAAACTTGAGGAATTTGGTATTTGTACTTGACTTATATTTATTTGTATTGATATTTGATTTATTTTAAAAAGAGAAACTTGTACTCAATACTTACTCAAATACTCTTACTTGGTACTTACAACACAACAGCTCTGCTAATAATCATCTGTCTGCTCATTGCCTTTAAACCATTACTGCTTTTTTTGTTTGTTGCTTAAGCATGCTTCATGTCCATTTCAGAGTCCTAATTTAGGTCAAAAAACCTCTTCTAGAGGACGACTGTTTTGTCATAATTTTGACAGCAGCTCAGAGGAGGAAACTCCTGAAAAACGCCTAAAAAATATTCAGGATACTTCTGTGGAACGTTTCAGGAGTAAAAGCGATTCTGATTTAGAATTAGGTAGGGATTTTTTGTTTTGGATTAATATATGTGGGTGGAGGATATATTTCAGCAATCATCATTAACAATAAATTTAAATAATTTTCAAATTAGGTAACGTCTCAGGACTGCCAGACTATCTAACAAGCACTCCTGCTTGCCTATTAAACCGTGTAGATACTGTTTTTACTCCTGAAGGGCAAAATAGAAGAAGCATGTCACCTATTACAAGATCTACACAGCGAATGCCTAGAGCTATGCAGGTGCGTTTCATTTTGCTTGCAAATTATGCCTTAAATTTCAATTTAATAGGAAACTATGATGACTCCACGTAGCAGGAAGCCAGTCCTTTTAGTATCTGGTACCAACATAAACAACCTCGCCAAATTGAGTCCCAAACTCACACATTTGATGGAAGAAGATTCGTTTAATAATCCAGGAACTTCAAAGAAACTGTTTGTTAAATCAAAAAGTGATGGTGATTTAAATGAAGACAATAAATCAACACCACTTAAATTGAATAAAACTGATAGTCCTAAGAAACTTAGTCATAGTTTTAAAAATTACATGAACAGTAGAGACATGTTGACTATCGATAATAGTCCTACTGATTCTAGTTTTTCTAGTCGTTCTGACGATTTTCAGTCTTACACTGAATTCAATGATAGCTTTAGGGATAATCGGGCAGTTGAAGAAATGTCCGATTCAATGTTGTACATATTAGATGGTAATAGTCCCAATGATGTGTCTATGGAAAATAGTGAGGGAGAGAAAAAATTGGTGCTAAAACCTAGACAATTTGACGAAAACGGCAAACCTATTGTTTTTGAAACTTCTTTTTAATTAATTATTTGACTAAATTGTATTTGTATTATTAAATATAGTTTTGTACTGATTGTTTAATCCAAAGTTAATTATTAGAAATATAGTTTTATTACTTTAAATTTGATTTCATTTATAACATCATTTTTATATTATAAAGCTAGATGGGTTGTTCACTTAAGGCCGGTTTTTCAAGTATAACTCCAGGGTAAACATAGTAACTGGACACGCTTACCTTGGAGTTGAAACTAACCTGGAGGTGATTCGCTATTGAGAAACCGGCCCTTAGATTGTTGTTCACCATAGTTAAAATAAGACATTTTCAAAATTTTGCGCCATGATGAGGTACAAATACCTATTGACCAATAGGATGCAACCAATGTTAGATGCTCTTCTAATAGCGAATTTCATTGGAAGGGTTAGTGCGCATTGACTGTATTTGTGTCTTTTTCTATCAGCTTGTATAAGAATGAGATAAAAATATTTATTTTTTTTTGCACTGATTTTATGAATGGAATTTGCTATAAGTTTTATATTCCTACCTAGTTTTTGGGAATCCCCGATTCAATAGCGTTATTTGCAATGTTGTCAAATGGAGGTTTTGGTATTTAGGGGTTTAGTAATGTTTGGGAGAGGGACACTATTTATTACAATAAAAATAAAGAGGAACTTTCATTGAAAAATGCTTAGGAAAATTGAATTACATTACATACGGCATCTTAAAAACCTTACACTTGGCATCAATGTAAATACCAACTTTTTCATCATGGACTTTTTCAATTTTCCATATTTTTCCGTGATTTTAAAAACCACAAAAAACTGTTTTGCATTAATTGATCTGAGTATATTTGCATCTCATTTCAACAGCTTGTTAAAGAAAGAGATACCAATATATTTAATTCAGTAGACAAACTACGAAAAAGCAGAGATTTTCATAATCAATGTGCACTTTCAATCGACAACTCCTAGATGGCGCAACCAGTCACAAGCGTTCCATCTCTTTTCCTTCCATAAGTCTGTTTCATTTCAATTTTCTAGGTGAATCCGTCACGACTGAAGGAAAACTTCAAAAGTGTGGTGACCAGCCATGTTGGGTAGTGGTAGTGTCCGTGGAAAAAGTGTATTCCCGTAAAAATTCGATTATTTTTCGGTGTTTTTTTATTTTTTATTTTTGGTGTTTAGTGCTCACACGGCACAAGGATTATATTATGGCCACAATAACGGACAATATGAATTGGGGCACGGAGCTCTGGGTAAGAAATTGAATTCATTTATCAAAAAACACATATAAAAATTAATTAGTAAAATATTTCTTTAATTACTTATTATTACCATGAGCAGTGGGCAGATGGTCCAAAATGGGTCGTTTTTCGGTCACAGGTTAAACCGCCGTCTCGAGAAACGGTCGAATTGAGAAACCTGTCCTCAAAAAAGGTGACTAACAACCTTCACAACATTACTACCTGCTAGTTTCAGGCCAGACAGCCCCCAATAAATTCGTCCCAGTAATGCTTAAATAGCTATTTACCCAACAAGTGCGGAAAGTGAATTTTTCTGCACTAGTCTGTTAGTGAAACAATCAAGAAAAATTTTCCAATTTAAGTAACTAATTTTCTCCATGGATATTGTTGCGAAAAATTCATGTTTTGGATTAATTGCTAATTCCTGCCTTTATTTCTTCGTTATTCATTATTTAAGGAAACTTTTTTTACCTATAATCATTGTTATTATTTATTTATTTATTAGACAAATAATAGTTGCAAATTTGATATTTTGATTCTGCATTTACCTACCTACTTTTCAGTCAAAATCTGAATTGATACAAAACTACTTGAAAGGAAGAACTTTTTCACCAATTATTATTCATTTTGAAAATTCAATTTTGTTGCTATTCCCGGCTCTTGATTGGGTCAAATAGAAACATTTCAATCAACTATCCCAATCAAAAGCCAGTAATTATTAGGCAAAAGTTGAATTTAATGCACAATCTGGCAATATTCGGGTCCATCACACTATCCGGAAACACGAATTTGACATTTTTGAAGCTTTTACATTAAAATATACAACTCAAATAATAGTTTTATGAAAAAAAAAATGCGGGTTTTTTCATTTTTCTGCAAGAAAATTCAGTTCAAACTGACGGAAATTGACCATTTCATAAATCGAATACGACATTAAACGAAATAAAAATGCAAGTTGCAATCAACGTTGCCACATTGTGTGATATCTCCTGAGCTTAAATAATAATAAACATAAAAAAAACCATAGTCATAGTTTCTTAGAGGTTTTATTTATATTTCTTACTAATAAGTTGCATTAACCATTTGTATCTATACATTATAATATAAAAAAGGAAAAGTTGAATTAAGAACCACTAAAACTAAACAAACTTAGGGAATAAAATATGTAATTAATCAACTTAATAATCCTATAAAAAACTATTTAATATTTTTGTCCAATTTGCAATGTTAAGTTATACATTTGTTGGATGGCATTTTTGCCATATATCTGCTTCCACATATCTATATTGGTCAATATATTGTGGCAAATATTTTGAATGCATAACACCCATAGCTCTGAGATATTTTTTCAAGCCAGACCAATAATACCCTTCCACCTGGTTGGTACAGACCTCTGTAATGGGATCTTTGAAATATTTGGTATGGTTTACTGTACAGTTCGGTGGACGTAACCATAGTCTACTAATCGAGAATAAGCGCGTCAATTGCCTGTCCATATTTCACTATCGACCCTTGCATGTTTTGTTATAATCGGTAAAAGAATCGCAGCGGATCGATTTTTGACATATTGAATATATTATTCCGTTTTTTCAGTGTTATATTTTCTTTCAGAAATTACCGATTCATCAATCTGTACCAAATGATTCTCTCCGCCTAAATAGAATAAAAATTATAACAGACGATCCTCTTCTCAACCTTTGACACAGATCAATGAATAATATCAATTCTTATCAGTTTAATATCACTATCGCTCTGTTTTTCGATAATGACATAAATAAAAAATGAATCAATAGTAAAGTAGGTAATTTTTTTCTGGGTCTCGTAAAGAAAAAGATGATCTGATTTTAGAAACTTTTTCAACTTAAAAAAAAAAAACATAAAATCAATAATCTTAGTAAATTAAATGACAAATATTTTCCTGTATGAATTTCAGTAAATTTATTTATTCATAAGAATATTTAATGTTTTCCGCATTTAATTGAACATCTTAAAGAGGAACTAAACGGTTTTATGGAGAAGTATATCGAACTTGTAAGTTTTAGTGTTTCCGTATAGTATGATGGAACCCAATATTCCACTTTCAATTCAATTTTATGACTTTTCAAAGTTTCAAAAAATCTAAATCATGATAAGGTACCTTCGAGGGGTGTCTCACGCTCTTGAATTTTGTACACTTATTTCCTTTTTGGAATTTTTTTTCTGATATTGCCCATAATTTCCGAAATTTCCTGAATATTTAGAATTTTTTCAAGAATTTTCTATAATTTCTAAAATTTCTTGAATAATTTCCTAAATTCCCCAAATAATTACTGATTTCCAGTAGTAATATAACTACACCATTTCAACCTCAATTAATAAATAAATAAATAAAATAAATAAATAAATAAATAAATGTTTATTAACGGACCAGCCATTTACAGAAATTGGACTAATACTAAAAATAAGCATCAAAAATACAATAATCAAACAATATAACATATAGACTATAGACATATCAGTTAAATCAGTGAAAAAACGGTTACCTACAGTCCCCAGCATCATATTAACACCAATTCAAAATCCTCTTGTAAACCAATTGAATGTGGTGTGCCTCAGGGTTCAGTTCTTGGCCCTATTTTGTTCCTGCTATTTATTAACGACATTGCTAGTCTGGATATTAGCGGCAAAGTTTGTCTCTTCGCAGACGATACTAGTTTCACTTGGAGCAACCCGGATATTACGGAACTCCATAGAACCGTATCTAGTGACTTAATCACCATCAAATCATGGTGTGACTCAAATCTCCTGTGCCTCAACCTCTCTAAAACCAAAATTTTATCTTACAGAGCTTCGCTCCAATCTGTAGTACTGGATAACAATACCATGGAGGCCGTTGATTCCGTGAAATTCCTGGGGTTGTTGTTGATAAATCTCTAAAGTGGGACCTGCATATCGACGCCTTAGCAAAGAAATTAAGTTCGGCCTGTTTTGCACTGAGATCTGTTTCCAGGGAGCTTAACTCGGCAACTTGCAGGATGGTATATTATGCTCTTTTTGAGTCGCATTTGCGTTACGCCCTTCCATTCTGGGGCACGTGTTGTGCGTCTCAATTTGAGCGCAGAAGAGAGCTCTTCCTTCGTTATTCTTTCAATCTATAAAACCTTACAATAAAACATTTATCGTCGTTTAATGTCATTCCATTTGTATTACACCATTCACTCAAAGCATTTAAATCTTCTTGGATTCTCAAACAATCATCAAATCTTCAATAACTCTGAAAATCTTTAGGTCGTCTGCATACAAAAGACATTTGGAACATATCAAGCACTCTGTTACATCATTGATGAAAATATTAAATAAAAGTGGACCCAAATGTGAACCTTGCGGAACGCCAGAGGGGACCAATATCTCTTCAGAAACAAAACTGCCTATTTTCACCTGTTGTTTTCTGTTGGTCAGATAACTATGGAACCATTGCAGGAGATTGCCAAACACACCATACCTCTCAAGCTTTCCCAAAAGCAGAGTGTGGCTAACCTAAAGCCTTTGAAAAGTCTGTGTAGATGGCATCCACCTGGTTACCCCCTTCAAGAGAACTATTCAAGAAATGCTCATAAACAAGCAAGTTACTCACGGTGGATCTTCCAGCAATAAAGCCATGTTGGTTTTCATTTAAAATTGATTGTAGTGCAATCTTGATTTTAGAATCTATAATAAACTCAAAAACTTTTGCTATCAAAGACATTTTGCTTATTGCCCTGTAGTTAGTAACATCACTTTTTTCGCCACCTTTAAATATAGGAGTTACAAATGACTTTTTCCACACATCTGGATAGATACCAGTTAACATTGACTTAGAAAAAATAATGTTTAAAATAAAGGTCAAAATACATACACAATTTTTCAAAAATATCCCAGTTATGTTATCAGGCCCTGCAGACAAATGGTCTTTAAGGCTAACAATTGCATTGTAGACATCAATTTCATTAAAATCACAAGTACTTATTGATAACGACCTAACTACATTAAAATTATAAGTATCACAATTATTATTACCACCATAAACAGTTGAAAAAAAGTCACTAAAATAGTTTACCGTAATATTTCCATCATCAGAAGATTCAGTCTTGTAAAACATGGTTTTAGGGATATCAAAAGCGTTATTTTTTTTCTTTACAAATTTCCAAAATTCTTTACTATTTTGGGTAATGCAATTTTCAGTTTTCGTGATGTGTTCATGGTAGGCAACTTCAGACAGGCGCTTGCATTCAGCTCGTAAATCAGAGAAATATTTGTAGTCATTCACATTGTTCGATTCTTTAAACATTTTATGAGCCGCCGTTTTGCTAAGAATACATTCCTTCAGAGAATTATTGTACCATGATGGAAATATTGGCCGTTTTGATATTTTCTTTGGAACAAACATTTCGAAGCTATTATACACTATCTCATAAAATATGTCCACATCAGTATTTACATCATCTGAGCTCAGAACCTGAGACCAGTCAAAAGTACCAAGAAAATTATTCAGATTGATGTAATCACAATTTTTAAAATCAAAATATTTATGCGACGAGTTTAAGGTCTCAGATTAATGACTGATACGAATACTGAAGGACAGAGCCGGGTGGTAGTTGTCAAGGGGTAGTAGAGGTTCAGAAATGCGTGAAACGTTCACAGAGTGAACATTAGTCACTATTAGATCCAAATAGGCACCAAAAATATTAGCAATAGTGTTTTTCTGATTTAAATTTAGGTATGCAAAAAAGTCTGAAAGAACTCTACACTGTGGTGACATCACACCAACCGCCCTAGTCCCATACTCATCATTTTCCCATTCCACACCTGGAATGTTAAAATCACCACAAATTACAACATCATTACATAAAGTCTTCTCCATTACATTTTCGACTATTTTACAAAAAGATTCATAAAGTTCCAAGTTAGATTTAGGAGGTAAGTATACAACACAAATTAGAATCTTACTTGCTCCTTTCCCTAAAAGCACAAACAAACATTCAATTGACCTATCATCACAAATAACTCTAGTCACAGGTACTGAATACTTAGCTGCTCCACCTCTTGATTTGTCACTTGTTTCATTGGTTCGGTCACATCGAAAAACATTAAAACCTTCAAGTCCCATTTCCGCATCCTGAATATCATCATTGAGCCAAGTTTCCGTAAAGATAACAATGTCAAATTCAAATTTTTCGTGAGATGTCCAAATATCGCGGAGTTTAGTCCTGATTGACATTGCATGGGTTGAGCTCTTCCATAATATTCATTCCTCCCGAAATGCCTTTGATCACCATTGTTGAAATTAGTGTTATTGTAGTTGTTGTTGTAGTACTGGCCCCTTCTAACAGTATTACTTCTAATGTCAAAGCCTGGTGCCCCCCTTTCAAAATCGAATTTTCGAAAAACTATGTTTTCTGGCCAGAATGATTCGGTGTCGAGGCTATCACAGAATTTCGAATCAATGCCCAGTTTGAAAGAGTTTGTGCCACCGGATTTTAGTTTCTTCACCACAATCTGATCCTCAGTATCTAACGTAATTTTTGATCTTATATATCTCAGAACAGATGCTTCATTAGATGATCTTACAACTTTGCCAATGTAGAACCACATCTTGCTGGCTTCGCCCCTATAATCCTCAACTGCATCTTTGCTAGTCCCAGTTATTAATTTGGGTTTGGTAAATGATTTGGCCTTATCACTATACAGAGTCCCCATTGCGCTATTTACTGCAGCTTCAACATTTTCTGCAGTGATTTCGGAAAAAGTAACTTTTATTTAGGAAAATGTAAAGTCAATTTCGGAAAAAGTCAAATCAATTTCAGAAAAAGTAAAGCTAATTTCGGAAAAAGTCAATTTAGATTCGGAAAAAGTAAATTCAAGTTCGGAAGAAGTACATTCAATTACGGAGAAAGTTAGAATAATTCGAATTGATAAAAAGTAAATAGCAGTGACTAGAAACCTCCAGTCGAACCTGTACCCTCACGGGTTCGATTCCAATTAGAGTACTTTAATTAGGTTCTACATATATTGGTCCTATATTATTTTGTAGGTCTAACGATGCTCATATGAGCGAAACACGTGTCACTATTAAGTGAATAAAATAATAAACAATCTGTAGACTTGGTTTTTTTTTTCTTTCTTTTATTGTTTAAAAATCGGATCTCTTTGAGAAATATGGACAAATTTTTTGATTTTCGAAATGGATAAATGACTCGATCAATTCAAATTATTTTATAAAAAATAACATTACTTTCTCCGTAAGTGAATGTATTTTTTCCAAATTTGAATTCACTTTTTCCGAATTTGAATTTACTTTTTCCAAAATTTGAATTTACTTTTTCCGAAATTAACTTTACTTTTTCTGAATTTGATTTGACTTTTTCCGAAAATACATACATACAGTTTATGATATATGTCTATATATACCATTGTTTTGTTTCCAGGGTCCTTATTCTTGAAACAGAGGAGCAGCGTTCCCAGAAGAACATTTCTTGCATCTTTCTCAATGATATGCAACTGATAATATAGGTAACAAAGATGAAATACTCGTTCTCCTGGGAACACTGCTTCCCGGTTTCAAGAATAAGGACCCTGTTAGGTACTTTCGAGAGTATTTTATCTACAATACACTGAACAGAAAGTAAGCAATATTCAAAACACAAAAATTCTCAAAGATTTCTGGTGATGATTTCCTAATTCCCTATAATAATTTCAGTAAATTTTCTATAATTTCGAATAATTTCCCAAAATTTCCCAACATTCCCTATAATTTCTGAAAATTAACATAATTTCTGACAATTTACAGGAAATTTCCGTGAGACACACGGGTAGCTTAGTACTAAAATTATGAAATTTCAAATTTTTTTATGTTGAGATTTTGTATCCTAATGAGTCAATTAACATCCCACAAACTCCATACACTAAATTATTCTCAGATTTGAAGCCGAAATCTATGAAAAAAGGCACTCAGAAAAATTCAATAATTGATAAATCACCCCAAATTGCTAAACACGATTTTATCTCAGGAACTATAAATGCAAATGAACTGAAATTTTTAGGGATTATAGTCCCTTGATTGGGATAAAATTCAGTGAAAGTTTCAGCTCTCTATCTCTAATAGAAAAAAAGTTATGCCCTTGCAAAGTTTTCCAAAATCTAAATATTAAGGTAGCTACCGAGGTAGCTACCTTCTTACTAAAACAATGAAATCTCAAATTTTTTCTTGTTGAGATTTTGTATCCTAATGGTCAATTAACATCCCCCAAATTCCATACACTAAATTATTCTCAGATTTAAAGCCGAAATCTATGGAAAAAGGAACTCAGAAAAATTGAAAAATTGATAAATCACCCCAAATTACTTAACACGATTATATCTCAGGAACTATAAGTGCAAGTGAGCTGAAATTTTCAGGGATTGTACTCCCTTGATTGGGATAAAATTCAGTGAAAGTTTCAGCTTTGTATCTATAGAAGAAAAAAAGTTATGATCTCTGAAAGTTTTCCAAAATCTAAATCATAACGTAGGTACCTTCTTACTAAAATGATGAAATTTCAAATTTTTTTTTGTCAAGATTTTGTATTCTAATGGTCAATCAACATACCCCAAACTCCACACACTAAATTATTCTCAGATTTGAAGCCGAAATCTATGAAAAAAGGCACTCAGAAAAATTGATAAATCACCCCAAATTGTTTAACACGATTTTATCTCAGGAACTATAAGTGCAAATGAGCTGAAATTTCCAGGGATTGTAGTTCCTTGATTGGGATAAAATTCAGTGAAAGTTTTAGCTTAGCTTTAATAGAAATAAAGTTACGACTTTTCAAAGTTCCCAATATTCTAAATCATAAATTCCTGTAAAATGACCTTTGAAGGCTCCTGAAAAATACTTTGAGTCGAGTTTTGAGCTATCACAGCAACTTGAAACTTTCAGGATTTATTAATTAGAGTTTTTTCATGATAGAAAATAAGTTTGAAGCGAGGTTTAAAGTTGATATGAAAGTCACAATCAAAATTACGAATTTTTTACCTGAAAAAATCCTGTAAAATCACGTTTGAAGGTTCCTGAGAAATACTTTGAGTTATCACTTATCCCTAATAATTAAATCAATGTCAGTTTTCTCCAAATAGGTGTTAAAATCGTTAATAAAAATATTTGATTTAGATGAAGGTGACCTGTATGTCTGTATATTGTAAAAATGCGAAAACAGTTAATGTTTCATTTGCTCAATCTAAAAATAACATAAAATTCTCCACGCTTCACTGAACCCCCATAGGAAAAGGGGTCTTTTTTTGTGTGTGCTAGGGTGAAATGAAATTTAATACTCGCTTCCTTAGGTACCTGTACTGTACCTAAACTTTTACATTTTAGTATGCAGCCTAGAAACGTGTTCTAGTATAAGATAATTATTGGTTAGGCATTTCTAGAAATTCCCCTTTAAAAAGTCTATTTTTAAAAGCCTTAATAGGTACATTGGTGTGGTTTATGTACACACATATTGACTGAGACACTGTATCAGCTTTCCTAATATTTTTTTTTTTCAAATTTGTTAATTAGTAAGATAAGAATAATTGTATTATTTCCAACGTGACTCAAACCTTTGATTAGGCCATATTAACGTTATTATTATCGCTTGGGCGTGTTTCGAATCAATTTGAATAAATAATTTTTTTATTGTGTGGCTTGTTTTGATTCAAATCTGAACAGGATTAGGTTACAGAAAGTGCGAGTTTCGTTTTGCCAAAGTGGCCGTTTACAACCCACACGTGACCAAAACCCGTTTTTCGTTCAATGTTCCAAGAGACTTAAAATGTTGAAATGTCTATTTTTGGGCCCCTCGAAGGCCACATTATATTATGAAGAATTTTGTGCTACATCAACATTGTCCATACTACACAATGGACGGCGATTTATAATTCAAAGCTCATAAGACAAAAAACGTTTTGGAATTTTATAATTTTCCAATCGTGTAATAATTTAGATTATTACCGGTTAGTGGAGTTATAGGCTAATAGATACAAGGTGAAACAAAATAATACACTACTTTCCTCTAGTCATTTTTATTGAGTTACTTAACCCTAATAAAAGCGGCTCTGGTTCTTATAAATAGACTTGGTTGTTTTGTTGTTTATTGTTGGTTGAGAAAAGCCAGGCAGGGCTCTCGATTTATTTTTCAAAATCAAGAGAACATCCCGAGAAGGGAATGACTTTAAGTGACTTCTCGCGTGCTTTAAAAAACGTCATTATAATTTCACTGCAAATTAAAATTAATTGCTAGAGCCAGATGGATATCATTTCTATGGGCTATGTATGTTGTCTTCCTCTTTCACTATATTACCTACTATGCAGTTCAAGCTTCTAGATTATTTTTAAAAAAATCCAATTATTGGGTCATACAAGTTTAAATAATTGGCTTGCATTATTTTTAACCTTCAAAAATGTGTACACGCGAGGTCAGTAAACTCAAAATAAATCTATGAATATAATTTTAGACATTCTGCCATCATAATCGTCAAGGAACATTTGGGATAATTGTTCCGGCATTTCTTGACACGTCCACCACTAATTATTGAAGAGGAATTACATATTTTCCTTTGACCCACTTACCTTGTTGTTAAATTACTTCAGGTTTTTGCTTAAAGTAATTATGTACATAATGTTGGTAATAGTTACAAACTAGATAAAATAGAGTTGCCATGAAATTGATTAGGAGCGTATTTTCTTATTTTTTTCGTCTTAGTAAAGATTTTAACTTGAGTTATTGAACTAATGAGTAAATTTCATTAGTAGATTGCTAGTGTTCTACCCCGAGGTTCGTCCCAAAGAGGTTCCTGAGTGATTCACTCATTGATAAATAATTCTTTATTCCTTGCTCTCGAGTTTTCATTTTTTTGTCATTTTTTTCAATTTTTCTGTTTCAATTTTTGTCTATTCTTGGCTCAAAACATAATAGAGATTTTTTAATACAGAAGATTTTTTGCAACCAGACACCAAAACCCAAGCTCAACCATAATCGTTGAACTGTACGTAACCTTGACCTTCCGATTTTCTAAAGTCTACAAAAACGTTCTCATGAGAACTCCGAGTCAAGTATATGGGAAATTTTCACTCCAAATCCGAGATTTCTTTTTTTCCTTGTTCGTTGCGCATTTAATTGGTTTCAGGAATCCGATAAAAGTGAAAAAATATGCACAAAATTGCCAGCAATTTACATTGCAGATTTCCAATGTTTAACTTGGTGATTCATTATGAAGGATCAAATGTGTTTTTGTTATAAAACCTGATAATGGGAAATTAACACATCCTTTCTAGATGATTCATAGATAAGTAATAGAAATATATTTATAAATCCAGGAAACATTACTGTTGCCGTTTTTTTTTTAAAAATAAATTCCAATTTATTAACAATTTCTGGTATGTTGCATGCAATAATTGTTACAAGTACTTATGCCGTAATAATTTAAATTTTAAATGAAATTTATATTGCAATAGAGTAATGTCTTTTGGGTCATACCATACACATTCACCCTCTTATCAAATACTAATAACATTATGGCCCTTCCCTATAAAAAAAAATCGCCCTTTTTCCTATATTGAGGGTGAGATTCCTATTTGTTCTTCAACGGTGACTCATTGTCTCTCAAAAGGTATAATGGAATTTCCACACAGTCAGATAAAATAAAATGCGTATTTTATGTTCTGTTTTTGGATAAGATAAAGTTGTTTTGTTTGTTTACATAAGTTCAAGTTAATGGATGTATTTTGAAATTTATTTGTTTAGGTTTCTTGCTGAATGGGTGCCTATTGGGTTTCAGGATGTTATTCCCCGGCGATAATCACACGCCCTTCAGAAAATTATCCAAAGTCAAAAAATAATCTCTAAACCTCGCTCTAAACTATAAATCATGCAAGTGTGGCGCTAATTTTTGGAAAATCTTAGTGGTTGTTTTCTTGGAAAATTGAATTTGGAAATACATTTTTGGGGTTTTCCTTCAAACATATAGTAATATTAATATAGCATTCTAGTTTATACTAAAAACTTAGAACTAAGTTTCAAATTAATCTTATTGTTTAATGAATTACGACTTTTATATTCGAAAAGCAAATAAAATGCATTTCCTGGGCAGACAACAAAGTGATGATGACCTTTCTGGAATTCTTTTTTCATTTCTATGCTTACGCACCGGAACTGAGATAACTAAAAGTATTATCAAGAATTTTTTGTTTGTATTTATAAATTATAGTTATTTAAAATGTTATACATTAAAATGTTTTACAGGGTGGGGCACAAAAGACTTCTCACCGAGGTTTTCTCAGGTGTGTCACGTCAATTTTCGTTCTACTGGATTTTTTTCTATAGTTTGCAGTTGATAGCTCAAATCAAGGTTTAGTACCATAAAGTAATTGTGAATCCCTATGGTTTACAATGACTTTATGGTCCTAAACCGTGATTTGAGCTATCAACTGCAATGAAATAGACTATAGCTTTAGGAGGCATTGGACGTAAAATTGCCAAGAGACCTTTTCGATTCCTTTTCACTTTCTTAACTAGTAGAATATTTCATTTTTTCAAAATTCGAAAAAAGTCGACTTCTATGGATACCCTTAAAAAATCAATTTTCAATAAATTCAATTTTGAAGCTTCTCAGTTGCGAAACTGTTGAAACCAAATTAAAATCTTAACAAACAGATTTGTAGAGAATTTAATTGGCTTTAATTAGAGCTTAATTAAATTGAAATCAGATAAAAATTAAAGGTACTCTGAGACAAAAACTGTCTCAGTGTCATTTTTGGAAAATTTTCAATGTTTGATAAATTTAATTTTGAGGCTCCTCAGCTGCAACCTGCTAACCTTAGTCTGATCTTGCACTAATATTTACTTATAATTTCTTTGAAAATGCTTAGCATAAAACCTAATCAAAATTATTACCAAATCAATACCAGATTATACAGACATAAATATCAAATCAATAACAATCGGTTGAGCAATTATTATGATTGAATCATTCCTATTTTATAATCCCACTTTAATGGAAAATAAAAACGAATTTAAAAAGCATTGACCTCTGACTGTGTGGTGTGTCGGATGGGAATGTGCATTCTTGCATATAAGGCCATATACATACACGGTTGTTGCGTGAGGTCAAATGGCAAAAACGGAAAAATTTATCTAATAAACATAGAATATTTTTTTCCAGATGTTTGTTTTCGGATACACTTGAAGGTCAGATTTTATGTTGCCCATACTTAAATATAGTTTTTGTTTCAGGATCAATATGACACGTTATCGATACACACGATGAAAGGGATCGATTTTTTAGAGAAATACGGACACTTTGTGAGGGATCGAGCCACAATTGAATCGGAATATGCCTATAAATTGAGGTAATTAATTTTAAAATAATCTATTTGTCCGTGATACAAAAGAGAATGTGGTTCAATGCTCAAATGCAAATATCGTCAAGGTTGGCATATTATTTAAAATTAATTTGATCACATTTTGTAAGATTAAATCCTTTGTGCACATTTTTCAAGCCTGCATTGTGGGTCAGTGATAAGCTTTTACATTAATTACTGCATAGATAAACTCAAGTTCGATTGCCATCATTAAATGATAACTTTCCAATTAATTAAAACCTTGAAGTATTAACCGCATTTAAAGCATCTTTATTGTTGTTTTTGTTCCTCGTTGCTCAATAAAATTTTAGCAATAATATTTATTTTGGAAGGCCAAATACGTTTTAATGACATTGTTTCAGGTTTCGCTGACTTGTGTGTGTAAACACAATAAATGCTAATTGGTTACTCTGAATTCTGTAAATGATTTTTATGTAATGCTAAGTAATATCGGGTGAGGTAAAATGTGTTGGAATTTTAAGTTAAATTTCACTTTCTTTTTTTTTATTTTGAATTTGTCTCAAGGTGAGGACAATTTTCGTACTAAAATGATGTTGATGTTATTGTCTAGTTTTCTGTTTTCTCTAGACTAAGACCATTGATGTCTTTATGGTCCATCGGAATATCCCGAACTGTATTCACTGAATTATTCCGAGATTTGGAGCCGGATTCTATGAAAAAAGCGAGGGGTGTCTCACGCTGTTAAATTTTGTACACCTATTTCCTTTTTGGAAATGTTTTTCTGATATTGTCCATAATTTCCGAAATTTCCTGAATATTTAGAATTTTTATAAGTATTTTCTATAATTTCTAAAATTTCCTAAATAATTTATGAAACTTCCTGAATAATTTCCGGAATTCCCCAAATAATTACTAGTTTCCTATGAAATTTCTGACATTTCTAAAACAAAAATTGATAATTTTCAAAATTTCTGAGAGGTTTTTACTTAATTTCTCCCCAACATTTTCGAACATCTCTACAATATTCACTGTAGTTTTCTAGAAATGATCATTTACTTACATTTTACACATTACTGTGATACTTCTACCAAGGGGTAAGCCACCTCCCCAGAATTAGTGCAAACAATTCCTCAAAGGGGAATTTTCTACGCATTTTCTCCCAAAATTCCTCTAAGTTCCCTGCAAATTCCCACAAATCCCTGCAAACTCCTCTCAAATTCCCCACAAATGCCTCTTACAAATTCCCTGAAAATCCTCATAATTGCTGGTGATAAGTTTATTTTTTTAAATTTTTATTTTGCATAGGCTTGGTTTATTCATCTTCAGATAAACTTGCTGGTAACTATCTATAAGATAAATTTACCCATTTCATAATATTATTGGATTGGTCAAGGAATAACTAGCCAACCAATGGGATTACAAATTGCGTTTTATCCGTCAGATTGGATTACTTGACAGTTTATCGGAAGGTGAATAGACCGGCCTTTAGTGTTAAAACACAAGAGCAGTTTATCAAGTAGGATCAAATGCAAGGTTAGGTTAGTTGACTTTAGAGTTTTTTCCGGTAATCCAGAATGCAGGAATTTAAACCGAGGGTTAAACTGAGGTTTAAACTAACCTAAGCCTGCATTTGATATTTCAAACAACTTAGATATGTATATTGTTTCACATTATTGAGGGTATATTATTTCTTTTTATTTTAAATGGACCTTTTCCTAAAAGTTGAACAGATTCACAGGACCATAAACCATTTTTTCAACGTTCAGCCTCTTTTCCATATATTAGGATACTAGGATACAATATATTCGGATTCAAATACATATAAACTTGTATCAACTTCAAGTTCCTTTGCACTCAGGGTTATTTTTAAGGAGATTTCGTACCTCTTTTGGAAAAGTTCATCCTATCTTGTCAGAATTAACTAATAAATGTTCACTTTTATTATGTTTTCCCTCGTGTTTTCCTCTGTGTTTTCCAATTCCCATAATAAAATGATCTACTGAAATTATGTAATCTCCATCCTCTAATGACCAATAATTTTTTTCCCACTAGGCGATTTTCTAATTTGGCCCCAATATGAACAGTATCTTGACTGTAGCATTCAAATCCATTCAAGTCTAAGTGGATCTAATTCCAAAAGGTTTTTCCTTGAGTATTAAACTGAGTATTAAATTTGAACCTGTAAATCATGAAGTGAAATTTTGGGAGAATTTCTTCGATAGAAATGAATATCCGACGTCCAACACAAAACTAGATTTTTGCAAAAATTTTCAATTATTAGTGTTTCTTATAATAAGAATGTGAACCTCAGTACTTCATGACCCTACAATTTCCTTTAAATTTCTCATAAATTCCTCAGAAATTCCTCCAAATTCACTGAAAAATTCAAAAACTAATTGAGGGAATGATTGAAACTTTTTGCATTTGAAGAGGAAGGTTAGGAGGTTATTTTCCCAAAATTTCAAATTTTTCCAGGGGAAAATAACAGCATGAAAAATCTTGGAAATCAACTTAGAAAAAGTGAATTATTTGAAAATACAATTTCACACATTTTAAAGTTTTCCTGGAAAACTAATTAAGGAAAAATGTTGAAACTTTTTGCATGTAAAGAGGAAGGTTAGGAGCTCATTTTCCCAATATTTCAAATTTTTCCATTGGAAAATAACAATATGGCGAATCTTGGAAAACAGCCTACAAAAACTGAATTAATTGAAAGACAGTCTCATACAATTATTCAAAAATTTCTTGGAAAACTAGTGAAGGGAAAAATTTGAAACTTTATGCATGTGAAGAAGAAAATTAGGAACTCATTTTCCTCATCACTTTCCCAAAATATCAAATTTTTCCAGCGGAAAATAAAAACATGACGAATCTTAGATAACAGCCTACAAAAACTGAATTCAAATTGAAAGACAGTCTCACACAATTCAAAGTTTTCCTGGAAAACTAGTGAAGAGAAAATTTTGAAACTCTTTGCATGTAAAGAGGAGGGTTAGAGGTTCATTTTCGCAAAATTTCAAATATTTTCCAGTGAAAAATAACAACATGAAGAATCTTGGAAATCAGCTTACAAAAACTGAATTAATTAAAAATACAGTCTCACACATTTCAAAGTTTTTCCGAAAGACTGATAAAGGGAAAAATTTGAAACTTTTCAGATGTAAAGAGGAAGGTTAGGAGCTCATTTTTCCAAAATTTATAAATTTTTCCAGTGGAAAATAACAACATGAGAAATTTTGAAAATTAACTTAAAATAACTGAATTATTTGAAAATACTTTCTCACACATTTCAAAGTTTTTCTGAAAAACCAATAGAGGCAAAATTTTGGAACTTTTTGCATGTGAAGAGGAAAGTTAGGAGCTCATTTTCCCAAAATTTCAAATCTTTCCAGTGGAAAATTACAAAATGCAAAATATTGAAAATCAACCAACAATAACTGATTTAATTGAGAATAAAGTCTCACACATTTCACAGTTTTTCTGGATACAGTACAGATAGGGAAAGATTTGGAACTTTCTGCATTTAGTGAGGAAGGTTGGAAGCTCATTTTCCCAAAATTTTATATTATTTCCAGTAGAAAATAACAACATGAAGCTTGACTTCTATAGTTTATGAGATGTGTTTATACATAGGTACCTACCTACTTACTTACCTTTATTTTGTTAGCAGTTAGGTATTTTTATTCACAAAATATTGAACAGGAACTAAACAATTATGCGATACACAAAAATTCTCAAAGATTTCTGGTGAAAATTACCTAATTTCCTATAATAATTTCAGTAAATTTTCGAAAAATTTCCAAACATTTCCTATAATTTCTGAGAATCAACATAATTTGTGACAATTTACAGGAAATTTCTGTAATTTCTCAGCATTTCCGGAAATTATTTTGAGATTTGTATACCTATTTCCAACTGTGAGACACCCCTCGGAAAAAAGGCACTCAGAAATTTTTCAGGGATTGTAGTCCGCCACTGGGATAATAATCGCTAAAAATTTCTATCTCTAATAGAAAAAAAGTTATGACCTTTTAAAGTTTCCCAAAATTTAAATCATAAGGTAAAGTCTGTTTTTTTGTTAAAGATAATTCTCCAAGTCGAAAATTTAGTAACTATGTTGGCAACACAAGCCTTTTCTACATAAAAAAATTGAAAGCATTGACAATTTTACATTGTATTGCCAACATAATGTCATTTTGACTTTTATCTTTAAAAAAAAACAGACTTTAGCTTCCTTCTTACTAAAACGATGACAATTTCAAATTTTTGTGTCCTTATCGTTGCTAAGACTTATCGAGCCTATAGAGTGGAAATTACTCTATGCTCTACAGTTTCTGTTCTGCACTTTCTAGCCTACACTTGCGCTGCTCGGTCTACACTTTCTGTTTTGCTACCACTAGATTTTCTGTTCTACACTTTCTACACTACAGTTTCTGTTTCTGTTCTGCACTTTCTGTTTTACACTGCGTTTTTGTTTCAATGAAAACTAGGAAGAGGAAGAAAATCAATTGCCTGAAATCTCGTCTGAAATAAAGAATTTCTTCACTCTCTTCCACTTTTCTCTTTTGGTTTATAAACTAGAGATTTATAGAGAATTTAATTTGCTTTATTTCAAGCCTAGTTACGTTGAGATCAGATTTAAATTAAGAAAGTTGCGAGGCAAAATGTTCCTCGATGTCATCAAATTTTCGAAAAACAACATTGAAAGACGTTTAATTTTTTTCTGAGAAAAATATTTGAGAAACTGGATTGAAATTTTGCAAATGGATAGAGAACAGATTGAAATTTACAAAAAAAAAACCCTCCTGATTGTTCATCCTGATAACAATCAGGTCAAATGTCTTTGAAGCTGCAAAGCTACACTTTCTGCTCTATATACCTTCTGTTCTACACTCTCTGCTCTGCACCTTCTGCTCTTAACTAAGAATAACCAAAGAAAACAGTGAGCATTATCTTTGTTCATAATTTTGAAAAATTCAGTGTTCAAGTACAAAGTAGAATTTTATAAAGCTGCCTTTGTTGAAGGGTAAAACCCTTGTAAAAGCTAAGTGTCCTTATCGGCGCCTCCATGGTCCGATATTCCCATGGTCATTTCTTACTTGGGTACTTTATGACGCCCATAAACCATAAATTGTCTAGTAGGTATTTAGCCTTTAGACCATGGTACCCCAATATGAAGATAACAAATTTCAATTCCTAGTAATACATTTTACGAATTCAATATCAGAGAAAACCGCATATTAATATGCATAATACCTTGTCTTGCGAAATTTCCAACTACATACTTGAAAACTTGTTTGCTTTAAAATTTTCGCAAGTATGTTACATGAAAAATACAATAGCAACGCACTTATATACCAATTTTAGTTTAAATTTGAAAAATGACATCTTATAGTTGTGGGAGAACCATTTTAAAGAGACAATAAAATGCTGTTTAATGTATAATGGGAGTCCATGAATAATGAAAGTTTCTTGTCATTTCCACTGTTTCTGCGCCCACACTTAATATTGTTACTATAGATTGACTGGTGTGGAAATGTGTAAAATTGCTATTCAAATAAAAGGATGCTTGTTTCATAACTTTTAGCATCATTATGTATTTGAATGAAGTATAAATATCTATGCAATCAAATCTTATTATTGGCAATTAGATGCTGTTTCATTATAATAGATAACACCAGAGATAATAAGGAATTATAAATAAATCTCTTATTTTGAAATAGTAGTCCATGTCTCACAGTGAAGAGAATAGTTAAAGAACTGGAGTAAAACACACAGTCTATCTTCACTCTTTATTTTACAAAAATAATCAGTTGGAAGGGGGGTTGTACATGTTTCGGATCTATCATAGATCCATCATCAGCATAAGTTCTACAAGTTACAAAATTATGGGAGTTGTGGCGAGGGGCTGGGGTGTATACATCAAAAACTTACCAAATGGCACAGGGAAAATATGGTCATATACGACATGCCTAAGTATAATAATTATACATAAAAATATAAGTGTTCATGCTGTTATCAGCATAAAGTTGGTGGCTAAAGCCGCATCCAACACAGAACATATTTACAAAACTGGAATAGAGGAAGCTTGTGAGTACGATTTCAAAAATTACGTCAAAGTTTCAACTTACCAAAGGTGAAGATTGAAAAAATTATTTTATTAACATTAGAAAAATAGGACTGCCACACAAACACAGAATATGCCTATAGGAGGCGGAATTCTGGACGCTCATCTGTACTTCTGGATGTTAGTGGGTGTTAGCTTTTAGTTGTTAATCAAATTTCAAAAATTTAAGAATTCTTACTCCTCGTGCAGACAGCACGATTTTTCATTAAGTAAATTTTTGAAATTTGATTAACAACTAAAAGCTAATACCCACTAACATCCAGAAGTACAGATGAGCGTCCAGAATTCCGCCTCCTATAGGCATATTCTGTGTTTGTGTGGCAGTCCTATTTTTCTAATGTTAATAAAATAATTTTTTCAATCTTCACCTTTGGTAAGTTGAAACTTTGACGTAATTTTTGAAATCGTACTCACAAGCTTCCTCTATTCCAGTTTTGTAAATATGTTCTGTGTTGGATGCGGCTTTAGCCACCAACTTTATGCTGATAACAGCATGAACACTTATATTTTTATGTATAATTATTATACTTAGGCATGTCGTATATGACCATATTTTCCCTGTGCCATTTGGTAAGTTTTTGATGTATACACCCCAGCCCCTCGCCACAACTCCCATAATTTTGTAACTTGTAGAACTTATGCTGATGATGGATCTATGATAGATCCGAAACATGTACAACCCCCCTTCCAACTGATTATTTTTGTAAAATAAAGAGTGAAGATAGACTGTGTGTTTTACTCCAGTTCTTTAAATCTCTTATTGTTGTATTGGCTTCAAAAAAATTGAGTTAATTATTCCTGAAATCTTTGTAAAGAAATTATTTATGAGGGAAAAGGTGAATGGCTTTCTCAAAGTCTATAAATATTCGTCTCTTTTACAATGATTGTTTGGCTTCCTTTCAAACAATACACAAGCATCAGAGTTAATATTCTAGTTTTGAAATATTATTGAGAATATCAGGTTTAACTAATGAATTTTTTTCTTTGTTTCAGACGATTAGTAAAGAATTACCAACCCAAGAAAAAAGACGAGGACGACTACCAGTAAGTATTACAACAAATATTTAATTTATCACTAAACTCCACAGGCTATTGACTTTGGTATGTAGGTATTCAATTTTACCAATATCACCTTTTTATTTTTGTTTGATATAATCATTATATTGCTAGTGCTCCAGATTTACAAACCGTTAAATTACTAGTTAGATTTTATGCGTACCATTTACCAAATCTGTGTATCATATATATAAAAGTCACAATTATTTTAACTTTTGTACCTAAACAAGTTCAGAATTAACATATTAAATTAAAGGAAATCAAACTACAACTAGTACAATTTCCACGTTCCAATAAATTAATTAATATCAAATAAACTAGTGCGCTTCCTTTTAGCATAACGAATTACATGTATAATGAAAGTAAAACAACAAATAATAAAATCACTTTCACTGAATATTAATAAATTGTTGTAAAACTGAAAAATATTAATTAATGCAATGTAAGTGATGGGTTATACATATTATTACTTTCTACAATATTTGATTTTGACAATCAATTTTAAGATTTAATAAAAGGAAAGCCAATTTATTACGTCACACCTCATACACAATGTAGCGAGTAATTACAAAAAAATTAGTACGTGTCTAATCTTAATTATTGCAACAGAGAAGAATAGAAGCCAATTTCCATGAATATTTTCCTATCAGCTAGCAGGCCATGCCTGTTTATAATAACATTATTTTTTAATTTTTTGTTACAATATCATGCAGATTTTTATACAATAATAGTTCCAGTCAATGGTAAACAAGATAATGTTTTCATCATCGCAACTATTAAATATGCGGAAAATTCTATAAAAATATTTGAAAATAATATCAGTCTGTTAAATCAAATTACCACAGGCCAAAAATAACCGGCTCTTGAGCTAAAAATATCTCAGTTTTCGTATTTTATTATTTCCCCCTGTATTTTGAAAACTTATTATTGTAATTCGAATAAGGCATTTGTAGCAAAGTCTTTAATTCAACAAAGAACAAAAAAGTTATAAAATTATCTATACAGGGTGTTACAAGTTTGCGAGTAAGTATGGGGATCTCAGTAATTATAAAAAAAAACAGGGTCGGTTACATTTGGGCAAAGTTTTGAGTTCAATATCTCAAAATTCGTGAGAGAAATTGGATCAAATTTTTCAGGAATTGCACCTCCTATTAAGCTCTGAGAAACCTGTATTGGAAAATATTTTCAGGTTTATAGTTTATGAGAAAATTGGGTTTGATGTTTTCGATTAAATTTGGATTAAAATTCAACTTTGAGAAAGGTACATAAATAAACTATATAAAGTGAGGGATATGGAATCGATTTTTGTCTATTCCTGGCTCTTGAATGCAATTCAGTCGTAAACATATTGATTGACATAAATGACGTTTAATTCAATGTTTTACTGTCAACTACTGTGATGGACCCGTTTGACAGAAAAATTGGTGTGAAAAGTGAGAGAAATGGAACTATTACAGAGTAAGAGAGATGAAATCGATTTTTGTCTATTCTCGGCTCTTGAATGCAATTCAGTCATAAACAAATTAATTGGCATAAATGACGTTCATTTCAATGTTTATCTGTCATTTACTGTGACAGACCTATTTGACAGAAAAATTGGTGTGAAATGGAGAGAGATGGAACTATTACCAGACAAATAAACTATATAGAGTGAGAGAGATGAAATCGATTCTTGTCTATTCCTGGCTCTTGAATGCAGTTCATTCATAAACAAGATTGACAAATGACCTATGCAAATGACGTTCAATTTTTGAATGTATAACAATATTTGAATAACATAACCTGTTTTGTTAAATATAGTGTTTCATTACACATACCTTATGAGACACATGTATTAAGTCCCATGTTTCAGCACTAATGGAAAATATTATATGTCCCATATTCAAAAATCAATATAGAAATATTCAAAAATTCTAAAATTGAAAGTTTTACACTTATAGAGCATATACAGGGTGGGGCATCAAAAACTTCCCACCCAAGTTTTCTCAGGTGTTAGGTGATTAATTAAAAATCGCTCGAACACGTTAGTTTTTGTTTTTTGGGGGACACATTTTATTGATATTTCCACCCCTACCTGTCAACCCCTAAGTGGGGGTGACAGGTACCCCCAAAATTTCAAATGAAAAGGAGGGTCGAGTGATACGTCATTTGATAGCTGTTTTCATTAAGATTATAATATCCCCGAAGTTTTAAGTTACTACTATTTACCCTGTCGAAATAGCGGCTGGTCAAAATTAGGAAAAATCAATGGAAAAATGCTGTGTGGTTTTTACGCATAGGTGTGATACGTAAAAACTATACAGTTTAGATTATCGAAAAAAAGCACTTATCCTAACTTTGACATGCCGCCATTTCGGCAGGGTAAATAGTAGCAACTTAAAACTTCGGAAATATAATCTTAATGAAAATAGCTACCAAATGACATATCACTCGACCCCTCTTTTCATTTGAAATTTTGGAGGTACCAGTTACCCCTATTTAGGGGTTGACAGGTAGGGGGTAAAAATACCAATAAAATGTGTCCCCCAAAAAACAAAAATTGACGTGTCTGAGCGATTTTTGATTAAACACCTAACACCTGAAAGACTCTGGGTGGGAAGTTTTTCGTGCCCAACTCTGTATATGTCCCATACTCAAAAATCAATATAGAAATATTCAAAAATTCCAAAATTGAGAATTTTACATTAGAACATATACAGGGTGGGACACGAAAGACTTCCCACTCAGGTTTTCTCAGGTATTAGGTATTTAAACAAAAATCGCTCGGACACGTCAATTTTTGTTTTTTGGGGGACACATTTTTTAAGCGGGGTGTGACAGGTATCCCCAAAGTTCCAATAGGAAAGGGGGGTCGAATGATACGTCATTTAGTAGATATCTTTATCAGGATTATATCCCCAAAGTTCTAGGTTGCTACCATTTACCCTGCCGAAATGGTGGCTTGTCAAAGTTAGGAAAAATTCTTCTTCCCGAGTATCTGAACTGTATGGTTTTTACTACATAATAACAAAACAACAGGGTATCTATTCATAGTAATGGAAATATCATTGGTATTTAATTTAAGTATTGTCGTTCAACAGTTCAGCTTAAAATGGTTCATGTTTATTCACTTGAAAAATTATGAGAAAAAAAAACACACAACTTGGACAAGCCGTCATTTCAACAGGGTAAATAGTAGCAACTTGAAACTTTGGGAATATAATCTTAATAAAAATAGCTATCAAATGGCGTATCACTCGACCCCCTGTCCGCTTAGGGGTTGACAGGTAGGGGATGAAAATACCAATAGAAGATGTTCCCCAAAAAACAAAAAATGACGTGTCCAAGCGATTTTTAATTAATCACCTAACACCTGAGAAAATCTTGTTGGGAAGTTTTTCGTGCCTCACCCTGTATATTCGAATATTGATGCAAGATATGTCAAAATTTAATTGTGTAAAAGACGGCGCCAAAGGATTAAGGGGAGTTTTTGACTAAACTTTGACTAAAACTCAACTTTGAGGGCCGATGACTCAAAAAGTATTCAAGCTATCAAACTCAATTTAGCACAGATTTATAGAGAATTTATTACTCTTTCCAATAGTGTATTATTTATTTTGATTTATTGAAAATTTGTTTCAGATTCACATCCTGTCAAGCCTTCAAAGCCCTAATGAACGAAATAAACGATCTGGCCGGTCAGCACGAAGTCGTAGCCGAAGATCTACAAGCAAATGTGATAAAGGAACTTACCGCTTTAGTTAAGGATTTAAGGGAAGAACGCAAGGTAATTTTCAATTTTTACCATCGCCGGAGCTTTGCAATTACCATAAAACTAATAACCATACACTGTATGTATTTCCTTTTTGGACCGGTAAATTTGCCGACAAAATCCTATTACGGTCGAAAGGAAGATTATATTGCTTTAGCAAGCCATAAAATAAACATACATAGTGGAATTATTATTTCTCATAAGTACAATAGGCTTTTTATTTTAGAAACAACTTCAAGAGGGTCAGAGACTGTCACAGGCACTACAAACACAAATAGAAACTCTACAAAGAGCAAAAAAGGCTTACGATAAGGCCTTTAAAGAAGCGGAAAAAGCGATAGAGGGATTTCAAAAAGCCGATGCTGATTTTAATTTATCTAGAGCAGAGGTAATTATTAAATTATTTCAGTAATTAATTGATGAATGATTATTCTAGGTGGAAAAAACACGTGCAAACATGTCACATAAAACCCAAGCGTGCGACCAGGCCAAAAACGAGTACGCCGTCCAGCTTCAGCAAACCAATCAGCTTCAGCGGCAGCACTTTAGGTCCGGCCTACCGGAAGTTTTCAGACAGTTGCAAGAATTAGATGAAAAACGGATAAAAAACATTAAAAACTTCATTAGGGGCAGTGTTGACATTGAACGAGGAGTTTTCCCCATTATCAACAAATGTTTGGATGGCATATTGAAAGCTGCTGATATTATTAATGAAAAAGAGGCAAGAATTTTCAAGTTTTCTGATGCATATAATATAACAATGTGTTTTTACAGGATACTCTATTGGTAATAGAAAAATACAAATCGGGTTTCCTTCCTCCAGAGGATTTCCCGTTTGAAGATTTGTCGAAAGGCGGTAGCGATTCGGGAAGCGCGAATAACATTAACAATATACAAGTGGGTGGAAAATTAAAAGACGGCGGCTACACGGTTAAAGGCACAATTACAGGCAAGGCCTTGAAGAAACGTGCAGGGATTTTCAATATATTTGGCAGTCGAGGGGTAAGAATTATGTTTGAATTTTAAACAGATTTATTATAATACATACATATAGGTAGTGTTATGGATTTATACTTATTTGTTAAGTAATTCTGTTTTTCTTTTTACTTTTTTTTAAAAAAATTCCTACTTGCTCCTTGGGTGATGTGATGCCTTTTGTAATGTTATGGTTCCCAATTTGCGATAGTAAGTAAACCCAAAGTTTATGCTCCTATATGCATGATTGTGCTCTCATGATTTAGCGCCTGTTTATCCACCTTTTGATAGACTGTCGGATATGCAAGCAAGTTTATCTGAAGATGAATAAGCCGGGCCTTAACAAACAATAATTCTCATAATCATAGTAATACGTGATTCGATTATTATTTTTTGTGTGAAAGCAATAGATAAGTGTCTTTGTGTCGCAATTTATTCATAAAATATTATGCACTTTTCATTTTCTCACGTCTCGATGGGGCTCCTTGCATAATGCACTGTTAGATTCCTTGTGTGCAATTTCTTTGCTTTGTTATTTAACGGATTTTCGAAATTTAAATTTAAGATTATTGTCGATAATTATTTTTTTTCGCTAATGCTTTGTATTATTTTCATGCGTTCAGAAGCTTACAGAGGTCTGTATGGCGATTAAGGTATGTGCTTTTGAAAATTGCTAATTTGTGTCTGTATCAGTTTGTAGTGTTTGAGGAATTATTTTGTATAGACTAGTTTTATGTATTATGTACTAAATATACAGGGTTGTCGTTATGTATGAAAACGACAAAAAAGCTGTGTTGCCTTATCTCAAAAACTAAGTCAAATGGTGGTTTGGCATTTTTTAGGGCGCAATTTATAATCGTTTCTCAAAACTATCTTGAAGGTTGTTAGTTTAGAATGGACACTTGTTACTATGTATTTGACAAGTGTATCATGTCAATTCTAACCGTCCAAGGTTTCTTCAGGGTCCAAGAAAACCCCAAGAAGTGACTATAAATTAGACCCTTAGGCGGGTGACACACTGGAGAAATAAGTTTGTTTCATGAGATAATGGAACAAATTTCTAGTTTCTTGCAACAAATTTCATGAAACTTATTTCTCCAGTGTGTCGCCTGCCTTAGGGGTTTTAGGTATTGTTGGGATGCTGCGGTGAACTTTGCAACATTGCATATACTATCATTGAATCGGGTATTCCTAAAAACCTTGCCTCATTCTTATTTATTAAATTTCTTATGCCGCTTTTTTTATTATTACATTAACATAACAATAATTATAACAAGGTCGCTCAAGCGCCGAGAATAATCCAAAATCGACTTACAATTTTTATTTTCCTACTTCCTTGTCTGTGTCTTTCTTTTTTACTCTTCAAATACCTTATATGGGTGCTTCTCACTTTATCACTCCAGTCTCTTCACTGTTCAATCACAAGAATTACAAGGCCACTCAAGCACCGAGAACAATCCTACTTTATCTGTTTCACTCTCTTGCTCATCGAATTTCTAAAATCGCTGTCTTTTTCTCTGTGATTCACGCTTTTTATTGGCAAGACACAACAATCATAAGTCGACTCAACCACTAGGAACAATCGAAATTAATTTTTCCCACTTTATTTTTGTCTCACTCTTATTCATTGAATTTTTTATGTCGCTGTCTTTATTATTACATTAACATAACAATAATTATCACAAGGCCACTCAAGTGCCGAGAATAATGCAAAATTGACTCAGAATTTTCATTCTCCTACTTCCTTGTCTGTCTTTCTCTTTTACTCTTCGAATTTCTTATATCGGTGTTTCTCACTTTGTCATTCCAGCCTCTATCATTGGTTCAAACACAAGAATTGCAAGGCTATTCAAGCGCCGAGAATAATCCTACTTTATCTGTTTCCCTCTCTTAATCATTGAATTTCTTATATCGCTGTTTTTTACTTTGTCATTTCAAGCTTTTTATTGGCCAGATACAACAATCATGAGCCAACTCCACCGCACTAGGAGCAATCAAAATTAAATTTTCTCACTTTATTTTTATCTCACTCTTATTCATTGAATTTCTTATGTCGCTGTCCTTATTTTTACATTGACATAACAATAGTTATTACAAGGCCACTCAAGCGCCGAGAATGATCCAAAATCGACTCACAATTTTTATTTTTCTACTTCCTTGTTTGTGTCTTTGTCTTTCACTTTTCGAATTTCTTATATCGGTGCTTCTCACAGGTTCTTCATTATTCAAACACCAGAATTACCAGGCCACTCAAACGCCGAGAATAATCCTACTTTATCTGTTTCTCTTTCTTACTCATTGAAGAACCAAAAAATAAACACTCGCCCTCCGGGCTCGTGATTTTTCAGTTGGTTTTATTTCTGGGCCCTTATTCTTGAAACCAATGACCAACGTATAGCGTTTTCATGCTCTGTCTTCGTCAGTATTATTTTAAATATAAATATAAGTGAAAAAGACAGAAACTGCTTGTCTGTCTCGAGAATAAGGAAATATTTTACATTTTTCTGAAGCGTGTTCTGAAATATTAGACCGTTTCCATACATAACGACAACCGTGTATAAATAAATGTTGTCTGGGCTCAATAATTATTTCGCCCTCTGTTTAAAGATGTCGAAACATTGTTTTTATACTTTTTCCTATAAAATAGATATACCATTAAGAGTCGGTTTACCCCATGGGTCGGAGATAACTTTGGGTCAAAATTGTGACAAGTGTTTATCCATACAGAATCAACTGCTAACTTGACAGTTATTCCAGGAAAAGTTAACCCGCTTTCTCAAGGCAACTTAGCGTGTTTGATCCTGGGTTAACCTCAAAATTTTCTGTTGTTTTTATCTGCGTTTTTTCAAAAAGTGGTGTTTTTGGCTAAATTTTACCAGCCCTGGGTTAAAAAAGCACTGATGAACACTTTTCGACTTGACTACGGAGTTAACCCAGAGCTAGAGTTGACCGAAAGTCAGCAAACTCTGTGAGTTATTCCTTGATTGATAAACTGGCCCTTAGGGCAACTAAATTATTTGTTAGTAGTTAACAAAAACCTTAGATTGTGTCAATGTCAATAGGATATTGTTTATGTGGCATAATCTGAGGTTGTTGTTTGCTAACAAGGACTTAACTAACGATTGATCTCATTGTCCTAAGGCCTGGTTTATTCACCTTGAACTGGCAGATAAACACCCAATAGGATTATAGCTATTGGTTGGCCAATTCGCCGTCGACCAATAAGATTAGAGATTGATAAATATATCTTGTAGACAGTTACCAGTAACTTTATCTGAAGTTAAATTTTGATGATTTGACTACAACAGACCACTTTCACGTGCCGGGAAAATGGCAAATTATGATATTTTCTGACGCAGATATCGAGAATAAGGAAATTTAAACAAAAATCACGTGACTGAAAACGCCTTTTCATTGGCTTAAGCTCCAAAGGAACATCTTGGTCCTTATTCCTGTATTAACCATTTCAAGACATATGTTTTGCTTAAGACACTTTTTAAAATCCAGCCAATAATAACTGCTCATTGTAAATAAAATTTATGTGTATATTATTCATTGTACGTTTTATTAATGTGTGCTTATACAGTGTGGTCATTTTATCTTGATAATAGGTATGTTTCTGCAGAAATCACAAACCAGTCAGAGCGAATTTCATTGGTTGAAAACAGTCAGAAAACTAGTTTCAACCAATGAAATTCACTCTGACTGGTTTGTGATTTCTGCAAAAACAGACCCAAATTTTGAACTGTCATAATTTGTTTATTTTTAAAGTTATTTGAATAAATAAAAAAACATACTGTAGGGATGTTTTCTAAGTTTCAGATAGGATGGACAAAAAAACAAAAGACATATTATTGAAAAATTATACTGATTGTTGATTGGTTATTTTTCCTAAATGATTCATTAGGGGGCCTTATCCCATTCTACACGCGAGTTCTACTCTTGTAGAGAATTCCCACAGTTTCCTGATTTTTTATTGGGTAGAGTAATATCAGGAAAACGATTCATATATTGTAATTATTAGGTTAGAATTAGATAAGTCATAAGCAGAAACAGAAAGGAAGATAATGAATACTTATGTTGTATATATGTATACAAGGTTAGTAGAAATTGAATTGAATTCCGCATGCCTGAAAACTGTCAGATTCCGAAATGTGTGAACGCGGCTCAAGCAGTTTTGAAGATATTTAAAACGTAAGTGTTGCAGTACTTTTCACTAACCCTGTATATTCCCACATTTAAGGATTCTGTTGTGGGAACACTATGTATTTATTGTTTAGAATACTACATAATAAATGTATCAGTTATAAGATTCATAACGATAAATGCTATACAGGGTGGGACACGAAAAACTTCCCACCCAGGTTTTCTCAGGTGTTAGGTGATTGATTAAAAATCGCTCGAACACGTCAATTTTTGTTTTTTGAGGGACACATTTTATTGGTATTTTCACCCTCTACCTGTCAACCTTTAAGTGGGGGTGACAGGTACCCCCAAAATTTCAAATAAAAAGGGGGGTCGAGTGATGCGTCATTTAATAGCTATTTTCATTAAGATTATATCCCCGAAGTTTTAAGTTGCTACTATTTACCCTGTCGAAATGGCTGGCGGCTTGTCAAAGTTAAGAAAAATCAATGGAAAAATGCTGTGTGGCTTTTACCTGTCACGTACGCATATGTGTGACAATTAAAAATTATACAGTTTAGATTATCGAAAAAAGGCATTTATCCTAACTTTGACATGCCGCCATTTCGGCAGGGTAAATAGTAGCAACTTAAAACTTCGGGGATATAATCTTAATGAAAATAGCTACCAAATGACATATCACTCGACCCCTCTTTCCATTTGAAATTTTGGGGGTACCTATTACCCCCACTTAAGAATTGACAGGTAGAGGGTAAAAATACCAATAGAATGTTTCACCCAAAAAACAAAAATTGACGTGTCTGGAGCGATTTTTGATTAAACAACTAACACCTGACAAACTCTAGGTGGGAAGTTTTTCGTGCCCCACCCTGTATAATAATAATAAAGCTTCAAAAATAAAGAAATTATGACAGTATAACATGTTACCAAGATGAAATCACCACCCTGTATAAAATTCATTAAAAATTGATTTCATATGTTTGAATTTTAGAACGCTGCAATTGCCGACGGAAAGGAGGACTTGAGCGATTTGCCGCCGAATCAGAGACGGAAAAAACTGATTCAGAAACTCGAAGAGTTGCGAGGCAAAGTGTCACAAGAAACTGCCGCCAAGGAGGGCCTGATGAAAATGAAGGGCGTGTACGAGGCCAATCCCGCCCTAGGCGATCCTAGAACGATAGAGAGTGAGTAAAGAATATACACTGATATACTGATTCCTTATAAAATACGTAAGTTATTCAATGAAATTGCGACTTTGGTGAATATTTTCTTAAAAAAAAAGCTAAATATTGCCTTGTCGAAATAATGTTTCACTAGAAAGAAATAAGTTTTTGTTCCAAGATCAGTCTTATCTTAATGTATTCAACACAAATTCCTTATCCGATGGCCAATTTTCTTGTCCCAAGAAATGTATTCATAATTCTATTAAAAACCAAAGTACTTAACTGAAGATTGCAGTTCTTTTAATAGTGCAACTTTGTTTGATGGCTTTGGTAGGTTTGGAATGGTCATAAGTAAAGAACCATCAGACTTTGTTTACCTTTTTATATTTATTAGTGTAAAATTCGAAGAATTTTCATAAAACTTCTCAGACCAAAGTAATTTTCCTTTATGCAATGGATAAATTTTTATATAAGATAATTTTTTTCAAGATCACTGTGTATCTTGACGTAAGGGGAGCTGTTTTTCCAGTGTAGAATAACAATCAATAAGAAATACACTATACAGAAAGAAACATACTCTTTGCTATGATCTCAAACTGAGCTGGTGAAACCCGTCTTCTGCCAACATTTAGCATCAATAATTATGATAAAACTAACTAGTGACTCCTTAATTATTAGATCTGTCTTTCTGTATGAAAATTAGGTATCATTCTCAAGTACTAGAAATCCATCTCAAAACACCACAAAGTACACAGAAAAAAAATTCTCTACAGCTGCGCGGAAAAATCAATTTTCCACATCGATGCGAAATGCGAACGGATATCGTTACGGAAAATTGATTTTTCCATGCTATTGTAAACTTACACTTGCAGAAAATGTTTTTTCGCACTCAAACTTCCGCTAGGCGTCGTTCGGTAAACGGCAGACTCGTGCAGAAAAATTCATTTCCGCACATGTTAGGTAAATAGCTATTATGATAACAAAACATTAGGGTTGTTTGAAGGTAAATGAAATCCTGGCGTAAAGTCAAAAATCGCAATAATCCCAATACACCAATGACAAATTAACAAAAAAAAATCCAAAAATTATTCGACCAATAAAGTTCTTTGTTATCAATATAGGCTCCGTCCCCTTTATCTTTTCTTAGCAAAAAATTGTTTTTTGTTTCCTATACAAACCAATTCCCCATAATCCCAATCAACCAATGACAAATTATATCGGAAAAAGATATTTCGGCCAATCAAATAAGTCTTTGTTATGGGTATTCCAAAGCTCCGCCCTTGTTTTTGTTTATCTAAGTAAACATTTTTTTCCAGTTTCCTATAAACCACCCTTTGTTATACTGACAATTTTACATTGTTGCCAATTTGTGAATAATTACTCACACTTTTGTGATTCTTTTACTAAATACACACTAATTCAGTAGATGTTATTCAGAATAGTAAAATGCAATTCTCAATACACCAAATGAGATTCCGATTTTTCAAAATTTCAGAAAGCATCAATGGTAATTTGGATTATTAAATTATTCTAAGATTTGAAGCCGAAATCTATGAAAAAAGGCACTCAGAAAAATTGATAAATCAACCCAAATTGCTTAAAACGATTTTATCTCAGAAACTATAAGTGCAAATAAGCTGAAATTTCCAGGGATTGTAATCCCTTGATTGGGATATAAAATTCAGTGAAAGTTTCAGCTTTCTATTTATAATAGAAAAAAAGTTATGACCTTTCAAAGTTTTCCAAAATCTAAATCATAAGGTAGCTACTTTCTCACTAAAACGATGAAATTTCAAATTTTATTTTGTTGAGATTTTGTATCCTTATAATTAATTAACATCCCCTAAACCCCATACACTAAATTATTCTCAAATTTGAAGCCGAAATCTATGAAAAAATGCACTCAGAAAAATTGAAAAGTTGATAAATCACCCCAAATTGCTTAACACGATTTTATCTCAGAAACTATAAGTGCAAATAAGCTGAAATTTTCAGGGATTGTAGTCCCTTTATTGAGATAAGATTCAGTGAAAATTTCAGCTTTCTATCTATAATATAAAAAAAGTTATGACATATAAATCACAAAACATATAAATTATTGACTTATGGAAAAATGTTTTTGCAGGTCAACTGAACGAGTGTAGTCATAGGTTAGAAAAACTCCAGCAAGATGTCGTCAGATATCAAGGATTTTTAGATGATGTTGTTAAAAATATTCAATCAGGTATAGTAGCTTAACATTATTGCGAACACAACAACAATATTCATATTATAAATAGGTAATCAAAATAATTCAATAGCGGGTAGTCCTAGATTGCTCAATGGAGGATCCCGTAGCCATAGGAATAGCGGTGGTAGTGCGGCAGAAGAGGACAGTCTCAGTAGGTGAGTAATATTTTGGAATTAAAAGTCTGTTCTTACAGAAATCACTCATTTAATTGGTTGAAAATTGTCAGTGATTTCTGTGTGAACACACCTTAAATTGATATATTTCTTCTATGCATTTCTTAGATCCGCCAGTGATAGTAGCGTAACAAATCCCACCATGAACCACAACAAAAGAATTAGTGCCCCGGGAACTCCGCAATTAAATCACGGGTATGTATTTATAATCTTAGTCAATTTAGAAAAGAAATATAACTGCTTTCTGGTTCCTGTGGTAGCTTTGTATCATTATTATTTTAAAGAGAGATTTTAAACCTTTTTTTCCAATGTGAGATTTTTATTTAGTGTTTTTCCTTTCATAAACTGATATTTGTTTTGACGACAAAACTCCATTGGCCAGGAGAGGAGAGGTGAGCTGTTCGAGGAGGGTCCAGGGTGGAGATGAATCAGAGGTGTACACAAGACCCGCCCTTTTTCCTGAACCTGTCATTCAGTTGACTTTTACAGTATGTTAATATGTCATTGTTCATTGGCCATAAGTCATTTTTGATTTAAAATCTCTCTACCTAGCAGAACATTATTATTTTTCCTCTTTCATACACACACACACACATAATCCCCTAATCATTGGCTCTCTCTCTTCCTCCCGCTTGCGTCTAATTTAATTTCGGCATTTCGTTATTTTTGACATAGTTGTTCAAACAGTCCCGAAAGCGGCCTCGGTACTTCGCACACGTCGCTGCATCACGTCGACTCTGACCAAGACCAGTACGACGGCAACAACGCCGATCCGGAAAGTGAGTATTACGAAGCCGATTTGCTTGCACCCATAGGTGTTTGTAAGGCGTTATACCCATTTGAAGGTAAGCAATAATAATTAATTGTAACTAAATTTATAATTATGAAATTTATGCAGCAACAAGTGAGGGTAGTATTCCAATGGGGCAGGATGAGGAATTGCATTTGATTGAGTTAGACCAAGGGGATGGTTGGACGAGGGTGAGACGTATGGATGGGGATGGGGAGGAAGGATTCGTGCCTACTTCTTATATTGAAACTTCGGTGTTTAAGACTTAAAATTTTCGATGCAATATTAGTGAAATGTGTATGCGCGAGTGCGGTATGGAAGTACATTTATTTGACAAGTAACATTCCTCTTTTTACGTTATTTAGTTTTGTTAAGATATAAAGTCATTATTATTATTATTATTATTAATTTAATCAAAACACACAGACATTTATTTAAGCAGATTGATTTTTTTATATTTTTGTTATTATTTTTTAATTATTGTCACGAGAACAAATCAAAAGGAAAATTGATCAAAATAATTATTAACACATCATACGTCCATTTTTTTATGTATTATTATTATTTGTGAGGAAGGGCAATTTGTATGTTCCTTTTTGGCTTAGCACAATTATTATTGATACTAGCTAATAGTTAATAATTACCCATTTTAACTAGCCTTTAGGCTCAAAAAAAGGCTGTTAGTTAAAATTGTGTTTCAATGCTTTTTTCTTGTTGCATTTGCCAGGGGGTCCAAAAATGTAGCAGGTTCTCGAGTTTTTTTTTTGGCTCCCTCTAGCACAAGGCATTTTTTATGTAAATACGTGCTCATTATTATACTTAATGTAACATACCTATACTGTAGTAATTTGAAAAAAAAAAAAACAAATCTATTTTATAGACTTTTCTATAATATACAAAACAACCACTATTATTATTAATGTAATTTATTAAATTCAATTTGCCAAATTGAGTTCATATTTGCTCATTCTTTTGAGTCAACTTTTAAGGGCTTTTCATCTCTGTATCTCGAAAATTGTGTTTTTCACTCTATATAGCATATCATAACAATTAAAATTTGTTTTAAAATAGTGTAAATAAATGTATTTTC
The DNA here is from genome assembly GCA_917834065.1 of Ceutorhynchus assimilis. Taxonomy (NCBI): domain Eukaryota; kingdom Metazoa; phylum Arthropoda; class Insecta; order Coleoptera; family Curculionidae; genus Ceutorhynchus; species Ceutorhynchus assimilis. The sequence goes on along the minus strand of OU892284.1, from coordinate 43,456,917 downwards.
GTTGTTATATAGATTGTCCTTGAAAGTTTAAAAAGATTGCTCCATATTGTTCAAGTTGTCTGTATTTTGTATATATGACTGAACCTTGTATAAAAAATATAGCATATTATTATATCGGAATTGATTTGTATATGAATTTTGCCTCAGAATTTTACATTGTTCCTTCTCCTTTTTCCACTTCAAAAATGTGCCATTAATTGACCACTGTTGGTTGACTATTACTTATTCTTTGCATTTACTTACTGCTAGGTTTATTCATATTCAAATAGACCTGCTACAAGATAAATTGATTTTCTATTTTAATTTGTTACGTACGTACGCATTTTGCCTTAGTACGTAACTGAAATTTCGAATGAATTCAGTAATTAATTCAGGTATTTGTGAGGATATTGTTCGTCGATTTTTATCTGACACTTTCCGTATGAGGAGCAAGGGGGTAAAGTATATGGCAAAAACAGGTGTAACGTCAGGTCACCATTGGCGTTCTAATGTAGGGTGCCACCAGCTCACATCCATTAAGTGCCGGTACTTTTGCTCTCATTTGACAATTGTTGAAAATAATCAGGGCATAGAATGTGCTCTAACCACATCATACTTATAGACCTTGGTCCATGCCAAACTTTGACAACATATCAAATTCGTTAATCGAGAGCAAAAGTATCGGCCCTAAGAGTATCAGATTGAAATTAGTGATGACTCGAGACTTTTTTCTCGTCTCGTGAAGTCTCGACGAGACGAGACCAGACTCGGCGAGAGTCTCGAGTCTCAAGATTACACTTAAAATTTTTCTTTCGTAGCTTTATTATTGGACTATTCTCGGCTATTTGAATATGAAATCAGTAAATTAAATATCAGGGTTACTCTTTACTGTGATTTTTCATTAATTGCTTTTTCACTGTGGCAGTTTGGACTTCCGTTATAGTATAAAAACAAAAACCATAAATACAGGGTGTCCGAAAAATAGTGAAAAAATTCTCCACGTAGTAGAGGACCCTTCGAGAAACCCTAGAAAAATAATTAAATTTAAAAAATCCTTTCCCAGCATTATTCTTGGTAATATGAAGAGGTAGATGTGAGAATTCCCCTTCGAATTCTTCAGGTAGTTACATGGGTATTTAATTTAATTCTCTGACATATTGTCAACGGGATATTTTCAGTGTTGCCAATTTTAATAAATATCAAAATGCAAATAACTTTCTTAAGAATGCCACTAGATTTTTTAAAGTATTTTTCTGGGGTTCCTTGTAGGGTCCTCCACTACGTAGAGAAGAGTTTTTACGCTATTTTTTTTTTGGACACCCTGTATAACTCGAGACCAGACGAGACCACTCGAGACAAGACGAAACTTTGGTACTCGAGACCGAGACTAAATCTCGGTCTCGTCTCGAGATGTCGAGACGAGACCAACCTTAAGTTTCGTCTAGTCTCGTCTCGCGGCACCACTAATTAAAATCGACGAACTATATGTATGAAGCTTTACACCTGAGAATTATTATTTTTCGGTGATTGATAGGTTTCTCATTGGATTTTACTAGATTTCTACGCCTATGATTTCTACCTTTTTTATTGAATGCGAAACAATATGTGGGTGTTTTTCGGGGTAACACTGAGTTAATTCTTTGTATTCAGATGACAGGGTAAATTTATGCGCAACATTTTGGCGCTCAATGTGGGGCGATTTATTTATTTTTTTCCATTCTAACAGAGGACCAGCAGAGTAAATTGAATGCATTGTTGGACGACAGTTTTAGGCTTATAAGTGATAAATTGGGTTGAATGGACTAAGTGGAACATGTTATTGTTACCAAAGCCAGGCCTATCAAGCAACGTTGATACCAAGTTTTTCCTATAATGCAGCAACACATTGATAAGGAATTGAATGAGATAAAGCTTGGGGTTGTGGAACCGTCAAAAAGCCTGTGGGCATCACCAGTCGTTATGGTTAAAAAGAATGGATGGTTCGTTTCGCCTTTGTGTGGATTACAAGAAAATTAATACTGTGTGTGAACACGACAATTATCCCCTTTCTCAGCTTACTGACATCCTTAATAAACTTTCTCAGAGCAAGTTTTGTTCCACTATGGACATTAAGTTGGCGTATTGACAGGTACCAGTTGCCGAGTCTTCTCGTCCCTACACCGCTTTTACAATAATTCCAAATTTTGGTCTGTTTCAATTTAAGAGACTCCCATTCGGGTTATATAATACCCCTGCCACTTGGCAAAGACTCATTGATAATGTCCTTGGAGTTGATCTTGAGCATATATGTTTTCGTGTATCTAGATGATATAGTGGTAGTTGCACTCGATTTTGAAACGCACTTGAAGGTCCTGGAGGAGGTGTTTCGTAGGTTACGTCAGGCCAATCTCACTGTAGGCCGTGCGAATTGTCAATTTTGTAAGCCTAAAGGATTACATGTTGACCCTGATAAAGTTAGAACCATGTTGGACATCCCTGTTTCCACTAGTGTCACTGAGGTTAGGAGGATAGTGGGTACTTTTTCGTGGTACCGCAGATTCATCAAAGATTTCTCCACTGTCATAGCTCCCATATTACTAGATTGTTGAGGAAGCAGCGTAAGTTTGACTGGACTCCAGACTGTGACTCTGCTTTTAGGGGTATCAAAGAGTGTTTGAATGATGTTTTTCGGGGTAATACTGAGTTAATTCTTTGTATTCAGATGAAGGGGTAAATTTTTGCGCAAAATTTGGCGCCCAACGTGGGGCATTTTTTTTCCATTCTAACGGAGGACCAGGAAAGTAAATTGAATGCGTTGTTGGACGACAGTTTTAGGCTTATGGGCAGGGGCGCCGGGTTTCAAAAAACCTCGTGGGCGCTGATGCTCATGCAACGGCATATGGGGGGCGGGGGATGGCGAAAAAACTTCTCCGGATGCCACGCCCAAAAATGTTTATATAAGGCTATGGTCCAAATATAACCAAACGTTAACCATTAGCTCTGTTCCAACAGATATGAGACCGTTCCAGAACCAATAATTTCCAGGTGCCCGCCTATTTATCAATAAGTTGAAAGTTTATCCTAATTGATAAATGATTCTTGAGAAATTACTATTCTAGAAAGGTTCTCATGTCTGTTGGAACAGAGCTAAAGTTACTAAAGTAACCGAACTGGTTGACAGATGATTACTGAAAATTCCGGTTACTTGGGGAACACAAATATGGAATAAAAAATAATTGAAAAGGCTGGTTCGTTTCGCCTTTGTGTGGATTACAGGAAAATTAATGCTGTGTGTAAACGCGACAATTATCCCCTTCCTCAGGTTACTGGCACCCTTAATAAACTTTCTCAGAGCAAGTTTTGTTTCACTATGGACATTAAGTTGGCGTATTGACAGGTACCAGTTGCCGAGTCTTCTCGTCCCTACACCGCTTTTACAATAATTCCAAATTTTGGTCTGTTTCAATTCAAGAGACTCCCATTCGGGTTACATAATGCCCCTGCCACTTGGCAAAGACTCATTGATAATATCCTTGGAGTTGATCTTGAGCCATATGTTTTCGTGTATTATGCCCGATTTTGAGACGCACTTGAAGGTCCTGGAGGAGGTGTTTCGTAGGCTACGTCAGGCCAATCTCACTGTGGGCTGTGCGAAGTGTCAATTTTGTAATCCCAGTCTAAAGTATCTTGGTTATGTAGTAGATAGCCAAGGATTACATGTTGACCCCGATAAGGTTAGGGCCATGTTGGACGTTCCTTTTCCGACTAGTGTCACTGAGGTTAGGAGGATAGTGGGCACTTTTTCGTGGTTCTGCAGATTCATTAAGGATTTCTCGACTGTCATAGCTCCCATTACTGGTTTGTTGAGGAAGAATCGTAAGTTTGACTGGACTCCAGACTGTGACTCTGCTTATAGGAGTATCAAAGAGTGTTTGAAAGGTATGTTTTTCGGGGTAATTCTGAGTTAATTCTTTGTATTCAGATGACAGGGTACATTTTTGCGCAACAAATTTCTTCCAGGCTTAGGAGACGTCCTACGAAATTTCGATTTTCCATTGTTTGCATGGGAAACATTTAAAAAAGCCGAGCTGAAAACTCCTGGAAAAAACAAGAAATTAAAGGGAAAAATTGGGTTCCGACATTTCTCTAAACCTCCTCTACGGAGTAATGAAAGAAAATTCGGGAAATTTTGACTTTGATTTAACAACCCAATGATTTTAAAACTTCCAAGTAAAATATCTCGAAAATGGTAAGTCGTAGAGGTGAGACTCTCTGAGCTTTTTTGTAGAGTTCTACAATTTGCCCGTGAAAAGTTTTCCTCTACAACTCACTGTTACGGAGTTATGGCTAATTGAAGTTTCGATTTTCGTTATTTTCAGAGTTTCCAGTGTTCTAGGAATAGGGCCAAAAACCAAAGTCAAAATTTTGAAATTCCACTATAGCCGTTATGTAGAGGGGATTCCAAAAGCAACTTTTTTCCCTAAACTTTTCCTATTTCCCATGAAATTCTATAATTTTTTGGCGATTCGACATTGTTTCATTCAATTGGCCACAACTTTTTTGTCTTTGGACCGATTTCTTTGAATTATGTCTTATTCGATAGGGAATTAAATTGTCTACAAGGAGGTTTTATCAATAATTTCGATACTTGTCTCGTTTTTTCGTTATCAGCCCCCAAAGTTGAAACTTTCAAGGAAATCTGCTGCAAATGTTCTATTTTGATAAATATCAGTTGAAGACAAATAGGTTATTGAACTTTCTTGTAGAACCCATCAAAATATTCAACTTTTATCTGAAAATTTGAGATTTGGATTAAATGGCATTTTTTCTGTACATTTGCAGCAGATTTCCTAGAGAGTTTCAAATTCGAAGGCTAATAGTACAAAAACAAGACAACTATCGAATTTTTTAATAAAACTTCTTTGTAGACAATTTATTCCTCTATGGATTATGACATGATTCATTGAAATTGGTCCAGGCGTTCCAGAGTTATGGCCAATTTAATGAGACCATGTCAGCTGGCTGAAAAAGCAGTAGGTAGCTCTCTATTGATTTTCTATTTTTTTTTTTCGGACTTAGGAGACGTCCTACGATAAAATGCCAAGAGGCTTTTTGGTTTATTTCGGCCTCCTCTATGCAGTACAATTTTTGTTTTTCCGAAATTCGGAAAATTTCGATTTTCAATTTTTTAGGTTGAGGAATAGGGCTGGAAATTCCTGGAAAACGAGAATTTAATACAATTTAATTTTTTTCTGGAAAACTGGCTAAAGGAAAATGCTGAAATTTTTAGAGGTAAAAGAAGAAAAAGAGGACCTCATTGTAGCAAAATTTCAAAATTTTCCAGTGGAAAATCACTCCAGAAAAAGTTGTTGAAAATTAACTAAATTACGAAAAAACAAATTTCTAAAATTCGAGTGAGCCAAAATAAAACGAAAATGCCTCTTGACATTTTCTCATTTGAGGCCTCCTAAGCCCAGGAAAAATTCCAGAAGAAAATTCCAAAATCAATGGGAAAATTTTCCAGCCCGACATGGCCCCATTAAATCGGCTATTACTCTGAAACGCCTGGACCGATTTTAATGAATCATGTTTCATTCGAAAGAGAATTAAATTGCCTACTAAATGACCTCATTGATAATCTTAATAACTATTACCGTTTCGGAGTTATAGAATTTTAAAGTTGAAATTTCCATTTGGAGTTTCAAACTCAAAAATCTCAAAAACCGTGAGTTGTAGAGGAAAAACTCATATTACTTCTTTGCAGTACTCATTAAGAGCTAAAATTTTCATCACTTTTCAGATCTACGATTTCCAAGTTATGGCCGCTGGAAATTTCAGATTCAAAAAAACATGGACTTATGAAACATTTTCCCTCAAAAAATCAAAATGGAAATATGCAAATTTTACTGCAATAGTGGTCCCAACGATCCCCCAAAATCGATTTTTCTTTTGAATTGAATCCTCAAGAAATATACTTCTTTCATAACATTGAAAAATCGAGGAAATTTCAACTTTGAAGGCTCATAACTTGAAAACTGGATGATTCTGGATAAGGCCATTTTGTAGACAATTTAATTTTCTATCGAATGAAACATGATTCACTGAAATCCATCCAGGCGTTCCAGAGTTATGGGCCATTTAATAAGACCATGTCAGGCTGGAAAAGCATCCCTATTAATTTTATTATTTATTTTTTTTCCGGGCTTAGGCGATATCCTATGGGAAAATGTCAAATAGCTTTTCTGCTTGTTTTGACCTGTCCTATACAATGGAATTTTAGTTTTTTCAAAATTTTAAAAATTTCGATTTTTTGGGAAATAGAAAAGGGCCGGAAACTCTTGGAAAAGCGGGAAATTAAGGGTGGAAAAGTAGGTTCCGACATTTCTTAGGACCTCTTTCATGACGTAGTCAAAGAAAATTTGGGAAATTTACACACTTCTTTGGTTATCGATTTTAAAACTTCAAAGTTGATGATTTTGGAAACTGTAAGTTCAGATTACATTCCTGACAGTTTATCAAGTGAATAAACCGGCCCTAAATGTATAGGGTGTTCCTATTTTTTTAACTGTTGGTTTGTTACAACAGAGCAGAAAACTGTACAATGTACCATTACGATTCTGCGCATTATGTGACATTTGTGCGTAGAATCCGAAATTCGTATACTGAGTGGTTTCGAAATCCGTTCATGGGACGGTTTTTTGACGTGTTGGAACAGACCTCTTATTATTCATGGCAAGTCAACATCTTAGGGGTCAATGTCAATGCAATAGAATGAAATGTCCATTAGCGCAACTAGGCTCCAAATTTGAGGGGTGCTGCAGGGGTTTGATGGAAAGGAAATGAGACTCGTAAAAAAAAAGTTAATTTCACGAGGGTTTGTACTTACGTCATCATTTGCCTTTTTTTTTTTTTGAAAAATATGTTTTTTTATGTCTGTAGTTTCAAACAAATATATAGTTCGTTTCTCGGCAGGACGGTTTTTACTTACATCATCGATGACGTCATAACTTAGAGAAAAAGTCAAGTCATAGATTAATTCATAGAGCACCTTCGGAATTATTGTTTTGTAATACATTTTTGAACTTAGAATAGAGTTTATTCAGTTATTCGAAAATATATAAATAAATTTCTCCTGAAGTGATTTTTCACTGGAAATTTTTGAAATTTTCGTAAAATGAGTGTGTACTTAGCACCCCTCTAGTTGCGCCTATGAAAATGTCTAGAAAATAGTCTGGGTTGATAGAGAACGAAAACGATTTTCCCCAGCGAAATCGAAGAAGACTAGCCGATGTTGCCATTCCATAAAATATATGCATAATGTGCATTTTTATCATGTAACCTTGATCATTTGGCAACGTTGTAACGAAAAATTGTTGCCCCAATTACCCAAAGAAACCGTTTTCTTAAGTACTCCAGCCAGTGTAAGGGAAATCTGCTGCTAGAGCATCCCTTTTCTCTCTGTCTTTATTCGACTGAAGCCTTTGTTCATCTAATTGCCATCTTTTTCTATGGTTCCACATTTAAGACGTTGCATTGTCAATTGTGTACATTAACGCCAATAATAAAAAAGAAAACAATAATTTGAATGTATAATAATATATATTTTCATACAAAAAAAATGTTTCGTTTTGTATAAAACTTCTTCTTTTTTTCAAAAAGTGAGTACAAAAATTCAATTTAGGGGTTTAAGGCCAATACGACCCCGCCTAAAAGGCCACCCCCCTAATAAGTCTTGTAATTTATTTTTTTTTGTTTAATTTATCTACTACTATTAGACATACAATTAAAAAATAAGGAAAAAGTACGGATCGAATATTACATTTAACAAGCTAATTTTGATTAAAAGCTGAAACAAAAATAATTTCGTTGTCATTTGCAAAAAATTTAACAAAAATAAGGCCAAATTTATTCATTTTCAGATAAACTTGCTGGTAACTATCTCCAAGATAAATTTACCAGAAACTGAATAAACTGACCCTAAAGAGGGACAATAATAAATAAACTTTTATAAAGACTATCTATAACAATAGTCTTAACTTTTTTTTTTTTTTTTGTAGTTAGACTACAGTGGAAAGACTTCTTTAAATTCAATGGCATTTCCGTACAGTAATTCAATAAGTACATATTGCCACTATTTTTTATTTGGAATGATCTTTCCAATATATTGGAATGATTGTAAGCTTATATTAAATACAAGCAAAGTTTGTTTCTACAACCTACTGTATAGAAAAATTAAAAAATTCAACTTTTCTTCTAGTGTATAGTCCAAAAACACCTATTAAGTAAACCCTGTTGAAGTGATTTGAAAAGTTGAATTTTCAATAATGTGTATAATCATGAATATCAAAATATAAACTTAAAAAATATATTTACAATGTACAACATCAAAATTTAAATACCACCCTGCTGGATAAAAATAATAAGAGATTTTTTTTGTTTGTTCTATGTAGTTTAGACTGGGAATTATTGCGCAATTTTCTACCCTGTAGAAATACGATAAGTACAGTGAAAAATATCTGCCCTAAAATCTATTAAATAAAAAAAAAAGCAAAATACTGTCTGTTAAGTAATTTGAGCCCGCCACCGTAAGCTTAAAAAAAATGGGCCAGTGGCTATAATGCGGCAACGTTGCCAAACTATTGTTTCTTTGACCCTCTAAGGCACATTTAAGTCTGTAATGTTTTCAGTGGTCACCCCTCAGAAGTTCCATTAGTAAATTGAAACTCGGACCGTCTCCATCTTTTGATTTTATTGTCAACATTTCTTTGCCAACCTGAAAATGTTTATTATTAAATTAAGAAACAAAAAAAAAATTGATTCTCACCTGACAAGTTCGCTGTAATTCTGGTATCCTCAAAAGCAATTCGCCAAATTTCGAAGGACTATCAGGATAATGACACAAAGTATAATCTTGTAAAACTTTCAGGGCCTTTTCTTGTGAAACTCGAACTTTTTCGGCCTCGCGCAGCTCTGAGGTGTCCGAAGTCAATAAAACTATAACCTTCATTGCAACATATTCATATTGGTCCACTTTTAAACGTCTCAGTTGTTCTGTAAAATTCAACATCCGCTCTATGCAGGCTTGCATTCCCATGTCCCTAGCTTGAGCCAGAGTGATGCTTTTGCCTAAGGAAACACGAATTTCTCCCGGGGTTGACATTGAACGGAAACAACAAGAGAATAAAAGCAATTCGCACCAGGAATTTATCAATAGACAAATTTGGTCGTCAATCTATAATTAATAATAACAGAATTATTAAAAAAAATACAGTTGAAGTAAATAATTTCTTACTGAAATATTTTTAAATAATGGAAGACTTTTGCACCACTTGACAATCTTGTACAATCGATGATCGGCGATATTGCACAAATTTGCCACAAAATCCGGATTCGTGTCGGTGGTTCCAGCCAAAGCTGTCCCCGCCAATAAGGGATGATTCGACAAGTTGTGCACCGCCCCTGTGGCGCCCTCTTTGCCCAAATGACCCTCTGTGCTTAATTTGTTCAGTTCCATTTCGTTGTAGTGCCATAAATGTTCCACATCCATTATTTCCTTTATTATATTAAAATAAATTATTATGCAATTTGAATTATTTGAATCTTACTTGTAATAATGGCGGGACACCTTTGGAACCAGGCATATTGTTACGTTTGTGGTGGTGGGACAAAACGTTGTCGGACGGTTCTAGTTTTATCGTGAAGCCTGGATGATGGTCTCCTAGACCTTGCCTATATAGGACGAGGGATAAATATTGTCATACATATGTTTCAATTTTTACCTTATATCTGTTGAGCTAGCTCTCAGTTCAGTCTGAGAGGCCAAAGATGGCGGCAAAGAATAGGAGCATTGATACGTAGACCTTCCACCTCTAGTACGGTCTTCTCTAATTGCTACAAAATAGAAAACAATTAAAATTTTTGTGATTTTAATTACACACACAGCTACAGTGAAATTATTTATTGAAGATTTGTAGAAAATTACCTTCAAGTTTCATACCACATTGAAGACATTTATCGAACCGACATGCCGGACACTTTTTCCTAGTGGCCACAGTGACTGGACATTGGGCACCCCGTAAACACACATAATTCTTCCGGTTTTGTACGGTTCTTTTGAAGAAACCTTTGCACGACTCACAGCTGAATATGCCGTAGTGGAACCCTGAGATTTTATCGCCGCATATCGGACAAGGACTGTTTATGAGTTGTTGTCTGAAAATGAATTCACTTATAAGTGAATAAGGGCGAATATTATAATACTACATATTTTAACAAAATAACTAAAAGTTAACTTCTGGAATGACGTTACTTCTCATAAATTAACTTTTAGTTATCTGTCAAAATACCGATCCTATGTAGGTTCTTACCTAGAAATTCCTGGTTGAGCGGGTAAAGCGGCGTGTAACAAACCAGATTTATCGTCATTGTCTTCGCCGCCTCCTGGATCGTGGTCGTACTGTACCGAAGTGTCTTCCGGAAGGCTTCTATAAAGCACGCTGTGATGGTGCAAAGGACTGCTGTGCAACGAGTTGTGTATGTGACGGCCCTAGAAAAATTAGAGATGACGTCATTCGCTTCAATAACCAATAATGATAGGTAATGGAAATTATATTTAAAAAAAATCATAACTCCATAAATGAGTTTTTAGTATTTTTTACATTGAACCTTTAAGAAAAAGTCCTTAAAATTACTCTACAAAACATCATTATTTTCAAAAAATCATAACTCCATTAATAATAACTCAATCGCTTTAATTTTTTACTATTTTCTACATTGAACCTTTAGGAAAAAGTCCTCAAAATTTCAACTCTCCACTCACTTTACTTTTTAAATGAAAAAATTGTTTATAAAGTCTTACTTTACAAAACATCATTATTTTCAAAAAATCATAACTCCATTAATAATAACTCAATCGCTTTGAGTTTTCAGTATTTTTTACATTGAACCTTTAAGAAAAAGTCTCTAAAATTTCAACTCTCCACTCACTTTAGTTTTTGAGTGAAAAAATTGTTTGTAAAGTCTTACTCTACAAAATATCATTATTTTCAAAAAATCATAACTCCATTAATAATAACTCAATCGCTTTAATTTTTTAGTATTTTCTACATTGAACCTTTAGGAAAAAGTCCTCAAAATTTCAACTCTCCACTCACTTTACTTTTTAAATGAAAAAATTGTTTATAAAGTCTTACTTTACAAAACATCATTATTTTCAAAAAATCATAACTCCATTAATAATAACTCAATCGCTTTGAGTTTTTAGTATTTTTTACATTGAACCTTTAGGAAAAAGTCCTCAAAATTTCAACTCTCCACTCACTTTACTTTTTAAATGAAAAAATTGTTTATAAAGTCTTACTTTACAAAACATCATTATTTTCAAAAAATCATAACTCCATTAATAATTAACTCAATCGCTTTGAGTTTTTAGTATTTTTTACATTGAACCTTTAGGAAAAAGTCCTCAAAATTTCAACTCTCCACTCACTTTACTTTTTAAATGAAAAAATTGTTTATAAAGTCTTACTTTACAAAACATCATTATTTTCAAAAAATCATAACTCCATTAATAATAACTCAATCGCTTTGAGTTTTTAGTATTTTTTACATTGAACCTTTAGGAAAAAGTCCTCAAAATTTCAACTCTCCACTCACTTTAGTTTTTGAGTGAAAAAATTGTTTGTAAAGTCTTACTCTACAAAATATCATTATTTTCAAAAAATAATAACTCCATTAATAATAACTCAATCGCTTTAAGTTTTTAGTATTTTTTACATTGAACCTTTAGGAAAGAGTCCTCAAAATTTCAACTCTCCACTCACTTTAGTTTTTGAGTGAAAAAATTGTTTGTAAAGTCTTACTCTCCAAAACATCATTATTTTCAAAAAATCATAACTCCATTAATAATAACTCAATCGCTTTGAGTTTTTAGTATTTTCTACATTGAACCTTTAGGAAAAAGTCCTCAAAATTTCAACTCTCCACTTACTTTACTTTTTAAATGAAAAAATTGTTTATAAAGTCTTACTTTACAAAACATCATTATTTTCAAAAAATCATAACTCCATTAATAATAACTCAATCGCTTTGAGTTTTTAGTATTTTTTACATTGAACCTTTAGGAAAAAGTCCTCAAAATTTCAACTCTCCACTCACTTTAGTTTTTGAGTGAAAAAATTGTTTGTAAAGTCTTACTCTACAAAACATCATTATTTTCAAAAAATCATAACTCCATTAATAATAACTCAATCGCTTTAATTTTTTAGTATTTTCTACATTGAACCTTTAGGAAAAAGTCCTCAAAATTTCAACTCTCCACTTACTTTACTTTTTAAATGAAAAAATTGTTTATAAAGTCTTACTTTACAAAACATCATTATTTTCAAAAAATCATAACTCCATTAATAATAACTCAATCGCTTTGAGTTTTTAGTATTTTTTACATTGAACCTTTAGGAAAAAGTCCTCAAAATTTCAACTCTCCACTCACTTTAGTTTTTGAGTGAAAAAATTGTTTGTAAAGTCTTACTCTACAAAACATCATTATTTTCAAAAAATCATAACTCCATTAATAATAACTCAATCGCTTTAATTTTTTAGTATTTTCTACATTGAACCTTTAGGAAAAAGTCCTCAAAATTTCAACTCTCCACTTACTTTACTTTTTAAATGAAAAAATTGTTTATAAAGTCTTACTTTACAAAACATCATTATTTTCAAAAAATCATAACTCCATTAATAATAACTCAATCGCTTTAATTTTTTAGTATTTTCTACATTGAACCTTTAGGAAAAAGTCCTCAAAATTTCAACTCTCCACTCACTTTACTTTTTAAATGAAAAAATTGTTTATAAAGTCTTACTTTACAAAACATCATTATTTTCAAAAAATCATAACTCCATTAATAATAACTCAATCGCTTTGAGTTTTTAGTATTTTTTACATTGAACCTTTAGGAAAAAGTCCTCAAAATTTCAACTCTCCACTCACTTTACTTTTTAAATGAAAAAATTGTTTATAAAGTCTTACTTTACAAAACATCATTATTTTCAAAAAATCATAACTCCATTAATAATAACTCAATCGCTTTGAGTTTTTAGTATTTTTTACATTGAACCTTTAGGAAAAAGTCCTCAAAATTTCAACTCTCCACTCACTTTAGTTTTTGAGTGAAAAAATTGTTTGTAAAGTCTTACTCTACAAAACATCATTATTTTCAAAAAATCATAACTCCATTAATAATAACTCAATCGCTTTAATTTTTTAGTATTTTCTACATTGAACCTTTAGGAAAAAGTCCTCAAAATTTCAACTCTCCACTCACTTTACTTTTTAAATGAAAAAATTGTTTATAAAGTCTTACTTTACAAAACATCATTATTTTCAAAAAATCATAACTCCATTAATAATAACTCAATCGCTTTAATTTTTTAGTATTTTTTACATTGAACCTTTAGGAAAAAGTCCTCAAAATTTCAACTCTCCACTCACTTTAGTTTTTGAGTGAAAAAATTGTTTGTAAAGTCTCACTCTACAAAAAAATCATTAGTGAATATTGTAACGTTGTCAGATTGTAATAGTTTATTTCCAAAATTGACTTTAAATACTTTGTTGTTATAGTGCTTCCAGTTGTACTACAATAAGTTTTATATTGAATGGAAAAGATCTCCTTGAAGTTTTAAGAAATTGCGACACTTTGGCAACGTCGCATTATCCAAAAAGAGCTTTCCGAGTATTTTAAGCAAACGATAGTCAAAAGTTTGATTATTACCGGCTTTTGATGTATCTTCCTTCAGGGGCAATCGCAAGGTTATTTAGAAGAGGTAGATTGCCTGATAGCTTTTATGACGTCATCTGGGGTGCCTGAACATAATGGAAATCTCTATTAGGCACCCCAGATGACGTCATCTAATTCCCATCACCAGACAACCTAATAACTTCAGGAACCTTGAGGCAGTCGAAAAATTGAAAATAATTGTGAGAAAAAAGGGTATAGAAAGAGATGTTAGACAAACACAAACAAATAAGCTGTAAATTAACAAATAATTGCCGTCTTTGTCACTCTTGAGAGATTAAATAAGGAAAGCATCAAATATGTCCGTCAGAATCATTGTGAATGATTCTTATAGGTTGATAAAGAAGTCTACGTTATACACCAACACTATTTCAGTATTTATTGATCAAGGTTGTTTGAGAAAGGTAGGTTGCCTGACATTTTATGACGTCATCTGAAGTGACTAAACATAATGCAATGTGTAATGTCATCTGTTTCTCATTATCAGACAAATTAAATAACTTTAGGAATCTTGGGGCAATCGAAAAGTTGAAATTAATTGTGTGAAAAAAGGGTAGAAAGAGATGTTGGACAAAGACAGCGTGTTAAATGAATAAACTGCAAATAACGAATGACAATTGTCGTCTTTGTCACTCTTGAGAGATTAAATAAGGAAAGCATCAAATATGTCCTTCAAAGCCAAAGTTGTTTGATTAAAGTGGGTTACCTGATAATTTGTATGACGTTATCTGGGGTGCCTAAATGTAATGCAAATCTCCATTGGGCACCCAGATGACGTCATCTGTTTCCCATTACTAGAAAACCTATCAACTTTAGGAACCTTGTGGTAATCAAGAAAAGAGAAGTTGGTATTAATTGCAGTAAAAAAAAAGAGATGTTAGACAAAGAAAGACAGCATGTTAAATGGACAAAGTGCAAATAATCAAATAATGAATGATAATTATTATTGTCGCCTTTTCCGCTCTTTAGAGTTGAGGAAAGCATCAGATATAGAGCCATTATGAACAATTCTTATTGTTCGATAAAGAAGTCTACCTCATACACCATTTTAGTATTTATCAATAAAATAGGAAACCATCCGAACCAAGGATTTTACACACTATTACAGGATTGCTTATCAGGTCTACGTCATCACTGGCGCAGTGGGGGACTTGAGATGACCTACACACACCTTATGAAGATTGGCTATCTTGTATAGTGTGTAATATCCTTGCCCTAGAGCAAAGGACATTTTTATTTTGGTTCACACAACTTTGATGAAATTTAAATAATGCTAAAACTCCCAATTCAAGTTGAAATTTGGTCACAGTGTATATACAAAGTACAAAACCTGTACGCGACATTCCTTTTGGCGCACCTAAAAACCACTTATATGCTAAATAGGCTACCAGAAGAGAGCAAAAAGTACCAATGGTGGCAAGTGTAACAACCTTGGATCTATAATAATGTAATATGTTCTATAATTATTGCATTTCTTGAGTAGTTCTCACCTGAATAGGACTGTGAGTAGGTGAAAACTGTTGTGTAGGCGACACTGATACAGAAACACTTGAATAGCTGCAGCAACTCGAATGCGAAGCATCAGAATTGTTGCGGCTCAGATTCGGAGTCAGCGTAATGTGGCGTTGCGTCAGAGGACTTTGATTGGGCGAGCTGAACACCGAGTAGGCCGAGTGGACGGCCGAGTCTGGACTCGGAGTGGGCGGCACGTTCAAGGCTTTGTGCATGAGATCCTAGTTATAAAACAAACAATCATTATTTTGATAAATCTGAAACTGAATAATTACCTTATGACTAATAATTGGTACTCCAGTTCCTGGATGTCGCTGATTTAACAGAGGCGAATTTGAAGGGGTGCTGTGCAAAGAATAACTACTAACTGGAGGTTGTTTGAGCCTTAAAATAGGACTTTCTTTTAAGTCAAAAGTTTGTTTAGAGGCAGTGATTGACAAGTTTTCTGGCAAATGAGCTGGCTCGCTGCTCTCGTCTATACACATACCATCATCCCTTTCTCCATCACTCAATTCGCCTTCCCAGCTCATCGGCCTGGGCACCTCTTCCTTTTTATTCTTTTTACTTCGCATATTTACACTCTGAAAATCAATCGAAGCCAGCTCGGCGTCTTCGACATCTACGTTGCTCAGAACGACGGGGTGTGGCGCGCTCCGAGTCCTCGGCGGTTCGGCCACGCCCACTGACTTGACCACGCCCACCGACGGCGGCACGTATTCCATATTGATGGGCGTGACCGATACGTTCGGAGAACGCATTTCCATGACTGATTCGCCCGGCCTCGTCCAATGATGCCGGGCTATGATTACCGTTGATCAGCTGACCGCGGAGTGTCTTTTGGGCGCGACATCTTCTAGGACTTCTAGTGAAGCCAGGGAACTATTGGAACTAAAATTGCAACAAATATTATTAATATTGATTGTGCCTCTTTTGCCAATGTAAACCGAGTCATTTCCATTAGATTAACATAAAATTTTTATAGTGTCAAGAACAAAATTGTGAAAATGAATTGTTGCCAAGCGCACACCTCAAAACGCTTATTTGTCGAAAACTGGGGCCTCGTATGCAATCTTATTACCTTAACGCCGAGTCCATTGTTTTGGACCACCCAGACCAGACTTGACCTCGCCTTTAAGTGCTCGTCGTACCTATACACTGGTACCTACTTCTTTCTTTTTTTTTTTTTTCTTCTTCTTCTTCTGACTGATTGAAATGCGTAGGCAGTTGAGACTTTACAATGTTAAAATTTAGCACAATTTAAATCAATAATAATTATTATTATAACGGGTAACAATTTTTTTTTGTCTCATACATATAGGTACGACATTCCTTGTCTTAATACAAAGTCAAACATGAATTCCGCATAATGTGCTGCCAAGGTAAGCGTGTCCAGTCTTTTGAATAAAAAAAAAGCAAAATGAAACGTTAGATAATAAGAATAAGGCGGTGCTGACTCACATTGCAGTAATCCGAAACACCGTTTTGGTTTTCTAGCAATTTTCGCTTTAATAGAGCCAGGACTAAGATTTTTCAGCTCTATAAATTACGATTCTGAGCTATTCTTGATCAATTTTAAGAATGAAATGGGAGTTTTATACTCCTCTGGTTGAATTATTACTCTAATAGAGCCAGGAATAGAGTTTTTGAGCTTCATAGTTGAAGCTTTGGCTCAAAAATAAGTTTTTTACTGTAGAATATTTAAGATCTGTTACTCAAAGTCTAGGGAAATCAACTGAATTAGAGAATTTAATTTTTAATTACCTTTTTCGACTGGAAAACTCACTCAACTTTTTATGTATGTGGGTAAGTATGGTTTGCTCTAGAGTAGCAATCAAGAGCTGGTAATAGTTCATATTTTGATTATTATCGGCTCTTGGCAGGGCCTATTTTTGATTCAGTCGGGCCCCAAGGCCCAAGCAAAACTTCGGGCCCCCAATATCCTATGATGACAATTAATAGGTACAGCGGCGGCCCTTCATGGGTTGGGGGGGGGGGGGGGGGGGTGTCATCTTCTGCTTTTTAAAAAAATTTAAATTTTTGAATCGAAAATCAATTGTACAATCTAAGGCCGGCCTCACACAACCGGAATGTCTTTCTGGATCCAGAAACAGAATTCAGATGAATTCAAAATGCTTGTCAGAGTCACTCTGGTAGATCGATATGAAAAATTTATAATCTGAAAAAATCAGAATGTGTATGCTGTATAATACAAATATACATAATATACAATTCCGTACGTTATGAATTCAGATTCTGAATTCAGGAACAGAATTCAGGATCTGAATTCTGGCACATCGCCGCACACATATCTTAAAAATTCCGTGACCAATATTCCAGTAGTTTGCGGCATCATTTCAACGGTATTTGTTGGAAGGGAAGATATATAATCTCAATTTTTCAGATACGGAATTCAAAACTCTCGTCAGTCACTCTGGCAGATCGATATGAAATATTCATAATCTGAAAAAGTCAGAATGTGTGTGCTGTATAATAAAAAAATATACAGGGTGTCCCCGTTCAACTGGTCAAAAATGCTAGGGTACATTAGAGGAACCATAGAGAAGCAGTTTGAGATAGGTCAGCGATGGTGGGAAGTCTGTCGTTTCCAAAAGACAGGGTGTTGAAATTTAAACAACGCCCTTTCATATCATCTGAAGGGCTTAATACTAGGCTGTTCAAATTTTCAGGGATTGGTTACTGATGTAGGCGAGATAGCGTTGAGGGTTTGTCGAGCTTTTTTGGTTTGGCTTACGATCACTCATTGTGCAAATGCCTACATGTCCTGACGTGGACAGTGGCTTGTTTTCGGCCTTCGGTTTACGTTTGCGGGCCTTTCGGAGAGTATCTCCGGCAGCTTCTTTCGCAATATCTTTGACTTTGATATTGTCGTTCAAATTGGCTTTAGGCAGCTCAGAGACTGCAATGCTGCTTGCACAAACAACGGGCCCTTCAATGGCCGTGAGTTTCAACATATTCCCTTGCGCCTTCTTCGGACACTTAAATGAGAAATGGTCTCCTCCGCAGGTTCGACACTTTATTGAACTGACGGGCTTGTTTGAAGTTGTGGTTGGTTGGTTTGGACTTGGCAGATGCAAATTGACAGTATTCTGGCTTATCTCGCCTAAATCTAGCTCAATTTTGGATGAACGGGCAATAAGATCTTCTAGATCTACGAAATGTGCTAACCTGAGATGAATTCTCAGCTCTGGCCTTAACCGTTCGATGACGGCACTCATGAGGTCTCTTAGCGAACCGCTCGGGTGTATGCGTTTATACAACGCTTGTTTTCGTAACGCGAAACTCTCCACGTCTTCGTGGGTTGTCTGTTTCTCTGTATAGAAAATTGTTGCCGCGTGAGCAAGTTTTTCGTGGCTGTTGTAGTGGAGGACTAGCTTGTGCAGAATGTCTTCGAAAGGGATTCGCTTTTCGCATTGTTTTTTAACAAACTCTTTGGCGTCGCCTTTTACCCTACCTAGTAATACGCGCTTTGCGTCCTCGTTTCCTAAGTCATTCTCTTTGCAATAGGCTAAAATGTCCTGTACAAATTCCACTGGGTCTTCATGGGTTAACCCACTGAAGGTACTTAGCCACGGGCTGTTCAAGTCGGTTTGTAACCGCATTTGGCTTGATATGTTCGCCATTATATTATAAAAGTCGTTATTTTGGGCCTCCACTGGCGTGAACTTGGCAGCCAAAAGTTAGCAGCCAGACTCCCGAGTCTATCCGAACAGTCAGTGGCGTCGTTTATGTCTTATTTTTAGAGATTATACATACCTTTTTTTATAAATACAATAAAATTAATCCAGTTATTAAAGGTAAACAAGAAATTATTGCAAATGGATCCAATACATGTTTTTGAAGGCAAACAAAGAATCAAAATATTTGAAATATTAATTTTTGACCAACTTACGGACGGGACTTTCCACATATTTTTCTCAACCAGGTGCTTTTTTTTACACACGATGAACTCATTATGGGGCATCTCACTTGAATTGCAAATGGGTCCAAGGGTGGTTTTTGGGAGTGAAACAAGAAAATTGGAGAACTGGAAATATCAAATTTTCCCAGAATTACGTGTCTTGCGACATTTTCTTCAAAACCAAATGTATTAGAAACTGTGTCTAGGCACCATAGGCACATTTAAATGCATCTTACTCGACTTGCAAATGGGTCCAAGGGTGGTTTATAAAAAAAGGAATGTTTAATATCTAAAAATAGGACATAATCGACGCCACTGACTGTTCGGGTAGACTCGGGAGTCAGGCTGCTAACTTTTGGCTGTCAAGTTCACGCCAGTTAAAAATTCGTATAATACACCCCCATTCTCTACCTGTAACCCCCACTGATCTAAAAAATAAATGGATAAACAATTCATACTGCTTGATTGGCAAAATTTGTGCGAAAATTTGGGGTCAATATTCTACGAACAGTTGTGCAACGGAACAGCCTAACGCCTGCGCAATGTCTTATCTTTCGAACAACTGTTCTAAATTTTGAAATTCCTTCATTTTCATTGGCCAGATTTTGTGCACCCACAATACATGTATCTACTGCGCACGCTCACAGCTGTTCCAGTCAGTGGTTTTCGTTTAGATTTTGACCTCGTAAATTAGCAGCATTAGAAGCGTTCTTTGTTTATCCATTTATATTTGAGATCAGTGGTAACCCCCCCAAAAAAAACGGTGACACCCTTGTATAAATTCCGTACGTTATGAATTCAGACTATGAATTCCATTTTTGAATTCAGAAAGATATTGCGGCTGTATGAGGCCAGCCTACAAGTCTGATTTCATTCAATTTTCTGAATCAGATACCGGAATATTCTTTTTTTTTTTTGGTATGTTTATTTGCAAATTGAAATGTTTATTATTTTTTTTCAAGCTTTTCTCCCCAAAGCCCGGGCCTTATGTGCCTTACGGTAAAATAGGCCCTGGCTCTTGGCTGTTACTGTAACATTTTTCCAGTGAATCCAGAGTCAAAAATATTTAAAATTTAAACTATACCGGCACTCAATTCGCTGGAATATTTCAAAAATTAGTATTATTACTCAGTTCTCCATTCACTGGAAAATTGCTCTAGGAGCTATCTATAATAGAAAAAAAGTTATGACCTTTCAAACTTTTCCAAAATCTAAATCATAAGGTACCTTCTTACTAAAACGATGAAATTTCAAATTTTTTTTTGTTGACATTTTGTATCTTAATAGTCAATCAACATACTCCAAACTCCATACACTAAATTATTCTCGATTCATTGGAAAGTTGCTCTAGTGGCAATCAAAAGTTTGTAACAATGCAAATTATGATTTTCTCTGGATCTTGATTAGGGAAATGTTTGGACTATTCTCTGATTCATAGGCGCCGGAACCATGGGGGCAATGGGGACTTGAGCCCCCGTAGTGAATTTGCTATGGGGGCGAAGCCCCCATAGTGATTTTGGCATTGTATGTAGTGGGTACAATGGGTAGGTACAAAAATATTGAGTTTTTTATCCTAACATTCCTAATTATCAATTTTTATATTAAACTTATGTGTTTTATGTTTTTGTTGTTTTTCCTATACCCACTTTGACAAACATATTTGAATATTTTTTTGTTTAGTATAGTATAGTAAATTTTGGGGGCCTCAATACAAAAAGCTTAGATGACAGATACCCATTACCCATAACGGACCTCTTGAACAAGCTGGGACGCTGCCAACTAGCGGCTTCCACCAGATCCAGATGCATGAAAGCGACATCGAAAAAACCGCATTCAGTACAGAAAACGGGCATTATGAATTCTTGCGCATGCCCTTTGGTTTGAAGAACGCGCCAGCTACATTCTAAAGACCTATGGATGTTATTCTATATCCCAATATATTGAGCAACTTCAACACCGAAAGATATAACATCCCATTAATAATAGTTGTTCAATATAGAAGGGAAAAAAGGATTTAGATTTTAGAGCAAGATGTGGTTTGCTCCCCGTCCCGAAACTGAGGGAGACAACAATAAGGTGGCCAAAGAGCACTGGGAATCCTGGAGGTGGGACAGGGAAAATCGTTATCTTTCGTTCTCTATTCAGCCTTAGAGTGTTTCTTGACATCTCATTCTATTGCATTAACATTGGCCTGTACTTGTACCTCATTACTTCGTCATAGCTACAACAAATTCCAAAGCCATACAGAAAATCAATAAGTTGTTTTGATGAATAAGCGTAATAAAGTGTTACACCAAGAGATATTGTAGGCATATACGTTTTTTTAATAAGTCGTTGGTTTATTTCCTTGCCGTTTGCATGATGTACCAATACACTGGTCTTTTTTACCTAGTTTATCATGGAAAATGTATATACAGACCGGACAAACCTACTAGACACATTAGGGAGTAATAAGTCGATTTGGCTTGTAGCCAGTTAAGGCAAAGGCCTTCAGATTTTATTAATACATAATTCGAAATGGAAAATAATCAAATACATACATTATAATATAAGTAATGTTCTACTATAAATTCTCATCAAAATTTTGTTAAAATACCCACATTTCCGCTTGCCCCCATCATTAGAAATCTCAGAAAAACGTGAAGAGACCCAAAAATTTCGCGGCTGCGGCGCTTTTCTTCCTGCAGCTGCCACTGCTGCAAGGATCACTTCCTGCAAATTTGCCCCTACTCCCCCCCACCCAAGGCAAAATCCTGACTAACGCCAATGGTGCTGTGGAAGTCGAGTATAGCCGAGCTACCGAAGATGCACGAATTTCAATAATATGAAGGAACCTGCAGGGACGAATCAATGATTCAGCGTGGCAATCCTGTAGTGAAATAGGTATCTGTCAACTGGTCCTACTTAAGTCTAGTAGCCTGTCTGTTTAATTAGTTCTACTTATGTTAATTTTTGGAATCCGAGCCCCCATGGTAATTTTGAAATTCCGGCGCCTATGCTCTGATTTCCGATTCGTTGGAAAATTGAGCCGATAACAGTCCATATTTTGATTATTATCGGCTCTTGGCTGTCACTGTAGCATTTTCCCACTGAATCCAGAACCAAAAATATTCAAAATTTGAACTATTACCGTCACTCGATTCACTGGAAAATTCTAAAAATTAGAACTATTACCAGTTCATACTCCTTTGACTTTTTTCTTCAAAGTTTAATATCTTAATAACCATAAGAAGTATGGAGCCAAATTTTTCTAAGATTGTAGCTTCCATTGAATACTTTAATTTGTTATTTGAAAAAATATAGTTTTTGAACATTTTCAACTTGAAGTTTTAGGTGAAAAATTCCATTTTCGAAGCTTAATTTCTGAGAATCCATGGGAACCACACTGAATCTGTTCAGGATTTGTAGGGAATTCAATTTTCTTTCAGAATAACTTGATTCGTTGAAAATTACGGCAAATGGGACAACATTTTTAGGGTGTTGGTATTTTCGCCCCATGATAATTAAAGGACGAAAAAGATAGGTATTTTCGCCCTAGTTCTAGTTCAAAAGTAAACCAAAATAAATTCTAGTAATTTCGCCCCATGCTACCTGATGTGTTATTAGGGAAGGCAATAATATTGATAAAACCACAATGTTCTCATATATATATAGGTAGGTATGCAATTTAATGAATATCTATACGTTAATTTACAGTTTACCAGTTTCTAAAATTAAGTTAAAGATCTAATTTTCATACTTTTAAAGTGCACAATGAGAATAAATGCATTTTATTAAATGGAGTTTAGTGATTTCGCCAAGGCTGTACTGTTTAATTGTCTCTTCAATTAATTTTTGCCGGCTTTTAACTTTTACATCATAAATTTTTACTGTTTGATGTGTATGTTTTTTTACATGTGTTTCTATTTGAAACTCTTTTAACTTTTCATAAAAACATATAAATTTGGATGTGAACTATACATAGAACTATTAAAATTGCAGTGGAAAGACTCACAAGCATTGTCGTTCTTGTAAGTGTTGCAGAATTTCCAGCCCAAAGTTGTGGCGGAAACAGGGAATCTTCAAAAATATAGGTGTCTGTAAGATAGGCTGTGTATTTTACAATTAATTTTCAATAAACCAGTTTAGGAAATTCCACCTCCAGATTAAAGAAAAGACATAATGTAATTGTTTATTTATTAATTATCCCTAATCATCCTTTCTCTAAGTGACCATCATAAAGTGAAGGTTTTTAGAGCGAAATTACCTGTTATACCTGAACGGCCAAAGTGGACATGTTGAAAATCATGGTCATTAGGGTGAATTTACGTGTACCCGCACCCCATTTCTAAGACCATGTCAGAAAATCAAAAACTTACTAATGGCCATTTAATCTATTTTCCCAAAATACTGCAAGACCTTATACATATTCGAATAATTTTGACTATGGAATTAAGTAAAAAATCAATTAAGTCTTGCCTGGGTAAGTCACTTTAAGTAAGAGTTCCATCATTGCTCGTGATGTAAACCAATTTAATCAAATACAATGTAATTCTAGTAGTTGAGGAAATTGAATGCAGATGACGCATCGTATTGCATCAATGGAAATGATTAGGTTTACACCAATAGAGGTTTTTTTTTGTTGATCGAAATCATTTCAGGTTTGTTTCAAACAAATTGTCATCCGGTATTACAACGATTTCATTGGCCCTGAATAACCATGTTTTTTTGACGCCTCATAAACAAACCTTATGTGATTACATTACAATCAGTTTGTATTCAGATATCTGAAATATTGATTATATTTTGATACTTACTATAAGCTTTCGGGTTTCATCCGTAATAATTACTTCTTCAAATTGGGCAAAAGGCAGGATCTGTAAAAATAAGAAAACAATATTATTTCGTGCCGGTAATTAAATCTGAAAAAAAGGTCGTTTTACACACACACGTAAAAGGTAGGTTCCAAGACTAATCTGGGCTATCGGGTTTCTTTAAACGAACGTGCATTTTCATACGTTACGCTAATTACCATTAATTATTATTTCGCAATAACTCAGGAGCATGTTGAGACCTACCTGGTCGCAATTCGTCATCGTCGTGAGAAAGGGAACATAAACCCAATTTGAAATGCTGATAAAATATCAAGTTGAATAAACTTCGGATATAAAATTGTGAATTTTTCTATAAGAGAATAAAGGCAGATCTATCTGTATCCAGTCACTGGGCGTTTTAGTTCTGGTATAGTGTGAACACTGGCTTATGCCAGCTATAGAGCAAATAGAGAGTGTCAAGAATTGGCATGCAAGTGAGACTGAGGGAGTAATATTTCATTATTATTACTCATTTTATAACTTTCAATTTTTGTCTATTCCAGGCGCTAGACTGTCTGAAATAATTCGGATCTGAGGTTTTTAAATTGTTCTGAAGCCTTTCAAAATGCTGCTGGAAAGTGTTTTGGAACGTTCTAAATGACTTATTGAAGTTCTAAAGGGTTCTAACTTAGCTTGAAGAGTTCTGGAGCATTTAAGAAGCAAAGAATGCAAACTCCATACACTAAATTATTCAAAATCTATGAAAAAAGGCACTCACAAAAATTGATAAATCACCCTAAATTATTTAACACGATTTTATCTCAGGAACTATAAGTGCAAATGAGTTGAAATTTTCAAGGATTGTAGTCCTTTGAAAAAGATAAAATTCAGTGAAAGATTCAGCTTTCTATCTATAATAGAAAAAAAGTTATGACTTTTCAAAGTTTTCCAAGAAAATCATAAGGGGGGTACCTTCCTACTAAAACGATTAAATTTCAATTTTTTTTTTTGTTGAGATTTTGTATCCTAATGGTCAATCAACATACCCCAAACTCCATACAATAATTTATTCTCAGATTTGAAGCCGAAATCTATGAAAAAAGGCACTCAGAAAAATTGAAAAATTGATAAATCACCCCAAATTGCTTAACACGATTTTATCTCAGGAACTATAAGTGCAAATCAGTTGAAAATTTCAGGGATTTTAGTCCTTTGAAAAAGATGAATTTCAGTGAAAGATTCAGCTTTCTATCTATAATAGAAAAAAAGTTATGACTTTTCAAAGTTTTCCAAGAAAATCATAAGGGGGGTACCTTCCTACTAAAACGATTAAATTTCAATTTTTTTTTTGTTGAGATTTTGTATCCTAATGGTCAATCAACATACCCCAAACTCCATACAATAATTTATTCTCAGATTTGAAGCCGAAATCTATGAAAAAAGGCACTCAGAAAAATTGAAAAATTGATAAATCACCCCAAATTGCTTAACACGATTTTATCTCAGGAACTATAAGTGCAAATGAGTTGAAATTTTCAGGGATTTCAGTCCTTTGAAAAAGATGAAATTCAGTGAAAGATTCAGCTTTCTATCTATAATAGAAAAAAAGTTATGACTTTTCAAAGTTTTCCAAGAAAATCATAAGGGGGGTACCTTCCTACTAAAACGATGAAATTTCAATTTTTTTTTTGTTGAGATTTTGTGTCTTAATGGTCAATCAACATACCCCAAACTCCATACACAAAATTATTTTCAGATTTGAAGCCGAAATCCATGAAAAAAGGCACTCAGAAAAATTGAAAAATTGATAAATCACCCAAAATTGCTTAACACGATTTTATCTCAGGAACTATAAGTGCAAATCAGTTGAAAATTTCAGGGATTTCAGTCCTTTGAAAAAGATGAAATTCAGTGAAAGATTCAGCTTTCTATCTATAATAGAAAAAAAGTTATGACTTTTCAAAGTTTTCCAAGAAAATCATAAGGGGGGTACCTTCCTACTAAAACGATTAAATTTCAATTTTTTTTTTTGTTGAGATTTTGTATCCTAATGGTCAATCAACATACCCCAAACTCCATACAATAATTTATTCTCAGATTTGAAGCCGAAATCTATGAAAAAAGGCACTCAGAAAAATTGAAAAATTGATAAATCACCCCAAATTGCTTAACACGATTTTATCTCAGGAACTATAAGTGCAAATGAGTTGAAATTTTCAGGGATTTCAGTCCTTTGAAAAAGATGAAATTCAGTGAAAGATTCAGCTTTCTATCTATAATAGAAAAAAAGTTATGACTTTTCAAAGTTTTCCAAGAAAATCATAAGGGGGGTACCTTCCTACTAAAACGATTAAATTTCAATTTTTTTTTTTGTTGAGATTTTGTATCCTAATGGTCAATCAACATACCCCAAACTCCATACAATAATTTATTCTCAGATTTGAAGCCGAAATCTATGAAAAAAGGCACTCAGAAAAATTGAAAAATTGATAAATCACCCCAAATTGCTTAACACGATTTTATCTCAGGAACTATAAGTGCAAATCAGTTGAAAATTTCAGGGATTTTAGTCCTTTGAAAAAGATGAATTTCAGTGAAAGATTCAGCTTTCTATCTATAATAGAAAAAAAGTTATGACTTTTCAAAGTTTTCCAAGAAAATCATAAGGGGGGTACCTTCCTACTAAAACGATTAAATTTCAATTTTTTTTTTTGTTGAGATTTTGTATCCTAATGGTCAATCAACATACCCCAAACTCCATACAATAATTTATTCTCAGATTTGAAGCCGAAATCTATGAAAAAAGGCACTCAGAAAAATTGAAAAATTGATAAATCACCCCAAATTGCTTAACACGATTTTATCTCAGGAACTATAAGTGCAAATCAGTTGAAAATTTCAGGGATTTTAGTCCTTTGAAAAAGATGAATTTCAGTGAAAGATTCAGCTTTCTATCTATAATAGAAAAAAAGTTATGACTTTTCAAAGTTTTCCAAGAAAATCATAAGGGGGGTACCTTCCTACTAAAACGATTAAATTTCAATTTTTTTTTTTGTTGAGATTTTGTATCCTAATGGTCAATCAACATACCCCAAACTCCATACAATAATTTATTCTCAGATTTGAAGCCGAAATCTATGAAAAAAGGCACTCAGAAAAATTGAAAAATTGATAAATCACCCCAAATTGCTTAACACGATTTTATCTCAGGAACTATAAGTGCAAATCAGTTGAAAATTTCAGGGATTTTAGTCCTTTGAAAAAGATGAATTTCAGTGAAAGATTCAGCTTTCTATCTATAATAGAAAAAAAGTTATGACCTTTCAAAGTTTTCCAAAATTTAAATCATAAGGTAGCTACCTTCTTACTAAAACGATGAAATTTCAATTTTTTGGAGCCAAAATCTATGAAAAAAGGCACTCATAGGCCTAATGTATAAGCAATGCAGCTTTCTAAAAACTTTTGAATTTGTACAAAATTAACAAAAATTAGTCAAATTAACTAACACATTGATTGAACTGGACAATTTGCTTTAAATTAGAAGCGAAACAAAACCGAGAGAGAAATACATTTGAGAAAAAAAAATCACACAGCAGAGATATGTTGAAGGCAAGGACGACCGCTTCATTTTACAGTTGGCTGGGCGATTCTCCGAAACGTCGATTAGTATCTTTGTGGGAACAATTTCATCCAATTACAAAACGTTTTTTGATGACAAAAACTGGATCCTAAATTCAATTAATTCGGATCAGAATTTGGAAAACTGAGTATCTACATCTTGTGGGAAATGATCCTAACTTTCATAAACCCTTACAGGTTTGCCAAAACTGTACAAACAAATCCCTCTCATAAAAGATCAAATACCTGAAAATCTATAAACTTTGATTGATTGATTGAGGTGTATGATTATTATAGTATAACAACCGTAATACAATCCCGATACGGTTGTTGAATCATCTCAATCGCAAGTCGTGGTGGTCGTTTAACGGATCAATTTCGAGCCCGTCCCTGCACGCGAAATAACGTAACGGGACGTTGTACTCTTGCTCGTTCCGATTCACCTTAAGGTCGTCTTCGTTTTGGTTGCTTTTTATAAGGTCCACAACTCAAAATAATATGTAATTCGAACTTTTGTCTTGAAGAAATTAAAAATTGTGAATGAAATAATAGTAAATTTTTCGATTTTTATAATCTTTGCACGCCACTGTATAATTTCAAGGTAGGCCTGCATTTTCTATCTAGGTGGCTTGGAATGCAGCTCTGCCTGAGATCTGGGTGGAGTACTTATGTACTTTGAAGGGTCATGACACCATAATTTTAGTACCATTGGCTCGGTTGGGCTTTTCAAAATCGCACCGCGACGATTATTTTACCGCTTTCGGTACCGCCAACAGTTTGTTTTGACTTATAAAATGGTACTAAAAGTTTGCAATGGGTTGTTGGTAAATTTTAATGGCATCCAGTGAGGAATAAATCCTGTAGAAAATCGTTTTGTTATTGTATTATGTTTGAATTTTTGTCTTGGTTTTACTGGTTTAACATTATGTTTTTTTGAAGAAGGAAAAATCAAAAACTTGGGTTGGAAAAAAAGAGAGAATTTTGTTTTCATCATTTCTTGTCTCTATTTTTGCTTCAGTATTTTCAGTTCCTTTGATTTTATGTTTTTCTCTAAATTTCTCCGTAAAAAGAAAATTCAAACACCTAAAATGGAAACTTTGTTCTCATTGATAAATTATTCAAAGAAAAGTATTGACCTAAAAATGGAATAAGTTTTAAATTAGTGAGTGAAAAGTACAAAGAAGGAAAAATTCAAGACCCAAAGCTCTGGGATTAAATTTTAAATTTCTCGAATCAATTTCTGTCTATTCCAGATTCTTGGTTCCATGTTTTCTTCCAAAAAAAGGAAAATTCAAAATTTTGAAATGGAAAAAAAGAGAATTCTGTTCTAAATTTTTATCTACTCCAAGTTTTTGCTCTTGATTTTATATTTCCTTCTAAAAGAAAATACAAGACCAACAAGAGAAATAGAAAAAGAAAGAAATTGGTTCTAATTTCTATTCAATTTTCTCTCTTTATTTCTCCTTTTTATCGTTTCAATCTTTGTCTGTTTTGTATTCGATTTTATGCATCAAAATAGAAACAGGAGTTTTCCAGTCGAAAGAAGAGGTCAAGATTTTAAAATAAGTATTTTGCAAAAACAGATTTTGATTCGCTTTGGCTATTAGAAAGTTTTTAATGTGACTTATTGGCCTTAGAAATTTGTTTAGAGTTTCCATAATTTTCAACGAATCAACTTGTATATTGTAGATTCTCTGAAATAGGAATATAAATTCCTTATAAATAATCGAAAAGATAGATTTAATAGTTTTCATGGATTCTGAGAAATTGAGCTTTAAAGTTAGAATTTTGTTCAGTTGAAATTATGTATATTGCAAATTACAACATCCAATATGGGGGCTAGAAAAATTTGGCTCGATACCTCTTATGATTATTGAGATATTACACATTGAAGATTTTGAATAAAAAAAGTCCACCAGTTTATACCCCACTGGTAGCCAAATAATCCCAACTTTTGGAATTTTCCAGCGAATCGAGTGTTGGTAATAATTTCAAATTTTGAATATTACTGGCTCTGAATTCACTGGAAAAGATGCTACAGTGACAGCCAAAAGCTGATAATAATCCAAATACGGACTTCCCATTACCGGCTCTTGATGATTGCTACTAAAGTAATTTTCCAGAGAATAGTCCAAACCGAGGGGTAAATCATCATCGAATTAATTATAGGGCGATTTCGGCAAGCTCTGGTTAGTATACCATTTAGTTAACCAATCATTAGGTACCTGCCTGCAACGTCATAGTATTAACGTAAGACACTATTTTATTCCGAATTCGTTTGGTAGGTCATGAGAGAGGAGGAAGAAACGAGTCTTAATCTAACTTGAGAGTGACTACTGCACTGTCCAGACAGTTCCAACTGAAAACTATCTGCACTGACCAGGCAATGCCGACTAAAATCTGTCAGCACTGTCTAGACAGTACCTTTGAGTAAACTATTGCTAACTTACCGTTTTCTGAAAATGTAAAGCTTATTCCATTCAGCAAAAAATTTACTCTATGTCAAAACCAATTTTCAAACGATCCTTAAAAATTATTTGACAGTCAGAACATACGAGAAAACAGGAAGATGAAGACGAAAAAACAAACATATTTGTTAAACATTTAAAATTCTAATGAACTTCCATTTATTTACATTTCCATGAGCAGGACAGAACGAAAATAGACGTAGATAGCACTATACCAAACGAAAAGAGACATGCTGCTGACCATGGTATTCTATTTGACAGATCAAAAAAGGATACCAAAGTCACCGTGACGTCATCATTTTCGTATCCGAAATTGGTTCGTATGCATTTGACAGACCAAACAGGGTACAAAACCATGTACCAAAGCTTACCGAAATCGCATGTGGAATTTCGTGGGATTTCGTAGAATTCCAGATGGATTCCAGTGAGATTTCAATGGGATTCCTTAGTTCTAGAAACAAAACCGAAAAACAAGACTTTTTTGTCCAGATTCTTTCGCTTGCTATAGCGTTCAACATAATTCTAGAAATTCACTAGAAATTTCATAAAATTCCTCGATAAATTCCTTTGAATTCCAGTAAGATTTTGTGGGGTTCCGTAAAAAGTGGAATTATACTCTATAATAGAAAAAAAGTTATGACCTTTCAGAGTTTTTCAAAATTTAAATCATAAGGTAGGTAACTTCTTACTAAAACGATGATATTTCAATTTTTTTTTGTCGAAATTTTGTATCCTAATGGTCATTCAACATCCCCCAAATTCCATACACTAAATTATTCTCAGATTTGAAGCCGAAATCTATGAAAAAGGCACTCAGAAAAATTGAAAAATTGATAAATCACTCCAAATTGCTTAACACGACTTTTTCTCAGGAACTATAAGTGCAAATGAGCTGAAATTTACAGGGATTGTAGTCCCTTAATTAATTGGGATAAAATTCAGTGAAAGTTTCAGCTTTCTATTTATAATAGAAAAAAAACCATGACCTTTCAAAGTTTTCTAAAATCTAAATCATAAGGTAGGTAGGTACCTTCTTACCAAAACGATGAAATTTCAATTTTTTTTTTGTCGAGATTATTTATCCTAATGGTCAATCAACATACCCCAAACTCCATACACTAAATTATTCTTAGTTGCTTAACACGATTTTATCTCAGGAACTATAAGTGCAAATGAGCTGAAATTTTTAGAGATTGTAGTCCTTTGAAAGGGATAATTGGGATAAAATTCAGGGAAAGTTTCAGCTTTCTATCTATAATAGAAAAAAAGTTTTGACATTTCAAAGTTTTCCAAAATCTTATTATGTAATCTTGTCATAAGGTAGTTTCTTCTAGAACGATGAAATTTATGAATAATACCTTCTAGGTACCTATATGTAGTATGTAGTAGCAACCAATTTCATTTGAAAGTTTTTATAATTTTATCAGATTCCTCATAGATTTAAGCGGAATCAAAAAAAAAAAATGCAAAGCACATTTATAATCCGCTATTTATACAGTCACAGGATATGTTGTCTCTGTTATGAACCAATAAGATAACACAGTGATTATAGGAACATTTAATTATATCTCTAATTTTCTATTATATTTACTATGTATTTTGCAGAGAGGCCTGACCATGCCTTGTCGGCTCAATATGGCTTTACCTTTCGGACCCTTGTTTTATATCCCTCTATTTTCATAAACTGTTAAATTGTCGGAATGATGTCCAATAACTATTTACGTGCCCGAATAGGGTTTAGTTTTTATTATTGTATAAACTTCCCAAAAAAATCCCAAATCATTAAATATTTTAGCACCAATATAAGTAACATCTGTAAAATAGCGTTAAGGTACTTTCAGTGAATAACTAGAGGAACTCCCGCCCTTTCGAAGGAGGTTCCAGGACGTTTCCTTCTTTCAGGAAAGAAGACGAGAAGACATTCAGAATTCCATCTTGACTCTGACAACATCTAAAGTTACCTCTCATAACTGACAAAGTGTCCTTCCCAAAACTTATAAATTTTCACAAATAAACGAAACCTTTTTTTATTAAATCAAAAGATATAGTTTTAATTCTAGTGTAGGTATATTTGGGATAAAAGTCACAGTTCTTGTGGCTCAACTCCTAACATTGGTGGCAGCGGTGGGATTTCGTGGTGTTGCTCGCAGGAGCGCCTAGTACGCATCAACACCCTTTCCGGAAGAAAAGTCCTGGGGCTATTTGAAGGCGCGCCCAGACGCAGCAAGTTTCCTCGGCAAGCAGAGAGCAACTGTTAACTGGTTTGCAGGAGCGCGAAGACGCAGCGGACTGTAGCAGCAGAAGATCGACAACTAGTTTCCAATCCCAGGAAATGAACAAGTAAGTCCTTTCTTTGTTTTCTGTGTGACGCTATTTTCTTCAAAACTTTTCTGTTAAGTTAGGAATAAGATTTTATTAAACACGTATTATTATACAAACAGAACGTGAATATTATTATCAATAATTATTATATTTTAGATAGGTACTGCAAATAACAATTATTTATCGATTGAACGTAACATAATCAATTTTTTTTAAATTACATATAAATTTTGAGCAAAAATGGCTGGTAAAGACGCATTTGACGTTTTAAATCAAATTGATCCTTTTGATGGGCAAGGTGATGCTAATTCACTAAATTTTTTTCTAAAAAGCTGTGATGCGATGATGAAAATCGTAAAGGACACAGAAAAGGCTAACTTAGCTGAATTAATTTTCGCAACTAAATTGAAAGGGAAGGCACAAGAGGTAACACAATATAAAGAATTTGAAAACTGGGAGGAAATTAAAGACTTTTTGATAGAAAAATTCACAGATAAGAGACCTCCTTCTTATTTTTTAAATTTATTAACTAATATAAAACAAAATCATAGAGAGAGTATTAAAGAATACGGTGATCGTATCCAAAAAATTTTTAACAAATATAAAGAAACTTGTAACTTGAATTATATTCCAAATGAAGCTAAAGTACTAATAGAAAATTTGCAATTATTACTAGTAACTAATTTTAGGAAAGGTCTTCAGGACGAAAAAACTCAATTACGCATAGTTGCGGAGAATACCACAAATTTAGAAAGAGTTATATCAGTAGCAATAGAGCTTGAGCTTGAGCAATATGATAAAATGAAAAACGATCAAAATTATAGAAATATGAATGTTGTACAAAATCATGGAAATAGAAATTTTAATTTTAATCAAGGTTCAAGTCAAACTTTGTGTATGTTTTGTAATATGAATAATCATTTGACGTCGCAATGTAGACAACTCCGTAATTTTGAACAAAGTCAACCGAGAAACGAACAATTTTCATCTTCTCGACAAAGAAATTTTAATTCAAATCAGAGCAATCACAATTTTTCAAGAAATAATTCCTATTTACCAACGCCAAATAACAATATAGATCGTCCTTTTTCCAGTGGTTATAATAACTACGGTCGTAATTACCAACAAAATCATTCGTACCAAAGATTCCAAAATCAAAACTCTAGACGATTCAATTCCAACAATTACTACAATCAAAGCCAGTTTAATAATCAACGAAATTATCCCATTGAAAATGCACATGACCAAAACTTTCCTAGGCAACAAAGAGATTCGTACGAACGAAATAATGGTTCGTATCTCCCAAATCAGCAAAATCCTCAGGCACGTGATTCATTTACTTCACAAGTGCAAACCATTCAATCGCAAATCTCGACCCAAAACAATTCAGTCAATAATCCCCCCTCATTACCTAGTGCCTCATCCCAAGAAAATTTTTCGGGAAACGAGTGAACAGCCATGACCGCGAACAGCCGACTATGGTGATTAAAAATTACAATAGCTGTTCAAATAATAAATTATCATTTTCTTCTCCAAACACATCAAATAGTAACAATTCAAGCAACAATAAATTAAATTCGTCGCGTAAAACCATTATGATTTCCGAAAATTATAAACAATTAGATGTGATTGAAATATGTTCTTCAAATATAAAAAATTCAGTTGTTCGACTTTTATTGGATACGGGCGCAGACGTGTCCCTCTTAAAAGCAGGTAGAATGGAAGATGACTCTGTAATCAATAAGGAAATAATCGTAGAATTGAAGGGTATTAGTGAGCAACCAATTTACACTTTGGGTACCTGTTTTATTTCAATTAAACTAGAAAATGAAAAAACCTTGAAACACGAATTTCACGTCATTTCTGATAGCACATCAATTAAAAACGACGGTCTTTTAGGACGTGATTTTCTACAAAAGTATAAAGCTAAAATCGATTACGAAAAGGAAAGTGTTAACTTTGAGAACAACCATTTTAAATTGTTACCTTCTGAAACATTCGTAATTATTCCTGCAAGATGCGAAACAATAATTTCCGCTTTGGCGAATATGCCAGATGCCGAAGGGATTGTAAAACCAAAACAAATATCTGACAAGCTATATTTAGGGACTACATTGACCAAAGTTAAAAATTACAAATGTTTTGTCAGTATTTTGAATATTTCAGACGAAGATTTTACAATAACCATGCCTAGAGTTAGTATGGAGCCTTTCATCCAAAATAATGTGGATATTACAGAAATAAATAGTATGAGCCAACTCGAACGTTTAGAAAAATTAAAAAATCATTGAATCTTGAAGGACTTAACAATGAAGAAACTAATTCGCTACTAGAAGCCTGCAACCTTTATAATGATATCTTTCATTTAGACGGTGATAAACTTTCTTGTACAAACACGGTCCAACATAATATACCCACAGATCCTTCTAAGGGACCAATTAATACTAAACCCTACAGATTACCATTCAAACATCGTGAAATAATAAAAGAACAAACGGATCAAATGCTGAATGATGGTATAATTTCTCCGTCGTGTAGCCCTTGGAATAGTCCTCTATTAGTGGTACCAAAAAAGAGCGATCCCTCGGGTGAACCAAAGTACCGCGTATGCGTAGATCTCAGAAAAATTAACGATATAACCACAGGAGCTGACGCGTTTCCCCTACCTAATATCACTGATATCCTTGACCAGTTAGGACAAGCCCAATATTTCACCACCCTGGATTTGGCCAATGGGTTTCATCAAGTGAAATTGGATGATAACGATAAATTAAAAACTGCTTTCAGTACTCAGACCGGACACTACGTTTTCAATCGAATGCCATTCGGATTGAAGGGAGCCCCTGCAACCTTTCAACGGTTAATGAATACTGTCCTAAGCGGCCTTAATGGGTTAAAATGTTTTATTTACCTAGATGACATAGTAATTTATGCGAATAATTTGACAGAACATAATCACAGATTAACCGAAGCATTTCAAAGATTTAGGCAGCATAACTTGAAACTTCAACCTTCAAAATGTTCATTTCTACGCAAAGAATGTTTATATCTAGGTCATATCATCACTGAAAACGGTATTAAACCCGATCCTGCAAAAGTGGACTGCGTATCAAGATTCCCTCAACCTAAAAACGCCAAAGATATAAAGTCATTCCTAGGACTGGTTGGCTATTACAGGAAATTTATTCAGGACTTTGCAAAAATTGCTAAGCCACTTACCAAGCTATTAAAAAAAGATGAAAAGTTTTTATGGAATAATGAATGCGGCATTTCTTTTGAAACTTTGAAAAAAAGCATAATCTCTCCGCCTGTACTCCAGTATCCAGATTTTTCCAAAGAATTCATTATCACCACCGACGCTAGTAATTATGCAATTGGTGCCATTTTGTCTCAGGGCAAGATTAATAGTGATCGACCGATAGCATTCGCCAGCCGAACTTTAAATAAGGCTGAACGAAATTACTCCACCACTGAGAAAGAATTAGCAGCAATAGTGTGGGCAGTAAAGCATTTTCGACCATATGTATTTGGTACAAAGTTTAAAATTGTGACAGATCATAAACCCTTACTTTACGTTTTCAATATAAAAGATCCAGGTTCCCGACTGACACGTTTTAGACTAAAATTGGAAGAGTATAACTTTGAGGTAATTTATAAAGCAGGAAAAAAGAATACAAATGCCGACGCGCTTAGCAGAATAGTTAATACTGTTAATACAATTAATACAAACCTAATAACCGATTACACGGAATTTCAAAGTTATCTCCAAACTCATATAATTTTAAATTCTAAAATAAAAGAAAAAAACACTACGCTTTTTCAGACCAATGACACAGATCCATTAATATTGTTCATACCCAAAAACTTTAACAAAGAGAAGTTTAGAGATTTAGAAAATAACAAACAGGCAAATAAATTCATGGAAGGATTTAATAAAGCCACTGAACTAAATGTAATTTCGGTACACCATTACCAGGATCCTGATATGTTTTTACTTGTAGATAATGAAAATACTTTTAGCGACGCTAATTACGAAAATATCTGGTATTGTCTACTTAAATTGAGAAATCTCATACGTAATACTAAAGTTAAATTGTCATTAATTAAATATCACTATAACCCTTTAATAAAATGGGATATCATTTATCCAATGTTGAGATACCTTTTTCAGAACTTAGACATTGAAATAACCATATATAATAATAACTTAATAAGCCCTTCAGAGTCAGATAAAAATACCATATTAGAAGAATTCCATAATTCTCCCATAGCAGGTCATCAAGGAGTATCTCGTACCTATAAAAAACTTGCTAACTTATACAACTGGAGAGGAATGAAAAAAGACTTAAAAAGGTATATAAAAAAATGCGAATTTTGCCAAAAAAATAAACTGTCCCGTAAAACTAAAATGCCAATGGTCATCACAACTACTGCAACCAAACCTTTTGAGAGGTGCTTTCTGGACGTGGTTGGCCCTTTACCTGAAACGGAATCGGGAAATAAATATATCCTCACATTTCAAGATGATTTAACAAAATTTAATCTCAACATTCCTATGAAAGATCAAGAAGCTGCGACTGTGGCAGAACACTTCGTAAAAAATATAATTTGTTATTATGGAATACCGGAAATCCTAGTTACGGATCGTGGAACCAACTTTCTAAGCGAACTTTTCAAAAATACGTGCAAGATGCTAAAAATAAAAAAAATTCAGACGACTAGCTATCACCCAGAATCGAATGGCGCATTAGAAAGGTCTCATAGGAGTCTAGAAGAGTATTTACGACATTTCATATCTGATACGCAGGAAGATTGGGATAACTGGATTCCTTTCGCCACATTTACCTATAATACGTCCACACATACAGCGACACAATTTGCGCCTTTTGAACTTTTATTTGGCTATAGCCCTACCTTACCAACGTCAATTACTCAATCCCCAAAGACTTCTTACACATATGAGGACTTTGTAGCAAACTTGAAACAAAAAATGCAATATTCTAGACAAATAGCTAGAGAAAATCTATTAGACATTAAATACAAATCAAAAAACAACTATGACAAAAATAGCTTGTCTAGAGACTTTACAACTGGTGACAAAGTATTGCTTTATGATGAGTCTGTCCGTAGAGGTAGAAGTAAGAAGCTAACCTCATTATGGATAGGGCCATATACTATAGTAGAAAAATTATCTGACGTGAACTATGTCATTCAGAAAGGAAACAAAAAACAGACAGTCCACGCTAATAGATTGAAACATTTTTACGACTAAAAAAAAAAAAAATTTATATATAATATGTATATACCTAGTTCCACTTTTTCATTTACATGTATATACCTATATTTAGGAAAGCACAAACCTAAAGTTCGCTAACGATATTCTCCTCTTTTCAGGTTTGCCGTCAGGGTTATGCTACTCGCTAATATTATCAATTTAGCGATGGCCAAATCTGAATATAACGTTACCTACTATGACCACAATCCGGGCATTCATTTCGAAAAATTGGGAGAAATGCGGCTTTACAACAACAAATGGAAAATTATAACTTTTGTAAATATAGATAGTCTAAGCGATAAATTTCTAAGTTTAAATAACTATTATACGATGACCTTAAATTTATGCAGACACGAAAATGCGCAATATCACTATTATATATGTGATTCTTTTGTGAAATTCACTAAATATAATCTCAACAAAATTAATAGAGAATTACAAGTTCTGCACGAATTAGTGGGTCATGATATAGTATCCAGAAATAAGAGAGGTTGGTTTGACATAATAGGAAAAGCAACAAAAGTTTTATTCGGGATCTTAGATAACGACGATGCAAAATATTATGACGCTAAAATTTCGGAATTCTCAAAAGATGAAAACTCAGTAATTAATCTTTTGAAAGAACAAACAAAAATAGTGCAATCCACCTTGATAAACTTTAACAATACAATAGGCACATTGGATTTCAATGAGAACGTCTTGAAAGGCAATATAGAAAAAATCGCGAAGGAATTGGATAAAAACCAAAAAGACGTAAAGTTTCTAAACTTAAAAACAAATTTAGAAGACCATGTTACAATAACGAATATGATTTTAAATCAGTTACAGCTAGAAATCATGTCACTCACCAACGCAATCCTTATTGCTAAAAAGGGAATATTGCATCCGGCTATCATGACGCCTGTCCAATTAACAAAAGAATTAAGACAAGTTTTAGAATCTCTTCCCCATGGGTTGGAATTCCCGATACCTTTAGACACATCCAATGCAAACATTTTGCTAAATATAATTGAGTTACAAGTTTTCTTTGAAAATAAACGTCTTATATATATCATAAACACACCTCTTGTAGAGACGCAATTATTTTATTTATACAAAATATCACCGTTTCCCAAACTAGTAGTATTGAATGAATTCATTTTAATTCAACCTTCCTCAAAATATATTGCAATAGACGAAAGTAAACAACAATTTGTACAATTTTCAGATATGGAATACATATCTTGCATTAAGTTGCTAGGAAATAAAATTATTTGTAAGCAACATAAGCCAGTATCTCTTGCACATCTCGTAGACAATTGCGAGATTAGACTATTGCAAGCTACTTCTGATAAAATTCCCGAAAATTGCGACAAACGCATAGTTACTTCTAAGAGAGGCATTTTTATTCAATTGTCAACCAGTAACACTTGGATATTTGCAGTACCTAATACAGAAACTTTAACCATATCTTGTACCAATAATGATAAGCCAATGGATGTTACTTTAAAAAATTGTGGTAGCGTCACACTTGCGAAACAATGCAAGGCTTATAGTTCTTCAACAATATTAATGCCTCATGACAATATCTATCAATCAGAAGTGTACAGTGAAATTGTTCCGCCATTTGATATTATTGATGAGTGTTGTGAAAAAGTGAAAGAACATCAGATAAATTTTTCGGAAATTGTGTTGAACCAACATTATAAAACGTTGAGTAAACACATACCCGAACTTAACATTGCTAGTCATAAGTTGGACGATATAGAAAAATTAGCAGATGATATTCACAAAAACAAAGCTACATCTCGCTACACATTTTCTGCTTCTATACTGGCGTATATTTTAGCAATCATTGTACTATTTTATTTAGGTTATAAATTCTATAAGAAATGCATTTGTCAAAAAAATAAAAATTCTTGTTGTGGCATTCCCAATTTGTGTATTAGAGTCAATCAAAATGTACAGCCATCCTATCCAAATAATGAATATGCAGCTCGATATATAAACAGAAATAGAGCAGTAAGAAGTACAACTGGTGATGATGATTCGGACGAGGAAAATGTTTCATTAAAATTTCCTCAACGGAAAAGTATTGGCTATGCACCAACAAGACGAGCAGTCAAATAAACTTAGTTTTCATAAACATTTTCTTCCTGATGTCATTTACTGTTTTTAGCATAAATATAGTTATAGGTTATATAGCTATTAGTCCATTTTTTAATTGTATCATATTACTTTAGAAATAACTTACTATAATTATCTACTTAAATTTTATACAAGCTTGATCAGAGATTTTACTTCATTTGATTTTTCATTTAAATTACATAAAATCTCTCATTAAGAGGGGAGGTGTTATGAACCAATAAGATAACACAGTGATTATAGGAACATTTAATTATATCTCTAATTTTCTATTATATTTACTATGTATTTTGCAGAGAGGCCTGACCATGCCTTGTCGGCTCAATATGGGTTTACCTTTCGGACCCTTGTTTTATATCCCTCTATTTTCATAAACTGTTAAATTGTCGGAATGATGTCCAATAACTATTTACGTGCCCGAATAGGGTTTAGTTTTTATTATTGTATAAACTTCCCAAAAAAATCCCAAATCATTAAATATTTTAGCACCAATATAAGTAACATCTGTAAAATAGCGTTAAGGTACTTTCAGTGAATAACTAGAGGAACTCCCGCCCTTTCGAAGGAGGTTCCAGGACGTTTCCTTCTTTCAGGAAAGAAGACGAGAAGACATTCAGAATTCCATCTTGACTCTGACAACATCTAAAGTTACCTCTCATAACTGACAAAGTGTCCTTCCCAAAACTTATAAATTTTCACAAATAAACGAAACCTTTTTTTATTAAATCAAAAGATATAGTTTTAATTCTAGTGTAGGTATATTTGGGATAAAAGTCACAGTTCTTGTGGCTCAACTCCTAACATCTCCTACCGCAGCAATAATTAATTCATTAATAATATTTAAAATCCTGTCTATATTTTTCTTGCGGTTTCCAGAATTTAAATTGAATATGCGGAGAGCAGCTTTCGAAAAAAGTGAATCATACTTAACATCATTATAATAATAAGAACCCTAAAAATTATATTATTCATGATTCATACACAATTTTGTGTAAGTAAAAAACAATTTTCAAAAATAAAAACCATTTGTGCCGCTTATCTGACTTTGATGATGGGTTCCTCGCATTAGCATTTATAATGAAACCGCTTGTTCGACCTTCCGAGGACACGCCACCACCACTTCTTGCCTCTCATTTCCACTCACATCTTTTTATATAGTTAAAAATCATCATTCATATTTTGTTAAGCGTAAACCAATTTCCAATCACTCTTGATATATTATGAATAGTCCGGTTAAAAGTTCCCTAACCTACCTCATCGCTTGATTCTACACACCCTTAATATGCACTTTATCGACCCCCTCCCTATTGCAAGACGTGCGACCCCCTCAAGCCAGACAGAGACCCTCATCCCCTGTTTGCGCCAACCCCCAGACGTAGCTGCACCGATGCGAGGTCAAGGCCCTTTGATCACGTGCTCGACCCCAAGGTCATTACGGTTGCAACAAACGGCCAATGGCCTTTCGGAACTACTCTACTGTCAGGAAGGAACTTTTATTTTTCATTAATAAATTATTTACCTTTTTGAAGAATAATAATTAAATATCCAATTATTTTTTTGGTGATTCAAAAATCACTGCACTATATTGTTAAGTCTATAGTCGGTTTTTCAAATTGTGTGTAAAATGTTTACCCTGTTTGCGTATTAACAAAAACAATCTCCGGATTTTCTTGTTTGCGCGACCCGCCGGAGTCGATTCTTGTTCTTTGACTGAATTCTCGCGAGTAGTCGAGCGAGGTTGGTTGGTGGAGCTCTCGAGGAACGGCTTCCAAAGATATTTTACCGGGCGGGGAGCGTATTCGTATTCACTTTATACTTTTGTCATTTATATTCGTGAATAATAAATAAACATTTTACAAAAATGTATCTTTTGAATCATCTACTTAAGGGTAGTTTTATTTTATTCTAAAATGCCCTCTTGATATTTGAATAATAACTTTGCCAATACGCGCACGGGTGTGGCAACATTGCATTTCCTTCCTTCGTCAACCTGAGTGTGTGAAAAGACACTGAGGATTTTCTTTGTGTGCAAGAGACACACCTGAAGCCGTAATAACTTGACGACAGGTTTCAGCAAAGGTTGATGAAAATTTTCCTATTTTTGACAAATTTGTAAAGAGTTTGAATTGGGTTTATTTTGAGCCTAATTACGTTAAGATCGGATTGAAATTAACATAGTTGTGTGGGTGTCAATGTGGAAAATATTGAATTTTGGGAGGATTGAGTATCGGATTGAAATTTTACAAATTAAAACCTAGGAAAAACGATAAAAATAAGGAAATTCAAGAGCCTGGAATACCTAAACAAAAAATGAGAAATAAAGTAGAAAAATTAAAAAAAAAAAACAAAACAAAAATAACAAGTAGAAAAAAAATATGAAAAATTGAAAAATTTAAACGAAATATCTAAATGGAAGAAGAGAGAAAATGAGTGAAGTTGTTTAAACATTCTTCAAAACTCAATAGATACAGATAAATCTGGCAACACAGCCTGTTTAGAGAAATTCGACAAAGTTTCAAAGGTTCGAAGGGTACTCTGCATAAAGGTTTTATTCCTATTTGAAAAACTTTATTATATTTTCAACAATTTTGAATTCTTGATTGGTTGACTTTACCACTTATACCTAAACGTTGCCAAATCGATCTTTATTTGTCGGATCTAGATATATACAGGGTGATACAAATTCGCGAGCAAGAATAGAATCGGGATCTCGGTAACCAATAAGAGATACAGGGTTGGTTAAATTGCGGCAAAGTTACGCCTGGAATAAACAAAAAATGAGTAAAATACGTTCTTCAAAACTGGATAAATATGGCTAAATCTGGCAACGCAGCTATAGGATCACAACCTGGCCATTGCAAGAATTTGAAGAACAATTTCCCGAAAAAAAAATCATTATTTTGTTATTTTTAAAATTAATTTCAAGTTTT
The DNA here is from genome assembly GCA_917834065.1 of Ceutorhynchus assimilis. NCBI lineage: Eukaryota > Metazoa > Arthropoda > Insecta > Coleoptera > Curculionidae > Ceutorhynchus > Ceutorhynchus assimilis. The sequence goes on along the minus strand of OU892284.1, from coordinate 43,414,202 downwards.
TAAAAAATCGCAGTAGCCAATAAAGGTTGACAAGTGATTGATAAGACGATAACCTTGATAAATGAACCATGCATTTAATATCACAATTGACGTTTAATTGATTGTTCATCTGTCAACTGTAACCGACAGCCAAGTACTAGAACGACTGGTACATCCAAATAGGTATTGAAAACTCTATACGTTGCACAACACGCGGTCTTGCTCTTTCCTTTTTCATCCCGTGCAAATAAGAAGGACAGATTGCTATATTAGTCTAAGTCTACAATAATTTGGTACGTTTTGCCTCGTCTTGCGCAATGAGCGTTCTGCGTCTTTTTTTATCTAATGCAGTTTTCGTATCATTACCTCTTTGTCTGGTAAAATAGATAGGTCTATTTATAAGCGTAAAGAGGATTGCCTATAACATTGTGACGTCACTACAGATGCGTGTCTCTCTTTTGTTACTCATTATGTTTTGTGATTTGTATTTACATTTGTGTGCTATGATTTTTTTTCGATCACATCGGTGAGCGTTCATTATGTAAGTAGGTATATTGAAATTAATAGAATATTATCAAAAATTATATTAGAGCCGGAAATAAATAGCCATTGATTTCCACAAATCAAGAATTTTAAGCACAAAGAGGATTGCCTATTATATCAAGCGTCGATACCCTTGTGACGTCACTACAGATGCGTGTCTCATTTCGTCTTTACTCCGACTCCTATGCTACTAAGTTGTAGGAGGAGGAATAAGTTTTTAAGAAGTTTCACTTCTATCATATGTACGGCGCTGCACATGATTTTTTTTTCTCCAAAACTAGGGAAATAGAAATTCTGAGTCAATTATTGATTATTCTCGGCGTTTGAGTGGCCTTGTAATAGTTATTGTTATGTTAATGTATTAATAAGGACAGCGACATTAGAAATTCAATGGATAAGAGTGAGACAAAAATAAAGTGGAAAAAATTAGTTTCGATTGTTCCTTGTGGTTGAGTGAGGTCTATAAACCTAGCAGTCCCAAGGTGGAAAAAAACTTCGGGAACTATATAATAATTAGGTGCTTTTTAGGTGCTAATTAGGGCCTCTAATTAAAAATTAGGAGCTCCTTTGGTTTTTAAGAAAATCAAAAAAAACTAAGGGACTGCTAGGTTTATAAAAGCTAGCAGTCGCCTATAGTAAAAAATATTTTTTCAATTTTTTTCTTTGTATTAGAATTAGGTGCATTTTAGGTGCTCCTAAATAGTCGAAGAAAAAATAGAATTGATTAATTATTAACTGAGTTACAGATTTTTTTTTTAATTATTAGGGGACTGCTGGCTTTACGTTTACATGTTAGTGTGTCAGAATGGAAAAAAAACTTCGGGATCAATATAATAATTAGGTGCTTTTTAGGTGCTAATTAGGGCCTCTAATTAAAAATTAGGTGCTCCTCTAGTTTTTGAGAAAATCAAAAAAAACTAAGGGATTGCTAAGTTTATGAAAGCTAGTAGTCCCCTATAGTGAAAAATATTTTTCCAAAAATTTCTTTTGTATCAGAATTAGGTGCTTTTTAGGTGCTCCTAAATAGTCGAAGAAAAAATAGAATTGATTAATTATTAACTGAGTTACAGATTTTTTTTTAATTATTAGGGGACTGCTGGCTTTACGTTTACATGTTAGTGTGTCAGAATGGAAAAAAACTTCGGGATCTATGTAATAATTAGGTGCTTTTTAGGTGCTAATTAGGGCCTCTAATTGAAAATTAGGTGCTCCTCTAGTTTTTGAGAAAATCAAAAAAAACTAAGCAATTGCTAGGTTTATAAAAGCTAGTAGTCCCATATAGTAAAAAATATTTTTCCAAAATTTTCTTTTGTATCAGAATTAGGTGCTTTTTAGGTGCTCCTAAATAGTCGAAGAAAAAATAGAATTGATTAATTATTAACTGAGTTACAGATTTTTTTTTTAATTATTAGGGGACTGCTGGCTTTACGTTTACATGTTAGTGTGTCAGAATGGAAAAAAAACTTCGGGATCAATATAATAATTAGGTGCTTTTTAGGTGCTAATTAGGGCCTCTAATTAAAAATTAGGTGCTCCTCTAGTTTTTGAGAAAATCAAAAAAAACTAAGGGATTGCTAAGTTTATGAAAGCTAGTAGTCCCCTATAGTGAAAAATATTTTTCCAAAAATTTCTTTTGTATCAGAATTAGGTGCTTTTTAGGTGCTCCTAAATAGTCGAAGAAAAAATAGAATTGATTAATTATTAACTGAGTTACAGATTTTTTTTTAATTATTAGGGGACTGCTGGCTTTACGTTTACATGTTAGTGTGTCAGAATGGAAAAAAAACTTCGGGATCTATGTAATAATTAGGTGCTTTTTAGGTGCTAATTAGGGCCTCTAATTGAAAATTAGGTGCTCCTCTAGTTTTTGAGAAAATCAAAAAAAACTAAGCAATTGCTAGGTTTATAAAAGCTAGTAGTCCCATATAGTAAAAAATATTTTTCCAAAATTTTCTTTTGTATCAGAATTAGGTGCTTTTTAGGTGCTCCTAAATAGTCGAAGAAAAAATAGAATTGATTAATTATTAACTGAGTTACAGATTTTTTTTTCAATTATTAGGTAACTGCTAGCTTTCATAAACCTAACAATCCCTTAGTTTTTTTTGATTTTCTCAAAAACTAGAGGAGCAACTAATTTTTAATTAGGTGCCCTAATTAGCACCTAAAAAGCACCTAATTATTATATAGTTCTCGAAGTTTTTTTCTATTCTGACACACCAACATGTAAACGTAAAGCCAGCAGTCCCCTAATAATTTTAAAAAAAATCTGTAACTCAGTTAATAATTAATCAATTCTATTTTTTCTTGGTTTATTTAGGAGCACCTAAAGAGCACCTAATTCGTAGTAGTATTGTCTTTGCTATAGGGTACTGCTAGCTTTTATAAACCTAGCAGTCCCTTAGTTTTTTTTGATTTTCTCAAAAACTAAAGACGCACCTAATTTTTAATTAGAGGCCCTAATTAGCACCTAAAAGGCACCTAATTATTATATAGTTCCTGAAGTTTTTTCCACCTTGGGACTGCTAGGTTTATAGATCTGGTTAAGTGGACTTATGATTGTTGTATCTTGACAATAAAAAGCGTGGAATGACAAAGAAAAAGACAGCGATATAGAAAATTCAATGAATAAAAGAGGGAAACAGATAAAGTAGGGGGATTAGGGGATATAGGATTTTTACGCTATATTTATAATGACGTCATATTTAGTAAATTTCTGCTGCCAACCCAACAAAACTAAAAGTACCTTTTCTACTACCGTGCGTAAAATACTTGCTTTACGCATTATTCAAAAGACGTAAAGTTTCACTTCATTCACGCACTAGTGCGTAAATTATTTCACTTAAATTAATTCACTTCACGCACTAGTGCGTAAAGTAATATCAATGACAGATGTTAACACTGTCAATTCAGTATTTTTCAGGTAAATTACTTCACGCACTAGTGCGTAAAGTATTTGTCTAAATCAGTTTTTCTACACATATTTGATTAGTAGTAGAAAACTTGTTGCATGCAATATGAGCGTAAAGCACCTTTTTTTACTCATGTTTCACTTTACACACTTGTTGCATAAATAACTATTTTATAAAGTACGGCAGTTCCAGATGTTTTTGGTTGGCAACGACGCGCAACTTTGTATAACTTATATTGTATAAACATTTTGATTTCGTTATTTTTAACTGTTGTGTTGTCAGAATTATTGACACGACATTCTGGTAAATTAAAAGAAAAAAAATAGGCATTGACAACATTGTCTGTCCTTGTTCGCTACGTAAATCACGGTGTATATTTGAAAATCTTTATTACCTATATTTTCGGAAAAAAAATTGAAAATCAACATTTTAAATTTTGAAAATAGTTATTTATGCAACAAGTGTGTAAAGTGAACCTTTTTTCACGAATGTGAATTTTGATGTACGAGCCGAAGGCGAGTGCGACAATCACATGAGTGAAAAAAGGTGCTTTACGCACGTATGGCATATAAAATTTTTTGAAGTAATTTACCAGAAAAATACTAGTGACAGTGTCAACATCTGTCATTGACATTACTTTACGCACCAGTGTGTAAAGTGAATTACTTTACGCACTAGTGCGTGAAGTGGAATTTTAAGTTTTCTGAATAGTGCGTAAAGTGAATATTTTACGCACGGTAGTAGAAAAACAATTTTTGTTAGTTTACGTCATGGCTCAGTTAACAGTTGCCACGTCATATTGATCTTCATACATGTACTTAAATAAATAAGTTACCGATGTTGTCGGATTGTCATTTTATTCCTAATAGGTAAAGTTGTACTATAATAGATATATGTAGGTAGTTAACTACATATATAGGGTGATACAAAGTTTCGAGTGAGTATGGGAATCTAAGTAGCCATAAGAGATACAGGGTTGGTATTGTTGGTAAAATTGAGTCAAAATCACGCCTGGAATGAACAAAAAATTTAAAATTCAAAAGAAAGATGCAAATGGAAAAAAAAGGAAATTATACATAAGAACTTCCAAAATGAAGTTGAATTTAGTCAAAACTCGATAGATACAACTAAATCTGGCAATACAGCTTGACAAGAATTTACGAACGATTTAGAAAAATCATTATTCGGGTATTTTCGATAAATTAAGTTAAAAATATGCCGAAAATTTCTTGAGAAATTCGAAAAAGTCCAAAAAAATCCCAAGCGAAACTTCATACAGATTTTTATTTTGTTACCAAAACTGACAGTGGCTGTGTTCGATAATGGGCCACTTTCACGTGCCGGGAATATGGCAAATTATGATATTTTTTGACGCTGATACATCAATGCAACCGAGAATGAACAATATTTTGCAAGATTTTAGTCAGATTATTGAATAAATTAATAAATAAAAACTAAAAATTTAAACGAAAAATCACGTGATTGAAAACGCCCTCTGATTGGCTAAAGCCGATTTTGAAATTTTTGTTGCCACATGTAGAAATGCGAAATTTAAATGAGTTAATAAGGATTATACCTATCCTTTATTTTTTTATAAACTAATAAAGGACGAAAATAGTTTCTAGCTAGTGAAATGTGCTCGGAAATGTGTAATGATTTACTAATGAGGAATTTGGCATCCTCACATTTTTGTTGATTTTCTGGTGTGTGACGTCACAAACCAAGTTCGCGTTTTCGCACCAGTTTAAAAATTCGATTTTTAAATTTTTTTTTTTTCAAAAATATGCGTTTTTTTTCGGAAAAAAGATTAGAATGACTAAAAGAATAATTTAAAAATGTTTTTGAAAAATGTGAAAGTGGCCCATTCCATCTGCGAGCAAAAAAAAACAAATTTTGACAGACGTCACGTGATTACTTATCTTTTTTCATGTGTCAAATCACGTGGCATCTGTCAAATTTTGCTCATTTTACTCGCAGATGCAATTAACAAATCTAGCCAAAATAAATTAATTAATAAGATAAATTAAATGCAGTTAACAAAGAAGCGATTGCTCAGACGATAATATTAACAGATGAATAATGCATTTAACGTCACAAGTGACGTTTAAATAATTGTTCATCTGTCAAGTGTGACCGACCATTAGCATTAGTCATATTTTTGCATTCAGAAGTAATAGTTACTTCTTGCTTTGTAACGTGTAATTGGACAAAGAGGGAACTAATATTTTACTTGTTACTGCTGAGCTCACCGCAGTGTTGCCAGATGGAACATTTATCAGAAAATAAAAAGCAAGCGCTGTTGATAGACATTTTTTTTGTATGATTTGAGACGTGTTGTAAATTGTAAAACACTTCACAATGTATTTTAATGGGAATTATGTGTTGTCAAGTCATTGGTTGTCAACCTGGCGTGCTGTTTACGTTTGTAAAAATACAATCTGGCTACACTGTATGTAGTATTTTATTACTTTCTAACTTCATTACAATCAAGCTATCTTTTTCTATTCATGCATGACAGGTCAATTTAAGATAGAACGGGCAGAAAGTTTCGAAAGCGAATTCTATAGAGCGATTTAACGTTCTGTCAATTCAATTAGGCAATCTCATGACCTGTCAAATGAAATTCATTATGGAAGTTCAGGTCAGACACCGTGTTGTTTACATTTAGGCTACTCATAAAAATCAATAAAAAATTATTATTTTGTCACATACTACTGGACATTTAGGTTTGACATTGGCATTGTCATGGCGCCGTGGGAATAACATACCATATCTCCGGAAGTATTCGGAATCTTTCTAGTTTCAAAATAGCATTCTATTGTTCATAAAATTGTGCAACTTTGCCATAATTTAACTGACCCCGTATCTCTTACGGTTACCGAGATCCCAATGATGAGGCTCGAATTTGGGCCACCCTGTACATGTCAAAAAAAATATATTTGGCAGTTTTTAAGATTAGTTCATTACAAAACAAGCTATGATATTTAACGCCGCGGCAACGTTGCGAAATTATTAAAATTTATTATCAAAACCAAAGCTACATGAAGGCAACTTGGCGCGGATTAAGTGTACTTTATAGTCCCCATGATCGACCCAGTGTATGAACAATTCGTAATGTTGTGAGGAAATTTGAAAATGAGTGTTGCTGAGTGATCCAGGAACAAATCTTGTGAGAAATGTTAGAAATGCAGACAATGTTGAAGCTGTAAGTCAAAATGTTCGATATAATCTAAATTTGTCTGTTAAACGTCGTTCTCAGCAACTATTAGACTTACAACTTCAACATTTCCTGCATTTCCCACATTCCTTACAAGATTTGATCTTGGATTATCCAGCAACACTCATTTTCAAATTTCCTCACAACATTACGAATTGTTCATACACTGGGTCGATCATGGGGACTATTAAGTACACTTAATCCCCGCCAAGTTGCCTTCATGTAGCTAACTATCTGCAAGATAAATTCATTGATCTTTAATCCTATCGGTCGGCGGATAACTGACCGACCAATGGGATTACAGATTGCGTTTTTATCCGTCGGACTGCATACCATACAGTTTATCAGAAGATAGATAAACCGGCCTTTAATCATATTTTTTTTCCCATTTCAACGATATAGGTATTGCACTTTATAGTTATATTTCTGCTTTAACGTCAAGAAAATAGTTATTTATGATATAAGTGTTAAAAGTACATTTTTAAGGCACGCATGTGAAAGTTTGGGTTAGTTTGCAATTCACATAAGTGCCTTAAAAATACTTTTAACACAAATATCATACAATATTTTTTCTACAAACGGCAATAAAAAGCAATAACCACTAACAAATTGGATTTTTAAATGAATAATAAATTGGAAGCATCTTTCCTACATAAAATTCTTGAATTTGACATTTGTCAAAAAATCCATACAACCAGCACCTTGTTTTACAGGTAACGAAATGTCTTGTCAGTTTCTTGAAAGTATGTCGTGGTCAGGAATGCTTTTTGCTAAAAATGCAACAAAATACAGAAGAAAAAGAGAGTTGCATCGATCCTTCGACAAATATAGATGAGGCGGCCAATCGGTCTACCTCAATTGTTCAAATTTCACCATTATTATCAATGTAAATAACTGAAAATACAAACTTTTTTTGACGTCCGCTCTCAAAATTTGATGTTTCACTTTTAACACTAGTGCTATAAAGACTTTATGGCACTAGTGCGATAAAGTAACATTTTTAATGCTTCGGGGCGGTGTTAAAAATTGCATTTTTAACACGTTTGTAGAAAAAATAGTTTCTGATTGCAAGGAAAATTTGATGTTATTTTGGATTACCTGATACAGCAGATATTTAAAAATCTTACTAATACTCGGAAACTTAATTTAATAGTCTAAAGCCGGCGATGTGTCGAATGCCTTCCAACGTTGAACACATAGCGATTTGTTGCGCGTGCGCTCATCGGATACATTTGCCGAATGCTAGAGTAAAAAAAACTGTGCCTAACGTTGGATCCAACGTTGGTACCAATGGTTGAACACATCGTGTGGCGCCGCCTTTACCGTGTGCTCGTAACAAATATGTGTCTAACGTTGGCTACACTCAACGTTCAAGCCAAAGTCGGTAAATTTGACCCACTTGAGAAAAGGCTTCCAATGTTGGACAGAGGTTGGAGACACTGCCACACAAGGATTGACAGTTCGTCCATTTTTTAGGTTAGATTCAGTGGCGCTGTAAAAAAGTTTATTTTCCGATGCTGGTCCTGACTCGTGCTACTTTGAAACGAAACGGCACTGACAGCGATAGTCCAACCTTTATTACAAGGTGAGGAAGAATGTTCGCCTCGTCGTGTAGCGGCACATTTGCCAAAAGCTAGAGTGCCAAACATTGTACCCATTGTTGGATCTAACGTTGGGACCAATGGCTGGACACATAGTGTGGCTTCGGCTTAAGGTCAGTTAATTTATCGTTAGATAAACTTACTGGTTAGATAAACTTACTCCCTCCACACATTTTAAGCAACTAGAAAGAAACTAAACCAATTGGCAACTTAAATCACCAACTACTTACCAACTATGGAATAAGGATCACACACGACACTACTGAAAAATCAAGTCACTTCTTGATTATAGTAGCTTTGTTGTGTTTAAATTATTATTTTATTATTATGATTAGGATATTGTTATTCTCCTAGCAAAAATGTTCGATAATGCAACTCATGAAGATATTATCACTTATCATAAAAAAGAATTCGGCACAAGAAAATGAGGTATTGGGCTACATTCAAAAAATAATAAAATGCATATAGGATTTGAACTAGCCTAAAATTGAAGGATTATTCTCCAGTTTTCGCCGTTTTGCGTGCTTTTTTCAAGATAAAATAGAAACTAATCGCCAAGTGTCGCTGCATGTCGGGTTGCGGCTAACTGATCACCGACGAGTTTCCTTACCAGCGAGTTGTGTTGCGTGGCGATGCTCATTGAAATACACAAGCGGCAACTAATAAGCAACTGATTGACGATTCAAGTTTCTAGTAAGTTTGTTTTCAGTTGCCTAATATGGCCAATCTCTAATCTTATTGGTTTGCGGATAACTAGCCAACTAATCGGATTATTTATAGATTGCCAGTTTATCCGTCATATTGCCTGACAGTTTATCAGAAGGTGAATAACCGGGCATTAGACTATTAAATTCAGTTACTGAGGATTAGTGAAATATTTGATTATTTTTTATATGATATATGCTGTAGGTAGGTACCGGTTAATCCGAAATGACATCAACTTTCTTTGCAATCAGAAACTATTTCTTCTTGACGTTAATGGAGAGGTATAACTACAAAGTGTAATATCTATATCGTTCAAATGGAAAAAAATACAGGGTGTCCCACATCCAAAAATTACACCAGAAAATAAAACCAAATATTCAATGTGATTTGCAAGGGTTATTTCTTATTTGAGAAAAGTTTTTGGATTAATTTTCTCCGCTTTTCCATCCATAGACGCGTTTCGACCTATATCAGGTCTCATCAGTACGGCTAGGAAAAGCGAAGAAAACCAATCCAATTTTTCGCCTAAAGGCAAATGCAAGAAATTATTATGTTATTTCTTATGGAAAGTTTCAAATGCCATAATAATTTTGGCAAGTTACAACAGAATATAAACAAATTATATATCATCGGAAAGGTAATTTTATGCGTATTCCAAAAATGTAAAAAATTACAGGGTGTCCAATTTAAAAAAGATGAAGTTTGTGTCATATCTCTCAAGCGGTACCTCGGAAAAAATATTCCAGTACGCCAATGCAATCTACGTAAAAAACTGCGTCAGATACAATTTTCACCTTTTTGATAAGTATCTTTCTTTATACGCTAGATAATGACTACCCTCGAAAAGTGAACATTTTAAGTTTCACCCTGTATCTCGAAAACGAAACAAGATAGAGACCTGCGGTTTGCGGCATTCGATTCGTCATGCAAAATTGGCCCCAAAAAAAATCTATCTCAACGAGTTTAGCAGACAACCCCAATTCCCATCTTCAATGGGACACCCTGTACAGTGTTGCCTATATTCCACTTTAAAATGCTAAAGCACCAATTGAATCACCCTTTATTACTTTATATAAACATATAAGTACCTACATATAAAAAAAAATACCTAAAATATTATCATTAAATATTATTCATTATTATATAAATATGGTGAAAATAATATTATTCAATAAATAAGTATTAATACTAATACATGTCAGCGTTGGACTTATATTATTAATTTTCACGGTTTGTTATTAGTTTTCATGAAAAAAATGTATTATGTATAGTTATTTACATTACAAGTGCGTTTATGAACATGATTACAATAACGAGTGTGTAAGATCACACGAGTTTTGTAGTCATGTTTAAACGCGCGTGTGGTGTACAACGTTTTATCTACAGAGCGGAAAATAAGAATGTTTTTTCGATTATTTTCGTTTATTAGTAGTTGTCTACCTTCATTTTACCTTTACAGGTTTAACGTTGACATTTGTCAAATCACCAAAAATAGTTGTGTTATGAATTCATAACCTAGTCCATAACACCACTAGTTGTGTTATGAGTCTCATGACTCATGACATAACTCAAATACTAGAAAAATGGTTATGTAAAAATGTCATAACCAAACGCTTGTAGATAGTAATTGGGTTCTGTATTGATGCTATAAAGGATAATGCATCGGATTTGCAACTTTTTAAGTACAACTTTCATAAAGCAAACTACGATCAGTTAAACGATTACTTCGAAATTATCGATTGGAGTTTTTTGCAGTGCGGAGACATTGATAATGCCCTGGAAATGTTTTATACTGTACTTTACATCGCAATCGACCTGTACGTTCCAAAGACAAGAATTTCTACGCTAAAATACCCTAATTATTTCTCTAAAAAAACAATAGTTCTAATTAACAAGAAAAACAGAGCTTTTAAAAAACATAAACGAACGAAATTAAACTCAGACGAGCTTCAGTACAAAAAACTGAGATCAGAATCAAAAACCTCGATAAAGAGGGACTACGATTCCTTCGTCCAAACTGCTCAAAATAATATTTTGAATAACATTAAAGCGTTCTGGTCTTACATAAAGTCTCAACGTAAATGACTTTCAATAACGCTGACTCTAGTGATCCCAAAGTCATCGCGGATTTTTTCGCAGATTTTTTTCAGTCTACATTCACAGTTTCCGATCCCGCAATCACTATTAACCCATTACGTTTTTATATTAATAATGTTGTCCTTTCAACTATCAGAGTTAACTGCGACATTGTGCTCCAAAAACTTATTGGATTGGATGAAAAAAAGGAGCAGGACCAGATGATATACCCCCAATCTTCGTAAAAAATTGTTGTCCGACCCTGACATCTCCACTTAACACCCTATTTCAACTCTCCCTCAGCTCTGGAAAATTTCCGGACCTCTGGAAGACTGCCATCGTAACTGCTATTTTCAAAGGTGGTGAGAGGGGAAACGTCGCTAACTACCGCCCAATTTCGGGCCTGGATTGCATGGCCAAGGTTTTCGAGTCCATAGTAAATGATGAGCTTTTGTCAACTCTATACAACTGCCTCTCTGAAAATCAGCACGGCTTCCTGTCCGGTCGCTCATGCCAGACAAATTTATGCCTTTACTCTCAATACGTGTCTGCAGCTATTGACTCAGGGGACCAGGTCGACTCAGTTTATTTCGACTTTAGAAAGGCTTTCGACAGGGTTGACCATCTTATTTTGATCAGCAAACTTGAATCATTTGGCGTCACAGATCCTCTTCTAACATGGATAGCAAGTTACCTTTGTAACCGAACACAATTCGTCAGGTTTGGTGGTTCCATATCAAGAAAAATAATGGTGACATCTGGAGTACCCCAGGGCTCTCATCTAGGTCCTATATTGTTCCTTGTGTTCATCAATGACCTAGCCAACGTACTTACCAACTGCCATTTCCTCCTTTACGCCGACGATCTAAAAATCTTTAGGAAAATCACTAGCAGTCTCGATTGTTCAATTCTACAGCTCGAGATCGATAAAATATCAGAATGGTGCACATCTAATGGAACAGAATTAAACATCTCCAAATGTAAATCAATATCTTTTTTCTCGAAAAAAGCGCCCAACATTGCACACCTACTATATTTCAAGTTCTCCGCTCCCCAGAGTAGACCTTATAAATGATCTGGGAGTAATTTTTGATTCCCAATTAAGATTCAACAACCACATAAATCATATCCTATCCAAAGCTTTCAAAATGGCAGGGTTTATAATGCGAAGATGCTGGGAGTTTTCTAATGTCGAGGTACTAAAATCTCTCTATTTTTCGTTGGTGCGAAGTCACCTTGAGTATTGCTGCGTGATCTGGTCACCATATTACCAAATCCATATTAAACGCATCGAACGAGTTCAAATGAAGTTTGTTAATTTCCTATTATATAAACTCGGAATCGACAAAAACCTATTTTCCCACCAGGATCGTCTACAAATGCTGAATATACAAAGCCTGGAGATGCGTAGGGTTTTCCGTACACTAACATTCGGGTTCAATATAATTACCTATAACATAAATTGCTCTGATCTCTTAGCACTTATGAACATTCGAATACCATCTATCAATACACGTTTAAACGACATATTTTTAACTAATAGAAGCCGAACCGACGTTGGCAAAAACAGTGCTATGAACCGTATTATGCATCTTTTCAATACATATATTCCGATGAATGTCGATTTCAACTGCACTCCAATCACCTTCAAAAATAAGTTGAGATCGATATTGGCTCAATAATTTCAGACAATTCACTTGGAAAACTTACCTCTGTAATTGGTTGCAACTCCGATGTATGGGCGTGGACATTTATTTACTTAACCCTTCACTTAATTTGTTTTATTTTTATAATTATAGATCTAGTATATAAGTTATACCATTTGGAGCTTCCTCTGTTGTGTATTATATTAAATAAATAAATAAATAAATAAAAAATTTAAAGGGCCAAGCGATGCGTTCGCTGAAGCACACTCGAAAATACGGCAACGCTGGTTGCTTTTGCCTTAACATTGATACATAACAAAAACATAGCCTTGTATCATCACTACTTATTGGGCCACCCTGTATACTGGAAAATAATTTAGAAATGTAGCACTCATGTTTATCTACAAGTTTTGTATTTACTTTTTTCTTCGATCTCTGTTAGTATAGGAGATAGGGACCACCGCGCTCTTAGTAACTCACCCTGTATAAAACATATAGGTGTGTGGGTGTGTGTATGCATATACAGGGTGTCCCAAAAAGATACCGACAAACTTTGAGGGGTAGTAGGGGATATCAAAACAAGCATTTTTGTTTATATAAACATATGTCCGCAAATGAGCCATTTGGGCTGTAGAGCAAAAAAACTGTTTGGTACTATTCGCTATAATTAAATCACTGGTTACCTATTCATTTTGCTTTAGTAACAAAAAAATTATGGTCTAAAATAATTTTTCAAAATGTTGACCATTTACTTCAATGCAAAGATTGCACCGTCAGGTCATTGACTGAAAAGTTTAGTCTACGAAACACGTGTTCGTAATGAGGAAGATCTGTTAGCAAGGATACTGGAGAGTTGGACTCATGTAGAAGCTATTCCCGGAATATTCCAAAGGGTTCGCGAGTCGATGATTGTTGATTGATGATTGTTCAATTCTGAACAATTATTGTAAACCATAATTTATTGGTTAATAGAACAAAATTAATAAGTAAACAGTGATTTAATTATTGCGAAGAATAAAAGTACCAAACAGTTTTTTTGCTCTACAGCCCAAATGGCTCATTTGCGGACATATGTTTATATAAACAAAAATGCTTGTTTTGATGTCCCTAACTACCCCCTAAAGTTTGTCGGTATCTTTTTGGGACACCCTGTATCTATAAGTATAAATTATAGATGTAGAAATTCTTGACTGGCTTGTTTAATAAGTGAGATGATTCTTGGGATTCAGTCTTGGCATAAATAAAACTAGTTTTTCACAAACGCCGAGCTTTCGGAAATTTTATTGTTCCCTTTTTCAAGTGTGCAAAGTTAGTTAAATTATTTTAGAATTAGCCATTGTTAAAAAAATTATTGATTTGTTTTTTTCTTTTAACTCTTGCTCTAATCTTGGAATTTTGCGTTTGATAATTTTGAAAAGTGACGAAGTGAAAAATTACAAAAATTACCTACTTTTTTTAAATTGTATCAAAACGCCCCATTATTTTTGTCCGACAATTGATTCGATATGCGTTACACATGTAAAGAAACAGTAAAAAATAAAAATTGCATCTGTGGTTGTAAATAAAATTGTTGCAGGAAATTGACATCTTTGGCGCATCCGACTGCGCATATGCTCCGTGAAAATTGTCCGACAAGGTTACCACGTTATTGTAAAATAGGTATTTTTATGGCAGATTCTGTTCAAATCAGCCGTGTGTTAATAAATTTTTTTTTCCCATAAATTTGACATATTCAACGTGTCCGACGCGTCGAATGCCCCAATATTTTTGTCCGACACATAAGTTTCGACGGTGTGGTCATAAATAAAAAATTTAGATCTGGGCCCAAGGACTATTAGCTCTTGTACTATTATATGATTTTAGGTGTCAAATATTTGTCAAATTATGAATTAAATGCATTGAAAGGAATGACAGTAGACTTAGTCCAGGAGATTAATATGAATTATTTTTGTCCCAGATACTTTTGGTGACGATGGTACATAGACATTTTTTTTTTTCTTTTTCACGCGAACAAGAAATGCAATTACTATGAAATAAATCGCGAGAGTCCGGTCCTGGTCGAGTCACGTGACTGGCGACCTTCACCAAAGTTTACAGTCACCGACCGCGATATTACCTGTCCTGTCCTTATCCTATCACTCTCTGGTTACTTCACCCTTGACAGGAAAACTTTTTTGAGTTTTTTTCATTAATTATTTTTCAAATTTAATTTGTAATTTTTGTTTCAAATTAAAATAAATTAAATAAATGTCCTACCTTTTCTAGATTTTTAGTACAATCTGGGTTATGTAGCAAACAACCGAAAAAACATTGAAAATTCAACTATTAGGTAATTCGATTTTCACTTCCACGAATCTCAAGGAGACTTGCTGTGTATTTTAATTAATTAATTAAACAAATTATAAATTCCCGTTTTTGTTTTTAATTAAAATTAATTAATTAAACGATATAAAAATAAAAAAAACAGAACAAAATAATCGACCAGGTGCAATTTCGGGACACTGACGGGGTCTCGCGAGTCGCGATTCTCTCTCTGAAAACAATGGAAATTAAAAAACGTAATTAAGCGACATCTGACGACAAAATAACGAACTAAAATATACAAAAATAATTTACATCCTTGTCTTTTACATGTTAATAGACAAAGATACCAATACAATATGTGGAAATAAGGTTTGATATATGAACATCTGATTTTGACATTTATTTGTCACTGAGAAGGCAATTATTTATTTGTAATCGTGTGTTTGTTTTATGAGATAACTAATTAAAATTTATTGTTTTAATCAACTAAAAATCAATTAAGCAACACGTTAAATTAGGTAAGCATTTACAATGTATAATAATTTTGTATTTTTCCTATTATTGAGATTTTAGATCAACCGGAACTATTTCTTGAAGCTTTTTCTTCTATTTAACCAAATACAAAAACTCAAACGAACATTTTTTTTGGCACTTTTTTATTTAATGACAATTTATAATAATTTCCTGGTAGAAAACTAACTTACATCTACAGGTAAATTATTTGTAGAAAAACATCAATTTGCCATTGCAAACATAAATAGCAATGCATCTAGTATTTCTAACATCACCCCTCAATGGTAAATTTCTATTACAAAACTGAATAATCTTTAATTTAAATAAATGAATAACAACAAAAATCTTAAGCTTAACATGAGATCATTGAATTTTTTGTACCAATTCTTTGGTGAAGACTTGAGTCCATATAAGGATTTTCTTAGCTTTGCGATTTTTCCTTCGTTCCCATCAAAACCTTTAGGCAACGAAATATACACATCATCATCTATAAGTCCATTCAAGAATGCACTGCAAACATCTAATTGATGAATTTTACATTCAAAGTTGTTACACATTGCTAAGAAAAACCTTATTGAGGGTAATTTGGCAACAGGACTATAAACATCAGAGTTGTACATACCAGTTTGTTGAAAACCCCGTGCCACCAACCTTGCCTTATATGTTGTAACATTTCCAAACTCATCTCTCTTTCTCTTAAACACCCATTTACATTCAATTACTTTATTTTTAACTTCTTCTTCAATCACTAGAAACCAAGTCTGATTTTCTTCCAACGCACATATTTCAGTTATGATTGCTTCTATCCAATTTTTACAGTCTGAACTAGCCATTGCATCGTCATAACACATAATTTCACATTCTTCATCATCACTCATTGACAAAAACACTGTGTCTAAATCCATTTCATAGTCATCATATCTGCTCTTTCTTTTTCGTTCTCTTCTTAGATTGTATCTGCTATTTACAATTAAAATAAATAAATAAATAAATGTTTATTAACGGACCAGCCATTTACAGAAATTGGACTAATACTAAAAATAAGCATCAAAAATACAATAATCAAACAATATAACATATAGACATATCAGTTAAATCAGTTAATACAGTCCACAGCATCACATTAACACCAATTCAAAAATTAAAGTTGTTAAAAAATAAATAGAAAATAAGTACAAGTTAAAAGATTAAAATTCAATAAAACTAGTTTATAGGTATCACAGGCTCGATCACAGGATATTTTTTATTTTTGCGCCAAACACATTTAAAGAATCATTAAAGATGTCTACATCACCATTTGCAAGCAATTTATTTGCACTATCTGAAAAGCGTGTCAGAGATGAAGATAAACCATAATTCGTTCTATGAAATGGAACATTAAACAGGTTTACCCCTCTCAGATTACTCTGTGGCACTTTAAGCCCTAACAAAGATAGCAATTCTGGACAGTCTATGTAGCCGTTTAAGATTTTATATAGGGTTCCCATATCAATATATTTTCTCCTATTGCTGAGAGTTGTAAGATTAAGAGAGTTAAGTATTTCTTCATATACAATATTCTCACTTGGTATACCCAATTTAAACCCAACAAACTTCACAAACCTCTTCTGCACTCTTTCAATTTGTTGAACATACTGACCATAGTAAGGAGACCAAACCTGACAAGCATATTCCAAAATTGACCTTATGTAAGAGCAAAATAGAGTTCTAAAGCAATCAATACTACTAAAGTCTTGCAGAGTTCTTTTAACAAAACCCAGCAATTTTAATGCTCTATTAGTTATATAGTTAACATGAAAGTTGAAACTCAAGCTACTGTCAAAAAAAACACCTAGGTCTCTTAGCTTTTCTTTACTTTTAAGTGAAGTATTATCTAGGGAATAATCGAATTCAATAATATTTTTCAATCTATAAAACCTTACAATAAAACATTTTACCTACGAGCGTGCGGTAAAGTGCACTTTACCGCACATATTTGAAAATAGAAAGTAGCACTTTACCGCATACTATGCTGTAAAGTTAACTTTACCGCATAGTGTCCGGTAAAGTTAACTTTACAGCATAGTATGCGGTAAAGTGGATTACAAAGTGTGCGGTAAAGTGCACTTTACCGCATAGTGTGCGGTAAAGTAGAATTTGATATTTATTTTCAAGATTCCTTTCTTTTTCAGAAAATAGATTTTTGATCATTTCTAAATCTAATCTTCTTTCATTAATTAATCTGATTCATTAATTAATTTTATCAATGCCCTTTTTTGGAGATGTAGATGCTCATAGGTAAAATTTTGTACCTAACACATGCGAAAAGTGCCTTTACCGCCCTTAACGGCTTGACCGAACTCCGCTTCGCGTCGTTCGGTCGTGCGGTAAAGTATCACTTTCCGCATTTGTTAGGTAAATAAATATATCGACATTTAATGTCATTCCATTTCTATTACACCATTCACTCAAAGCATTTAAATCTTCTTGGATTCTCAAACAATCATTCAAATCTTCAATAACTCTGAAAATCTTTAGGTCGTCTGCATACAAAAGACATTTGGAACATATCAAGCACTCTGTTACATCATTGATGAAAATATTAAATAAAAGTGGACCCAAATGTGAACCTTGCGGAACGCCAGAGGGGACCAATATCTCTTCAGAAACAAAACTGCCTACCTTCACCTGTTGTTTTCTGTTGGTCAGATAACTATGGAACCATTGCAGGAGATTGCCAAACACACCATACCTCTCAAGCTTTCCCAAAAGCAGAGTGTGGCTAACCTAAAGCCTTTGAAAAGTCTGTGTAGATGGCATCCACCTGGTTACCCCCTTCAAGAGAACTATTCAAGAAATGCTCATAAACAAGCAAGTTACTCACGGTGGATCTTCCAGCAATAAAGCCATGTTGGTTTTCATTTAAAATTGATTGTAGTGCAGTCTTGATTTTAGAATCTATAATAATCTCAAAAACTTTTGCTATCAAAGACATTTTGCTTATTGCCCTGTAGTTAGTAACATCACTTTTTTCGCCACCTTTAAATATAAAAGTTACAAATGACTTTTTCCACACATCTGGATAGATACCAGTTAACATTGACTTAGAAAAAATAATGTTTAAAATAAAGGTCAAAATACATACACAATTTTTCAAAAATATCACAGTTATGTTATCAGGCCCTGCAGACAAATGGTCTTTAAGGCTAACAATTGCATTGTAAACATCAATTTCAATAAAATCACAAGTACTTATTGATAACGACCTAACTACATTAAAATTATAAGTAAGTATCACAATTATTATTATCACCATAAACAGTTGAGAAAAAGTCACTAAAATAGTTTACCGTAATATTTCCATCATCAGAAGATTCAGTCTTGTAAAACATGGTTTTAGGGATATCAAAAGTGTTATTTTTTTTCTTTACAAATTTCCAAAATTCCTTACTATTTTGGGTAATGCAATTTTCAGTTTTCATGATGTGTTCATGGTAGGCAACTTTAGACAAGCGCTTGCATTCAGCTCGTAAATCAGAGAAATATTTGTAGTCATTCACATTGTTCGATTCTTTAAATATTTTATGAGCCGCCCTTTTCCTAAGAATACATTCCTTCAGAGAATCATTGTACCATGATGGAAATATTGGCCGTTTTGATATTTTCTTTGGAACAAACATTTCGAAGCTATAATACACTATCTCATAAAATATGTCCACATCAGTATTTACATCATCTGAGCTCAGAACCTGAGACCAGTCAAAAGTACCAAGAAAATTATTCAGATTGATGTAATCACAATTTTTAAAATCAAAATATTCATGCGACGAGTTTAAGGTCTCAGATTGATGACTGATACAAATACTGAAGGACAGAGCCGGGTGGTAGTTGTCAAGGGGTAGTAGAGGTTCAGACATGCGTGAAACGTTCACAGAGTGAAAACATTAGTCACTATTAGATCTAAATAGGAACCAAAAATATTAGCAATAGTGTTTTTCTGATTTAAATTTAGGTATGCAAAAAAGTCTGAAAGAACTCTACACTGTGGTGACATCACACCAACCGCCCTAGTCCCATACTCATCATTTTCCCATTCCACACCTGGAATGTTAAAATCACCACAAATTATCACATCATTACATACAGTCTTCTCCATTACATTTTCGACTATTTTACAAAAAGATTCATAAAGTTCTAAGTTAGATTTAGGAGGTAAGTATACAACAAAAATTAGAATCTTACTTGCTCCTTTCCCTAAAAGCACAAACAAACATTCAATTGACCTATCATCACAAATAACTCTAGTCACAGGTACTGAATACTTAGCTGCTAAGAGTACTCCTCCACCTCTTGATTTGTCATTTGTTTCATTGGTTCCGTCACATCGAAAAACATTAAAACCTTCAAGTCCTATTTCCGCATCCTGAATATCATCATTGAGCCAAGTTTCCGTAAAGATAACAATGTCAAATTCAAATTTTTCGTGAGATGTCCAAATATCACGGAGTTTAGTCCTGATTCCTCGCACATTTTGATAGTATAAAGAAACTGACTGGTCCGTTGAATTTAAAACCTTCTGTTTCCTGTAGGTTGTCGTTGAAAATTTGAGGAATTTGGAGTGGACCTGTGATGGTATCCCTGTTTAAATCCATTACCGTTATGGTATTGACCTTGCATGGGTTGAGCTCTTCCATAATATTTATTCCTCCCGAAATGCCTTTAATCACCATTGTTGAAATTGGTGTTATTGTAGTTATTATTGTAGTTGTTGTTGTAGTACTGGCCCCTTCTAACAGTATTACTTCTAATGTCAAAGCCTGGTGCCCCCCTTCCAAAATCGAATTTTCGAAAAACATGTTTTCTGGCAAGAATGATTCGGTGTCGAGGCTATCACAGAATTTCGAATCAATGCCCAGTTTGAAAGAGTTTGTGCCACCGGATTTTAGTTTCTTCACCACAATCTGATCCTCAGTATCTAACGCAATTTTTGATCTTATATATCTCAGAACAGATGCCTCATTAGATGATCTTACAACTTTGCCAATGTAGAACCACATCTTGCTGGCTTCGCCCCTAAAATCCTCAACTGCATCTTTGCTAGTCCCAGTTATTAATTTGGGTTTGGTAAATGATTTGGCCTTATCACTATACAGAGTCCCCATTGCGCTATTTACTGCAGCTTCAACATTTTCTGCAGTGATTAAATGTTGTTCTTTGCTTGGATTTGTAATCTCTGCTTCATTAACACAAACAACAGCTTCTTTAGAGTTATTTGACACAGAGTGTCCACAGTTATCAAATGCTTGTTGAAGTTTTTCGAATTTTTCATCAAAATTGCTCTTGATAAGTTTCAATTTCTGGTCAAAATCTTTAATTAATGCTTGTTGTTGCGTACGCAATGTGGTCTCAAGGTGAGATTTCATCTGATCCACAATATTTTGGGCATTATCTTGGCATCCCCGTACTGATTGAATACACTTTTCACAAGCAAAAAGTAGTACCCTTTTAACAAGACGGGTCACCTGAGCCTTTGAGATGGACAGTTTGGCACAGGATAAACAATGCACATCACCACAGTAGTCACAAATCATTTTGTAATCAATTTCTTTACTTGTTAAATCCTTTTTACATTTTGAGCAAGTTGACATTTTTATTTATTTATATATGTTCCCAGTGTAAATATTCCTATCTCACAACAATGTACCGCTGGCAGCACCAATACAACACACAAACACAATCGAGGTCACCCAAGGTCAGAGATCGCTACCAAAAAATTATCGCGAACTTGTGCCTTACGAACAGAAAAAAACACAAATATCACTTTAACAATAGATGGAGCACAACCAATAATCCAATGTAGAACACCACACAAATTATTTAATTTGAAAATACACTCAAAAATCAGTTTTAATCGGAGCAAAAACATAAACAAACAATCTCCCTACAAGCCGTGTTGCCGTTGCCGTTAATTTCTTCATTAATTTCAGAATCATCATCCTCACTGCCTTGATACACACTACTGTCTTCATTCCCATTTTCAATAAAATTTCCAGCATTTTCATCCAAATTTTCACTGTTTTCTGATTTGTTTTCATTATTCTCCCTATATTCCAAGTCATTTGTTACTTCTTCATTGTTTTCTTCCATCATTTTTATTGTTTCATCTGTCTCATTTTCTACTTTAGTTTTTTCTGGCAAGAAAATAACATCTCTGTGGATTTCCATTTTTCGTTTCTCAAGAATATATACCCTGAATCCTTTTGTATCTTTTCCATATCCAATAAAAATTCCTATTTTACTCTTTGGATCCCATTTTAGCCTTGTTTCTTTAGGAAGGTGCACGGATACAGTACTGCCAAAGACTTTGAAGTTGTGTATATCTACAGTTTTTTTGTGCCATAATTCAAAAGGAGTGGAATATTTTTGAGGACTTGGACCTGTTCTGTTCAGTGTGTATGTAATAGTGTTAATATCTTCAGCCCAAAAGGTTTTATCTAATTTTTTAGTGCTGTTCAATAAAGTTCTTGCTGCTTCTACCAAGGTTCTATTTTCACGTTCTGCCCTTCCATTTTGTTCAGGTGTATAGACCACAGTTCTTTGGTGTCGAATGCCTTTTTCATCCAACATTTCCTTGACATCTTTATTTATAAATTCCAGACCTCTGTTCGCAAAATTTTCATTTTAAAACTTGTTTCTCGCTCTGCTAAATTTATAAATTTTTTAATGTATGTTTTGACCTCTGATTTTTGCTTTAAAAAATATACACATCTAAATGATGAAAATTCGTCTTTGAGAAGAAAGAAGTAGCGAGAGCCTCCCAATGACGTTGTCTCCATAGGCCCGCAAACATCAGCATGCACCAACTCCAAAGAAGCAGTGGCCCTTGATTCGCTATTTCCAAAACTTGATCGATGCTGTTTTCCGGCAAGACATGGTTCACATACAAAATCCTTTTCACAATCTGTAAATTCAACATTATTTCTCTTCAGGATTTCTCTTACATGTTTTAAATTTTGATGACCCAACCTTTTATGCCATTCTTTAATATTATCTATTGTTTTTACTTTCATGCAATCATAAGGTTTACTTAGTATCGAATTCATCGACTCCTAACGAACCAATTTTTCTTTCTAATGCCTGTTCCTGTAAATCTTGTGCAAAGCAAGTTGATATATTATTATAGTCCTTATTTTCATAGCTAAAATGCATTTTATATAATTTATTAATTCTTGTAGCTAGGGCTCTTATATTGCCATGTCCATCAACAAATTGACATGTTTCATGATCTGACATCATAAAATACCCTTTGTCTAGAGCACATCCTGCTGAAAACAAGTTGAACTTCAAATCAGGTACGAACAGAACATTTGATAGGATGGTTTTTATTAATTTCTGACCGTTGTATGCCCATAATGTTATTTTTCCAATGCCCTTTACCTCGAGCTTTTGGTCATTTCCAACTTGAACCATCTTTGATACATTCAGGTCATTTATGTTCTCGAATAAATCCTTGTCCCAACACATGTGTTCACTAGCACCAAAATCCAGACACCAGTCGCCTGATCTTAATTTGTTGCTATAAACCATAAATGCATTTTCCGAGTCTATATTTTCCTTTTTATTATTTATACTTTCTTTTCCCTTTTTTATCCAACACTGATCGATATTGTGATTTTTCTTTTTACAATATGTACAAAATTTCCTTGTTTGTGATCTGTCTCCTCCAAATTCTTCTTGGTTTTCTGATCTCTGTCCTGCTGGGTTATTTTTATTTCTGAAAAAACAATTTTTTGAAATGTGAACTGGTTTTGAACAAATGTAGCAGCGTCTTATTTGCCCTGTCCTGTTTTGGTTCATATTCACTTTATTAGCAACTAGTGCAATCAAATTTTCTTGTGATTTACACCTTTCTTCTTCCAACAACAGCCGAGATGTGAGTTCCTCTAAAGTCTGATTATCTGCAGCAACGGACTCCCATGCTGATCTAAAATGTATGTATTTTTCTGGCAAGGACATTAAGATTTTAGTTATGATCATTTTTTCTGAGAGTATTTCACCTGCTGTTTTTAATTTTGTTTTAATTTCTTCAATTTGAGATAAAAAATCTGATACATCTTTGTTGTAGTAAATGGATACTTACTACCGACTCTCTATCGTACACTGCCTTCAGCTTTTGCCACATATCCTTCGACGTATCACATGACAAAATATGTGTAAGTGGACTCTGTTCCATTCTTGTTACAAGAAGTTCTTGAGCTTTTGCATCATCCTTGAGCCACTTGTTTAAATCATCCCCTGCTGCTAAAGGTTTTACTCTGGAACCATCCACAATGTCAAAATATCCTCTGCCCTTCAAAATAATTGTTGTTTGAAATTTCCACACTGGCCAATTTCCTCCCGTTAACTTTAGTGTCATATCGCTGTTCATTTTGTTTTCGTTTTTCTTATTTTTTGTTGTTTTTATGCACAAAGGCTGCACTTTTCCGAAACTGTCACTTTTATATGCCGAACCAACTAGTCCCGTTTTCACGTATGTATGACTGGACCCGTAACCTATTGAGATTTTAGATCAACCGGAACTATTTCTTGAAGCTTTTTCTTCTATTTAACCAAATACAAAAGCTCAAACGAACATTTTTTTCGGCACTTTTTATTTAATGACAATTCTTAATGACAATTTATAATAATTTCCTGGTAGAAAACTAACTTACATCTACAGGTAAATTAATTGTAGAAAAACATCAATTTGCCATTGCAAACATAAATAGCAATGCATCTAGTATTTCTAACACCTATGACAAGCAATAGCTATTTATATAACAAGTACATAAAGTAAGGCTTTATTGTACGAATAATTTTATGGCCAAGCGAGCTTACGAGCGAGGCTATTAAATAATGAGTCAATAAAGCCTGTTTATGTAAGCGTTATATACATGATTTTATGTACGATTCTGACTGGTTTTTGTTAAAAATTTAAAAAAATTGATTGAAAAAAGTAAAATTCGCGTAGATATACCTGTTTCACCTTGGCAGGTTGTCAGGACCTGTTTCACCTTATCAGGTAGTCCAGGTAGGCAATAAAGTAGCACTTTATTTTACTAGTACAATAAAGTGCTACTTTATTGACGCAGAACTGTTCTATAAATAGCACTTTATTGGTCAATCGGACATAAAATTATTTAACAAATTAAATAAATTATTAATTGACGAGACAAAGGGGTTGTTGTTAAGCAGAAAACCCACTAATTAAATCATTAAAAATTATAAAAGTCATCTTTTTATTATAGATGGCATAAACAAATAACAAAAATAATGCGTTCAACAACTAAAAACCCCCTATTGAAAGTAGTAATTTTGGGTGACGGTGGTGTAGGCAAAAGCTGCCTGATGAACCGTTTCGTCTCGAATCAATTCGACGAACATTCCTTCCACACAATCGGGGTGGAATTTTTAAATAAGGACTTGGACATCGAAGGACAAACCTACACTTTACAAGTAAGAACTTGTTAATTTGGACCAAGTACCTAAATATTGGCGTACTTGATCCAAATATACTTGGACTTTGTCAACCTGGCTTAAGGGTTTTATTTAATAAAGTCATTGTAGATTTGGGATACTGCAGGTCAAGAAAGGTTCAAAACTTTGCGAACTCCTTTTTATAGGGGCAGCGATATTTGTATGTTAACTTATGCCATTGATGATAAAATGAGTTTTAAAAATTTGGAAATGTGGCGCAAAGAGTTTGCATATTATGCTGATCTCAAGGAGAGTAATCAGATACCTTTTATTGTTGTAGGAAATAAGGTACAATATTACCACTATATAAGGCAATATTGTACTAATTCATTTATTACAGTCTGATGTCTCTAGTGAAGCAAGAGAAGTTTCCCAGCTAGAAATGGAAACTTGGTGCAATGAAAACAGTATAACTTCGTGTATAGAAACTTCAGCTAAAAGTGCCAGCAATGTAGAGGAAGCTTTTAAAATGGCTGTACAACATTGGTTAAGGTGCTAAGCCCTAAATAAAAAAAAAAATTGTTTTATAGGGTTTATTTTTTAGGCTGGAATCTAGGGCAGATATCAATGAAACCCATGTAAATGATACTGTGGATTTGTCTAAAAAAATTGGTGATAGTAATAGAATGTCTTGTTGTGTGGGAGGCGGGGCTGCAGGAGATGATGATACAAATAATTAGACTAAAGGAAATCAAGCACAAAATTAGTTAAGTTACCCTGAGGTAAAAAAATAACTGTTATTTTGCCTTTGCTGATTATTGCATTCGCACAAGTACCATATCAAAAATAGAGTATTATTTAAGGGTATGTTATCAGGACATACTTGAGGTGTAGCTAAATTTATATAAAAAAATATTTTTGTATTATTTCTTGTTCCTTATTCTTTTATTTGATAGACTAATAAGATGATATTTCTTTTAATTTCTTCTACTCAGGATATATAAACCAAAACAACTCAATTTAATTTGTTTGTCTTAAAGCAATATTAATTAATATTAGGTATTTAGGCTTGTTGTCGCCCTTCTTGGTAGTTTATTTTCAAAAGAGATTTGTATATTTTATAAGGTTTAAGCTTTTGTACGGCAGTGTAATAAAAAGGGACATTTATTTAACTTGTTGTTTTATATGTTCGAGGTCTGATGGTGACGTCATAAAAGTTATCAAGGTTTATGTTTGTCTTTTGCTTTTTCATGCTGTTAGAAAGAGACACCATATATTTTCCTTGTTAATGTCAAAGAATTGGAAAATAGTTTCGATATTTGCTTGAAGACTTCTTCAATCAAAATACTACTTAAAAAATATTGATTATTATTATTTTTTTTATACAAAATACTGCAAAGTACATTTTTATGTGTATAAAAATCCAAGTTTTACATTATAAAGCACAAATAATAAAGTGAATAATATTTTATTTACAAATATAGAAAAATAAGGTAGGTGAGGTTTACTTGAATCATCATCAAATAGATCCCTAATTTTCTCCAGCCAGAAGTATTTTTTTATAAGACAATGGGTAGTTTTCCCAAAATTGCCTTCGAAAAGGAACTGCACAGAAAATACCTCAATAGATTTTTACACGGCCAAATCCCTTCGTATTTAGCCAACATGGACACAACAAGGTACTCATAATCCTCAAAAATAACAAATTATTAAATTAATGTTCCTTTTTAGGTCGGTCCTAATGTATTTTTGCATAGCAGGCCTAGACATCCTAAACGAAATAGACCACATACCTCAAGAACGTAAAGACCAAATGATAGAGTGGGTTTATAGCTTGCAAGTATCCAACAATAAGGAATTAGTTAGCGGTTTTCAAGGGTCTACTACAATGAATACCAGAGAAGTGCCCTCAAATGAAATGCCATACGAATGGGGGCATATTGCAACCACCTACTCGTGTTTATTGACTTTATTAATTCTAGAAGATGATTTGAGTAGGGTTAATAGAAAAGAGATTATAAGAAGCTTAAAAGCGTTACAATTAGAGGATGGTTCATTTACAGCTGCTATACAAGGTGCAGAAAGCGATATGAGATTTGTTTTTTGTGCTGCCAGTATTTCATATATTTTAAACGATTGGAGTGGCATTGATGTTGACAAAATGGTGGAGTTTATTCTAAAAAGCATAGTAAGAATTATCAAGTCTGTTTCTGCAGAAATCACAAACAAATTTCACTAGTTTTTTGACTGTTTTTAACCCATGACTGGTTTCTGATATTTGTGCAAACAGACCTTATTGTTGGTAATGTTTAGGGGTCTATTAATGGTTTACTTTTATAGTCTTATGACGGTGGTATAGGGCAAGGCCCCAATTTGGAAAGCCATTGTGGGTCGACGTTTTGCGCCATTGCCTCTTTGTCGCTCAGTGATAATTTACACAGGTTGTCTAGTCAGCAATTTTTGAATTTGCGACGTTGGTTATTGTTACGGTTAGATACAGGTGAGTAACTTTCATGATTTTTCTGTTTAAAGCAGTCTTTAATCAGCTCTTTACATTCGTACTTTTCTTAGACATATTTTTACCATTCTACAAGGATGTTATTAAGTTGAATGTCAATATAAGAAACTGGTTCTTGACTACTCACCTCTAATGTTCCTCGATTTTTATCAGACCCTTTCCGTATGAGGAGCGAGAGGGTGAAGTATATGGTAAAAACAGGTGTTCTAATGTAGGATGCCATCGGATCACATTTCTTTCGAGTATCAGATAAAAATTGATTTCACTTTAAGGCGGTTACACACAAACGTGGATGTCTTGATACATATACGTACATACATCAACATGCAAACAACAAAGTGCATGTCGCGTTTGTACAGATGCTCGCACAAAACTGCAGTCTTGCTATTCTTGCTACAGTAATCCGAGTGTGCATACAAAATTTCTAGCGATTCCACATTCAAAAACGTGACGGTATTTTGCATACACATTGATGTTTTTGTTTTCGCGCTCATGTATGTGCGTACATGCTTTTAGACATCCACGTCCGTGTGTAACCGCCTTTAAACCTACCTCTAGCACAATCATCAGATCAGATCACTACCTACCAGTCCCACCACTAACTAATTTTCGAAAAATTCCCCACTTCTAGCCCCACCAAAGAAAGTGGAGGGATATGAAAGGTGGCACCTCATAGAGTGGGGATCTTAGGGTAGGAATTTTTTGAAATTGGATTAATGGGGGGGTTTACAGTGGAGATGGAAAGTGGGCAGTGGTTTGATGACTGTGCTAGAAGGGGGTTTTACCATAGAAGTGGGTAGTGGCAAAACAAAAATGGGACAATCAACTGTTGATGGGATTTTGATTTGGGGAAAACTAAAATTTAAATTATTCTAGCTCTTGCCTTAAGCCTAGTACTCATAACTGCGAAATTCGCATTTTTTTGACATTGCGTTGAAAATTTGACGTTTTATGCGTGTATATATTTTAAGAATCAAAGAATGGTTCAGTTCAAATTTTTTAACCCTCAACATTTCGAAAACAAACATTGTTTCTTTCAAGTGTCACATAGGAGATGTTTTTCTAAATACCGAGGTTGTGCAAAGTTCACATATCAATAAATTTTTGGGCCTACATATTGACGATAAATTGAAATTTGAAAGCCACGTTTTTCAGTTGAATAAAAAACTTTCGGGTGGGTGCTTTGCATTGAGGACAGTTTCTCGAGAGTTAGACATGTCTATGGCAAGAAATGTATATTTTGCGCTGATTGACTCTCATTTACGGTATGGAGTCTGTTTTTGGGGATGGTGTTCTGATCACCTGTTTAACTCAGTTTTTATTCTGCAGAAGCGAGCTATTAGGTTCTTATGTAAATTAAATATCCGAGAATCCTGCAGACCTTATTTTTTGTCGCTCGGAATATTAACACTGGCATGTATATTTATATTGGAATCAGTCTGCCTTACGCATGACAAGTTCCACA
Organism: Ceutorhynchus assimilis; assembly: GCA_917834065.1. Classification (NCBI taxonomy): domain Eukaryota; kingdom Metazoa; phylum Arthropoda; class Insecta; order Coleoptera; family Curculionidae; genus Ceutorhynchus; species Ceutorhynchus assimilis. The sequence continues at coordinate 43,385,291 of OU892284.1, read as the reverse complement.
ATGAGATCCTGACTGCTGGGGCTTATGCAACTCGGTCATCGCACATTGCTCCTCTACCTATCCCCTTAACAACGCTAGTAAAAAAATCTGTTATCTATAATAGTAAAAAGCTTTTTAACCACCTGCCTTCTAATGTCCGTGAGATATGCAACAAAGAGCAATTTAGGGGGAAGGTAAAGAGGATACTGGTTGGGAGGGCTTACTATTCGGTTGCTGAATTTTTCAGTGATACTTTTGCTTAGTGTCTTTTCGTTTACAGTTTAGTTTGTCTTATATTTTACTCACTGACTTATTACTTTATACATGTCTAGTATTTAAGTATGTTACCTTTAATGTCTTTTAATGTGTTATTTTAATCTATGTAGTTTATTTTATAAGAGTATTTTAGCAGCACAGTCTTGTTTCATTTTATTTGATGATTTTTTTTTTTTTTTTTTTTAATTTTAAGCGTGTATTTGCTACAACTTTTATTTTTAAGTTTGCTTTGATAAAGAGATGTTATAATTCTTATATCAATAAAGCTATTTTTGACTTTTGACTTTGACTTTGTATCAAACGTTAAATTGTCGAAGCAATGTCAAAAAAATGTGAATTTCGCAGTTATGAGTACTAGGCTTTAAAGCAGCCTAGTCTGACTGTCACTTAACCTTAACCAGTGTTGCCAACCCTTTAGAATAAAATTTCCCACTCAAATGTGCTAAAACTTCTATTCTACGAGTCTAGTCGGAAAGTCGAAATTCGTATCGAATTGTCAAAATAGCGATTCTATTTTTCAATATTTCGATAAGTATACGTAGATATGTAGTATAAATATACGGGGTACTTCCGCTGTCTTATTCGATATTGAGTGTCATAACAGATATCTATGGCTATATACCAGGGCTGAGATCACAACAAGTAGAATTCTACTTTTATGACGTCACCCGCGAGTTATTTATTGCGTACAATTCAGGCGATGATGATGGTTGCTAGGCAACCTGACGTCATGAAAGTAGAATTCTGCTTGTCGTGATCCTAGCACCAGTCTGTTCCAACACATCAAAAACCGTCCCATGAACAGTTTGGAAATCACTCTGTATACGAATTTTAGATTCTACGCTCAAATTTTAGAGTTTGCGCAGAATCATGATGGTACATACAGGGTGGGGCACGAAAAACTTCTCACCCAGAGTTTCTCAGGTGTTAGATGATTGATCAAAAATCGCTCAGACACATCAATTTTTATTTTTTAGGAGATACATTTTATTGGTATTTTTACCCCCTACCTGTGAACCCCTTAGTGGAGATTTCAAATGAAAAGAGGGGTCGAGTGATATGTCACTTGGTAGCTATTTTCATTGAGATTATATCCCCGAAGTTTTAAGTTGCTACTATTTATACCCTGCCGAAATGGCGGCATGTCAAAGTTAAGATAAATGCTTTTTTTGCGTAGGTAGGTAACCGGTAAAAACCACACTGCTTTTTTCCATTGATTTTTCCTAACTTTGACAAGCCGCCATTTCGACAGGGTAAACAGTAGCAACCTAAAACTTCGGGGATATAATCTTAATGAAAATAGCTATCAAATGACATATGACTCGACCTCCCTTTCCATTTGAAATTTTGGGGGTACCTGTCACCCCCACTTAGGGGTTGACAGGTAAGGGGTGAAAATACCAATAAAATGTGTCCTCCAAAAAATAAAAACTGACGTGTTCGAGCGATTTTTAATTAATCACCTAACACCTGAGAAAACCTAGGTGGGAAGTTTTTCGTGCTCCACCCTGTATATCCTATTCACAATCCGTAGTCCAAAGGTAAAGGTAAATTTATCACCTTTCCCTATCAAATAGCATTGAAAGGTGATAAATTTTACCTTCACCTTTCTTTGGACATCGGAATATGAATAGATATTAGTACGGTTTCCTGTTGTGTAGGAACAAAGTTCATATTAGCTTATTTCCAGTCTCAATGTTTCCAGTCGATCAATTCATTTGTCAATTAGGATAAACCTTCAACTTATTGAAAAATAGTTGGACAACTGGAAATTACCGTTCTAGAATGGTTCTCATGTCTGTTGGAACAGAACTATTGACTGTGACAGCTTACAGCGTACTTTACAATCTGGATGTGGAGCCATTTTGTTGCAAAATGCTAAACGTTATTGGTTTAAGAACCATGGAGACATAGTGAATAATAAATAAATAAATAAATAATATTGACAGTTCGACCGCTGACTGGCGTTGACATTTGACTATGTTGACAAGGCAAGGATAAGATGATTTTTGGGATCTTTTAAAACATGACAACGCTGCAAGAAGCTGACAATTTTCATAAAAATGTTTATTTTTCAGTTTTATTTCCAGAAATTCTCATAAAAACGTTATTTTTCAATTTGATTCCTTTGAATTAACAAAATTTCCCATGAAAACATGTAATTTTAGCATTTTTCCCTTTTTTCCATTTCAAATATTTTCGTTCCACGAAAAGGGAAATTTCCTACGAGTTGGCATCATTGCGCTTAACCCACTTCCACTGTAAGTAGACCCCCCCATTAATTTATTTTCAGAAACTGCCTACCTTCAAATCCCCCACTCTGAGCCCCACCAAAGAAAGTGGAGGGATATAAAAGGCGGCATCTCAAAGTGGGGGATTTTAGTAGGAAGTTTTTAAAAATGGATTATGGGGGTTTTTTTTAGGGAAGGGTGTTTACCTACAGTGGAAGTGGGATATAGGTGGTAGTCTAGAGTGGGGGGTTTTACAGTGGAACCAATCAAGAATTGATGAAAATTTGATTGGAAAAACTAAAATTTAAATGTTCTCTGCTGAAAATTCCTATTTTTGAATTTTTCTTTCTTTATTTTGACTCAGAAATCGATAGGTCTGTTTCTACAGAAATCACAAACCAGTCAGAGTGATTTTCATTGGTTGAAACTAGTTTTCTGACTGTTTTCAACCAATGAAATTCGCTCTGACTGATTTGTGATTTCTACAGAAACACTAGAAACAGAACAGGGGCGCAGCGTTCCCATGAGAGCGAGTGTTCCGTCTTTCTCAATTATATGCAACTGATAATATCAGTAAAGAAAACGGAACACTCGTTCTCCTGGGAACGCTGCTCCCCCGTCCCAAGAATAAGGACCCTGATAGAGCGAGTGTAAATTAGTCAGAAACAACTCTAACATCAATAACATTTGAAAATTTTATTCAGAAAAAAAAAATCCCAAAGAAAATCTCATTTTTGACTCTGGAAATTTTTTGAAATCTTGTCATGCTCATCAATAATTGCTCATTCTTTCGACTATATTTGAACAAATTGCCTATAATTATGCATTATTGGAAAGAGCATTAAATTCTCTATAAGCCTGTGCAAAATTGATTTTTGTAACTCTAGGAATTTTCTAAATATTCAGCTTTAAATTTAAAACTTTAAACTCGATTTGCTTAAAAACCGTGAATTTTCATTCTATTTCAACTAAGGACCATTTTGAAGCACTTATTAATTAGAGACCTAAGTTAAGTTGACATTCAATTAGAAAACACCCTGTATGATAATTCTGATTCTATGATAAATGAATAGTAGGTAGTTAATATGACTAAATAGTGAACAAATATCTTTAGGTTTCAATGGTAGACCAAACAAACCAACAGACACGTGCTATTCCTTCTGGACCGGTGGCGCACTCAAAATCCTAGAAGCATATCAATTCATTGACTCAGAACAAAATCCTAACTTCGTCCTTATGACTCAAGACAAATATGGTGGCTTTTCAAAGTGGGTCAATAGCACTGCGGATCCGATGCACACTTACTTCGGCTTGGCAGGTCTCAGTCTTATGGATTATGGCGGTTTGAACGAAATGTTTCCAAAGCTGAATTGCACGAGACGGGTGCACGAACGTTTAGTAATTCTACACACTCAATGGAAATAAATTTGTGTTTTTTTTTTCAACTAAGTAACCAAGTTTTTATTTACCAAATTAACTGTACAGTCGCTTATACCAAGAGAATAAAATCACAGATATATTATTGTATACAACACAAGGCAAAATTATAATAATTGATATAAAAAGTTTGAAAAACTGAATTATGGCACCCACAATATTAGGAACCAATAATTTTCTTGGTAAACTATCAAAAGTGCCTTAAGCCTACAACATTTAAAAGAAAAACTGCTATACATTATCCTACAGAGGGTTGACTATATTAAACAACAAAAATAGCTTTTTTTTTTTGGGTTTACCCTAAATTCCCATATAATTCAATTTAGCTTGAGGTATTCAAGTTGTTCTAAAAAAAAAGAGTTGGGATCAAATAAAACATATCACGATAAATTAAGATACAACGTCGATTTCTCTAGGAGATGCTAGAGCAGGGGGTACAACTTGCTGTATGATATTGTGAGAGGGACTATTACCCAGAGGCTGTCTAACGCGATTTTCAGCATTTTCTTTAGCTTCAGCCGTGGCTTGTTTGATAGCTTCTTTATAAGGGCCTTTTTTCTTTTTATTATGCCTTATCTAAAAAAAAAAAATAATTGATAAAAATATCTTTAATCAAATGCAATTCTTGCCTTAAAATTATCCAAAAAGTGACTCAACTGATCACATTGCATCAAACTAGAAGTGGCAGATCCGTACCAAGCGACGTGCGCTTGAGGCCCTTGCGAACCGCCACTGGTTATGGTCAAAATTTTTCCAGGCCACCACGGGAATCCTTGAATTTTGCCCCAAACGACGTCGCCGACTAAAAGCCGAACGCCATCGGCCCCCAAAGAACTTGATAGTGTTTGGACGTTGATTCTTAACATCAAATTAGGTGCTGGAAAATCGGGCATCGATTCGCTTCCTTGTTCGTCTGAACTTGAACTTGTTTCTTCTTGTAATGTGTAAGAAGTGTTGTTTAAGCGTTTTAGGTTTATTGACAATTTTTGGGTGATGCATTGTTCTTTTGAGTCTTCTTGAGTGGTACTACCAACCTAAGAAAGATATTGTTTTAGCAGATTGGGTATTGAGTTGCAAATTTTGTTTTACTTCGCTTTCCTTATGTTTTCTGTCCTCTCGGTGTTTCTTTTTGTGTTTCATTTTGCGTTTTCTGCGTCGCGGAACTGTAATTTCAAAAGGTGATATCATATACCTTGGAGAATTGTTACCTAGAAAAAGGTAAATTTCGTGACTAATTGAAATTTCAAGAAGGCAACGAAAATTCAAAAGCCAGGAATAGACAAGAAATTCAAAAAAGATTAATATACAGAGTGAAGTACCTACAACATGGGGATTTTGGAAACCATTGATGATACAGGGTGGACCACTGATTTCTAAATTTTCTTTATTATGAAAAATCCCTAATACAAATGTTCACTTACCCAATCCTTGTCTAGGTGAAGCAGCACCAACGTGATGGTACCTAGGACTGGAACCACCCAAAGTATATCTTGGAGAAGCTGCTGGACTATATCTGGGCGATGCTCCTGGACTGGGTAAGTACCTCGGAGAAGCTCCACCTAAAAATGTATATTCATTTTATTTATATAATCATAAACCCTATGTTCTTACCTAAATACAAGGGACTTCCTCCAAGTATCATCTTCCTTCTCGCTTCTTTTTTCGCTCGTTTCATCGCCTTTCTTGCCGCTTTGGTGTTGAGCATTTTGACTGAAACCCCCTGCCCCACAACAGGCATATCGACATTCTCCTCGGAATCGTCATCTGTGATATTGTCTGGGGTGCCGGAAATTGGGACATTGGTTAAGAGACCAAACAACAATTTTTATTTTTTGTATAATAAATTGTGCCCAAAAAAATTATACAAGTTGTGATTTATTAAATAAAAATCCTGTTTATTTTAATGGGGTTTTAGAAAACTTGTGATAAAACATTGAGGTAGATAGTTATTATTAATAAAAGTGTAAGTATATTTTAAAATATAAAAATAATCAAATCAAATAACCTATTTGTGCTGGTATTTTCAAAACGGTTCCTTCGCCTTGAGGCCCATAAGATATTTTTATTGTCCTTGTATTCGAGGTAATATTGCCTGCTGAACCGCTGCTGGATTGTGGCTCGTTATTGCTACTTTCGTCGTCTGTTGTGCCAGCACTTTTTTTCTTCCTATAACCAAATTAAAAAATTGATAAATCACCCCAAATTGCTTAACAGGATTTTATTTCTGGAATTATACGTCAAAATTTTCAGGGATTGTAGTCCTATCTATAATAGAAAAAAAGTTATGACCTTTCAAAGTTTTCCAAAATCTAAATCATAAGGTAGCTACCTTCTTACTAAAACGATGAAATTTCAATTTTTTTTTTGTCGAGATCTTGTATCCTAATGGTCGATTAACATACCCCAAACTCCATATACAAAATTATTCTCATATTTGAAGCCGAAATCTATGGAAAAAGGCACTCAGAAAAATTGAAAAATTGATAAATCACCCCAAATTGCTTAACACGATTTTATCTCAGGAACTATAAGTGCAAATGAGCTGAATTTTTCAGGGATTGTAGTCCTTTGAAAATGATAAAATTCAGTGAAAGATTCAGCTTTCTATCTATAATAGAAAAAAAGTTATGACTTTTCAAAGTTTTCCAAAAAAATCATAAGGGGGGTACCTTCTTACTAAAACGATGAAATTTCAATTTTTTTTTTGTCGAGATTATGTATCCTAATGGTCAATCAACATACCCCGAACTCCATACAATAATTTATTCTGAGATTTGAAGCCGAAATCTATGAAAAAAGGCACTCAGAAAAATTGAAAAATTGATAAGTCACCCCAAATTGCTTAACACGATTTTATCTCAGGAAACTATACGTGCAAATGAGCTGAATTTTTCAGGGATTGTAGTCCTTTGAAAATGATAAAATTCAGTGAAAGATTCAGCTTTCTATCTATAATAGAAAAAAAGTTATGACTTTTCAAAGTTTTCCAAAAAAAATCATAAGGGGGGTACCTTCCTACTAAAACGATGAAATTTCAATTTTTTTTTTGTCGAGATTATGTATCCTAATGGTCAATCAACATACCCCGAACTCCATACAATAATTTATTCTGAGATTTGAAGCCGAAATCTATGAAAAAAGGCACTCAGAAAAATTGAAAAATTGATAAATCACCCCAAATTGCTTAACACGATTTTATCTCAGGAACTATAAGTGCAAATGAGCTGAATTTTTCAGGGATTGTAGTCCTTTGAAAATGATAAAATTCAGTGAAAGATTCAGCTTTCTATCTATAATAGAAAAAAAGTTATGACTTTTCAAGTTTTCCAAAAAAATCATAAGGGGGGTACCTTCCTACTAAAACGATGAAATTTCAATTTTTTTTTTTGTCGAGATTATGTATCCTAATGGTCAATCAACATACCCCGAACTCCATACAATAATTTATTCTGAGATTTGAAGCCGAAATCTATGAAAAAAGGCACTCAGAAAAATTGAAAAATTGATAAATCACCCCAAATTGCTTAACACGATTTTATCTCAGGAACTATAAGTGCAAATGAGCTGAATTTTTCAGGGATTGTAGTCCTTTGAAAATGATAAAATTCAGTGAAAGATTCAGCTTTCTATCTATAATAGAAAAAAAGTTATGACTTTTCAAAGTTTTCCAAAAAAATCATAAGGGGGGTACCTTCTTACTAAAACGATGAAATTTCAATTTTTTTTTTTGTCGAGATTATGTATCCTAATGGTCAATCAACATACCCCGAACTCCATACAATAATTTATTCTGAGATTTGAAGCCGAAATCTATGAAAAAAGGCACTCAGAAAAATTGAAAAATTGATAAATCACCCCAAATTGCTTAACACGATTTTATCTCAGGAACTATAAGTGCAAATGAGCTGAATTTTTCAGGGATTGTAGTCCTTTGAAAATGATAAAATTCAGTGAAAGATTCAGCTTTCTATCTATAATAGAAAAAAAGTTATGACTTTTCAAAGTTTTCCAAAAAAATAATAAGGGGGGTACCTTCCTACTAAAACGATGAAATTTCAATTTTTTTTTTGTCGAGATTATGTATCCTAATAGTCAATCAACATACCCCGAACTCCATACAATAATTTATTCTGAGATTTGAAGCCGAAATCTATGAAAAAAGGCACTCAGAAAAATTGAAAAATTGATAAGTCACCCCAAATTGCTTAACACGATTTTATCTCAGGAACTATAAGTGCAAATGAGCTGAATTTTTCAGGGATTGTAGTCCTTTGAAAATGATAAAATTCAGTGAAAGATTCAGCTTTCTATCTATAATAGAAAAAAAGTTATGACTTTTCAAAGTTTTCCAAAAAAATCATAAGGGGGGGTACCTTCTTACTAAAACGATGAAATTTCAATTTTTTTTTTGTCGAGATTATGTATCCTAATGGTCAATCAACATACCCCGAACTCCATACAATAATTTATTCTGAGATTTGAAGCCGAAATCTATGAAAAAAGGCACTCAGAAAAATTGAAAAATTGATAAATCACCCCAAATTGCTTAACACGATTTTATCTCAGGAACTATAAGTGCAAATGAGCTGAATTTTTCAGGGATTGTAGTCCTTTGAAAATGATAAAATTCAGTGAAAGATTCAGCTTTCTATCTATAATAGAAAAAAAGTTATGACTTTTCAAAGTTTTCCAAAAAAATAATAAGGGGGGTACCTTCCTACTAAAACGATGAAATTTCAATTTTTTTTTTGTCGAGATTATGTATCCTAATAGTCAATCAACATACCCCGAACTCCATACAATAATTTATTCTGAGATTTGAAGCCGAAATCTATGAAAAAAGGCACTCAGAAAAATTGAAAAATTGATAAGTCACCCCAAATTGCTTAACACGATTTTATCTCAGGAACTATAAGTGCAAATGAGCTGAATTTTTCAGGGATTGTAGTCCTTTGAAAATGATAAAATTCAGTGAAAGATTCAGCTTTCTATCTATAATAGAAAAAAAGTTATGACTTTTCAAAGTTTTCCAAAAAAAATCATAAGGGGGGGGGGGGGTACCTTCCTACTAAAACGATGAAATTTCAATTTTTTTTTTGTCGAGATTATGTATCCTAATGGTCAATCAACATACCCCGAACTCCATACAATAATTTATTCTGAGATTTGAAGCCGAAATCTATGAAAAAAGGCACTCAGAAAAATTGAAAAATTGATAAATCACCCCAAATTGCTTAACACGATTTTATCTCAGGAACTATAAGTGCAAATGAGCTGAATTTTTCAGGGATTGTAGTCCTTTGAAAATGATAAAATTCAGTGAAAGATTCAGCTTTCTATCTATAATAGAAAAAAAGTTATGACTTTTCAAAGTTTTCCAAAAAAAATCATAAGGGGGGTACCTTCTTACTAAAACGATGAAATTTCAATTTTTTTTTTGTCGAGATTATGTATCCTAATAGTCAATCAACATACCCCGAACTCCATACAATAATTTATTCTGAGATTTGAAGCCGAAATCTATGAAAAAAGGCACTCAGAAAAATTGAAAAATTGATAAATCACCCCAAATTGCTTAACACGATTTTATCTCAGGAACTATAAGTGCAAATGAGCTGAATTTTTCAGGGATTGTAGTCCTTTGAAAATGATAAAATTCAGTGAAAGATTCAGCTTTCTATCTATAATAGAAAAAAAGTTATGACTTTTCAAAGTTTTCCAAAAAAATCATAAGGGGGGTACCTTCCTACTAAAACGATGAAATTTCAATTTTTTTTTTGTCGAGATTATGTATCCTAATGGTCAATCAACATACCCCGAACTCCATACAATAATTTATTCTGAGATTTGAAGCCGAAATCTATGAAAAAAGGCACTCAGAAAAATTGAAAAATTGATAAATCACCCCAAATTGCTTAACACGATTTTATCTCAGGAACTATAAGTGCAAATGAGCTGAATTTTTCAGGGATTGTAGTCCTTTGAAAATGATAAAATTCAGTGAAAGATTCAGCTTTCTATCTATAATAGAAAAAAAGTTATGACTTTTCAAAGTTTTCCAAAAAAATCATAAGGGGGGTACCTTCCTACTAAAACGATGAAATTTCAATTTTTTTTTTGTCGAGATTATGTATCCTAATAGTCAATCAACATACCCCGAACTCCATACAATAATTTATTCTGAGATTTGAAGCCGAAATCTATGAAAAAAGGCACTCAGAAAAATTGATAAATCACCCCAAATTGCTTAACACGATTTTATTTCAGGAACTATAAGTGCAAATGAGCTGAATTTTTCAGGGATTGTAGTCCTTTGAAAATGATAAAATTCAGTGAAAGATTCAGCTTTCTATCTATAATAGAAAAAAAGTTATGACTTTTCAAAGTTTTCCGAAAAAATCATAAGGGGGGTACCTTCTTACTAAAACGATGAAATTTCAATTTTTTTTTTGTCGAGATTATGTATCCTAATAGTCAATCAACATACCCCGAACTCCATACAATAATTTATTCTGAGATTTGAAGCCGAAATCTATGAAAAAAGGCACTCAGAAAAATTGAAAAATTGATAAATCACCCCAAATTGCTTAACACGATTTTATCTCAGGAACTATAAGTGCAAATGAGCTGAATTTTTCAGGGATTGTAGTCCTTTGAAAATGATAAAATTCAGTGAAAGATTCAGCTTTCTATCTATAATAGAAAAAAAGTTATGACTTTTCAAAGTTTTCCAAAAAAATCATAAGGGGGGTACCTTCCTACTAAAACGATGAAATTTCAATTTTTTTTTTGTCGAGATTATGTATCCTAATGGTCAATCAACATACCCCCGAACTCCATACAATAATTTATTCTGAGATTTGAAGCCGAAATCTATGAAAAAAGGCACTCAGAAAAATTGAAAAATTGATAAATCACCCCAAATTGCTTAACACGATTTTATCTCAGGAACTATAAGTGCAAATGAGCTGAATTTTTCAGGGATTGTAGTCCTTTGAAAATGATAAAATTCAGTGAAAGATTCAGCTTTCTATCTATAATAGAAAAAAAGTTATGACTTTTCAAAGTTTTCCAAAAAAATCATAAGGGGGGTACCTTCCTACTAAAACGATGAAATTTCAATTTTTTTTTTGTCGAGATTATGTATCCTAATAGTCAATCAACATACCCCGAACTCCATACAATAATTTATTCTGAGATTTGAAGCCGAAATCTATGAAAAAAGGCACTCAGAAAAATTGATAAATCACCCCAAATTGCTTAACACGATTTTATTTCAGGAACTATAAGTGCAAATGAGCTGAATTTTTCAGGGATTGTAGTCCTTTGAAAATGATAAAATTCAGTGAAAGATTCAGCTTTCTATCTATAATAGAAAAAAAAGTTATGACTTTTCAAAGTTTTCCGAAAAAATCATAAGGGGGGTACCTTCTTACTAAAACGATGAAATTTCAATTTTTTTTTTGTCGAGATTATGTATCCTAATAGTCAATCAACATACCCCGAACTCCATACAATAATTTATTCTGAGATTTGAAGCCGAAATCTATGAAAAAAAGGCACTCAGAAAAATTGAAAAATTGATAAATCACCCCAAATTGCTTAACACGATTTTATCTCAGGAACTATAAGTGCAAATGAGCTGAATTTTTCAGGGATTGTAGTCCTTTGAAAATGATAAAATTCAGTGAAAGATTCAGCTTTCTATCTATAATAGAAAAAAAAGTTATGACTTTTCAAAGTTTTCCAAAAAAATCATAAGGGGGGTACCTTCCTACTAAAACGATGAAATTTCAATTTTTTTTTTGTCGAGATTATGTATCCTAATGGTCAATCAACATACCCCGAACTCCATACAATAATTTATTCTGAGATTTGAAGCCGAAATCTATGAAAAAAGGCACTCAGAAAAATTGAAAAATTGATAAATCACCCCAAATTGCTTAACACGATTTTATCTCAGGAACTATAAGTGCAAATGAGCTGAATTTTTCAGGGATTGTAGTCCTTTGAAAATGATAAAATTCAGTGAAAGATTCAGCTTTCTATCTATAATAGAAAAAAAGTTATGACTTTTCAAAGTTTTCCAAAAAAATCATAAGGGGGGTACCTTCTTACTAAAACGATGAAATTTCAATTTTTTTTTTTGTCGAGATTATGTATCCTAATGGTCAATCAACATACCCCGAACTCCATACAATAATTTATTCTGAGATTTGAAGCCGAAATCTATGAAAAAAGGCACTCAGAAAAATTGAAAAATTGATAAATCACCCCAAATTGCTTAACACGATTTTATCTCAGGAACTATAAGTGCAAATGAGCTGAATTTTTCAGGGATTGTAGTCCTTTGAAAATGATAAAATTCAGTGAAAGATTCAGCTTTCTATCTATAATAGAAAAAAAGTTATGACTTTTCAAAGTTTTCCAAAAAAATCATAAGGGGGGTACCTTCCTACTAAAACGATGAAATTTCAATTTTTTTTTTGTCGAGATTATGTATCCTAATGGTCAATCAACATACCCCGAACTCCATACAATAATTTATTCTGAGATTTGAAGCCGAAATCTATGAAAAAAGGCACTCAGAAAAATTGAAAAATTGATAAATCACCCCAAATTGCTTAACACGATTTTATCTCAGGAACTATAAGTGCAAATGAGCTGAATTTTTCAGGGATTGTAGTCCTTTGAAAATGATAAAATTCAGTGAAAGATTCAGCTTTCTATCTATAATAGAAAAAAAGTTATGACTTTTCAAAGTTTTCCAAAAAAATAATAAGGGGGGTACCTTCCTACTAAAACGATGAAATTTCAATTTTTTTTTTGTCGAGATTATGTATCCTAATAGTCAATCAACATACCCCGAACTCCATACAATAATTTATTCTGAGATTTGAAGCCGAAATCTATGAAAAAAGGCACTCAGAAAAATTGAAAAATTGATAAGTCACCCCAAATTGCTTAACACGATTTTATCTCAGGAACTATAAGTGCAAATGAGCTGAATTTTTCAGGGATTGTAGTCCTTTGAAAATGATAAAATTCAGTGAAAGATTCAGCTTTCTATCTATAATAGAAAAAAAGTTATGACTTTTCAAAGTTTTCCAAAAAAATCATAAGGGGGGTACCTTCCTACTAAAACGATGAAATTTCAATTTTTTTTTTGTCGAGATTATGTATCCTAATGGTCAATCAACATACCCCGAACTCCATACAATAATTTATTCTGAGATTTGAAGCCGAAATCTATGAAAAAAGGCACTCAGAAAAATTGAAAAATTGATAAATCACCCCAAATTGCTTAACACGATTTTATCTCAGGAACTATAAGTGCAAATGAGCTGAATTTTTCAGGGATTGTAGTCCTTTGAAAATGATAAAATTCAGTGAAAGATTCAGCTTTCTATCTATAATAGAAAAAAAGTTATGACTTTTCAAAGTTTTCCAAAAAAATCATAAGGGGGGTACCTTCTTACTAAAACGATGAAATTTCAATTTTTTTTTTTGTCGAGATTATGTATCCTAATGGTCAATCAACATACCCCGAACTCCATACAATAATTTATTCTGAGATTTGAAGCCGAAATCTATGAAAAAAGGCACTCAGAAAAATTGAAAAATTGATAAATCACCCCAAATTGCTTAACACAATTTTATCTCAGGAACTATAAGTGCAAATGAGCTGAATTTTTCAGGGATTGTAGTCCTTTGAAAATGATAAAATTCAGTGAAAGATTCAGCTTTCTATCTATAATAGAAAAAAAGTTATGACTTTTCAAAGTTTTCCAAAAAAATCATAAGGGGGGTACCTTCTTACTAAAACGATGAAATTTCAATTTTTTTTTTGTCGAGATTATGTATCCTAATAGTCAATCAACATACCCCGAACTCCATACAATAATTTATTCTGAGATTTGAAGCCGAAATCTATGAAAAAAGGCACTCAGAAAAATTGAAAAATTGATAAATCACCCCAAATTGCTTAACACGATTTTATCTCAGGAACTATAAGTGCAAATGAGCTGAATTTTTCAGGGATTGTAGTCCTTTGAAAATGATAAAATTCAGTGAAAGATTCAGCTTTCTATCTATAATAGAAAAAAAGTTATGACTTTTCAAAGTTTTCCAAAAAAATCATAAGGGGGGTACCTTCCTACTAAAACGATGAAATTTCAATTTTTTTTTTGTCGAGATTATGTATCCTAATGGTCAATCAACATACCCCGAACTCCATACAATAATTTATTCTGAGATTTGAAGCCGAAATCTATGAAAAAAGGCACTCAGAAAAATTGAAAAATTGATAAATCACCCCAAATTGCTTAACACGATTTTATCTCAGGAACTATAAGTGCAAATGAGCTGAATTTTTCAGGGATTGTAGTCCTTTGAAAATGATAAAATTCAGTGAAAGATTCAGCTTTCTATCTATAATAGAAAAAAAGTTATGACTTTTCAAAGTTTTCCAAAAAAATCATAAGGGGGGTACCTTCCTACTAAAACGATGAAATTTCAATTTTTTTTTTGTCGAGATTATGTATCCTAATAGTCAATCAACATACCCCGAACTCCATACAATAATTTATTCTGAGATTTGAAGCCGAAATCTATGAAAAAAGGCACTCAGAAAAATTGATAAATCACCCCAAATTGCTTAACACGATTTTATTTCAGGAACTATAAGTGCAAATGAGCTGAATTTTTCAGGGATTGTAGTCCTTTGAAAATGATAAAATTCAGTGAAAGATTCAGCTTTCTATCTATAATAGAAAAAAAGTTATGACTTTTCAAAGTTTTCCGAAAAAATCATAAGGGGGGTACCTTCTTACTAAAACGATGAAATTTCAATTTTTTTTTTGTCGAGATTATGTATCCTAATAGTCAATCAACATACCCCGAACTCCATACAATAATTTATTCTGAGATTTGAAGCCGAAATCTATGAAAAAAGGCACTCAGAAAAATTGAAAAATTTATAAATCACCCCAAATTGCTTAACACGATTTTATCTCAGGAACTATAAGTGCAAATGAGCTGAATTTTTCAGGGATTGTAGTCCTTTGAAAATGATAAAATTCAGTGAAAGATTCAGCTTTCTATCTATAATAGAAAAAAAGTTATGACTTTTCAAAGTTTTCCAAAAAAATCATAAGGGGGGTACCTTCCTACTAAAACGATGAAATTTCAATTTTTTTTTTGTCGAGATTATGTATCCTAATGGTCAATCAACATACCCCGAACTCCATACACTAAATTATTCTCAGATTTGAAGCCGAACTCTATGAAAAAATGCACTCAGAAAAATTGAAAAATTGATAAATCACCGAAATTGCTTGGCACGATTTTATCTCAGGAACTATAAGTGCAAATGAGCTGACATTTTCAGGGATTGTAATCCTTTAGAAAAGATAAAATTCAGTGAAAGATTCAGCTTTCTATCTATAATAGAAAAAAAGTTATGACTTTCTAAAGTTTTTTTTCTGTCAAAATTTTGTAATCTAATGGTCAATTAACATACCCCAAACTCCATAAACTAAATTATTCTTAGATTTGAAGCCAAAATCTATGAACAAAGGCACTAAGAAAAATTGAAAAACACTACAAACCCATTAATTGAGATTTTCAATTTAGCTTCAATTAACACTTAATATTTATTTCTGTATGAGTGGGTTTTTAACATAAAAAACTCAAACCTCACTGGATTTCAATGAAATAGTAAGAAGGTTTGGAATGAGCTTTGTGTTATTGAAATGATTCCAGAAAGAGATAGCGCTAGTAAGAGCAGGAAATCTATTGGATCTCCCAGATCTCTCACTTAAACCCTAAGTGAGATAGCACTAGTAAGGACAGGAAAATCTCATGGATCACTCCTGTACTCTCACTCCAATCTTGGCCACAAATATTGAGTAAATAGGCAAGAGGCCATTCCAAACCTTACTACTTCATTGATGCCAACCCAAAAACATTATGTTCAGTAGAAAATAAAGCATTAGATGCATTTTAGATTATAATGCCCTTCAGGCAAATTATATCTCTTGGGCTAGTTTCAGCTTCTGGGCATTATAATCTAAATAATGCCCTAGATACATAAATAAAATACCTATTTATTTACTTGTTATGTATGTCATCAAATATCTCTTACCTATTCCGCCTTGCCGCTCTTAGTACCTGAGTCTGAGTTGGTTGCTGAAACACTGGCTCAACTGCAGCTGGTTCTCCTAGGGAATGTTCATCGGAATGTTTGATAAACAAGGGATCTTCTTGAGGCTCATTTCCAATATTTGTCAGTGGTTTTTTAATAGTATCTGGATCCACCCAATTTGTACTCTCCACAGGCACCTTTTCTTCAAGCTTTTTATTGTTCTTTTCGTCTACAGGTTCTTGACTGTAGCCCCTCAATTTGCGTTTGGCGCTTAGATAGCTTTTTACTGATCTAGTTACAGGGGCGTTGTTGCCCCTTTTGCTAGGAGGAGGGGGCTGGGTGCTAGTAGTTTCAGAAGATTTTCGTTTTCTGGACACGTTTTCTGAGTTTTCATTGCAAATGCCTTTGCATTTCGTGCACAGCACTTGCCTAGGCCTTAACCTTACTGTCATTTTATTATTTTTGTATTTGTTTGGTACCTAAAAGGATGTTTTTATAGATTTGCAATTTAGTTGATTTTATTTAATTGACCTGTATTTTTTTCTTTTGGACATTGGGGTCCAAATAGGCAAATCTTTGATTGACAGCGTATAAGGGGTCTTCGACTGGGTTT
The DNA here is from genome assembly GCA_917834065.1 of Ceutorhynchus assimilis. Classification (NCBI taxonomy): domain Eukaryota; kingdom Metazoa; phylum Arthropoda; class Insecta; order Coleoptera; family Curculionidae; genus Ceutorhynchus; species Ceutorhynchus assimilis. Next base: position 43,368,610 of record OU892284.1, on the reverse strand, counting down.
TTTGGTACATTAAAGACTGGGTTTAGATTTGGTACTCCGCAGGGTAAGTTTCTGAAAATGATTTTGAGACAATGGACAATTTGGTTTGTATTAAATTGAAAAATACTGCTATTGAGTGAATGAAAAGGGTGTAGCTTTGAGACAAAAGGGTCCTCAAAAAAAGGCATTTTCTTACCTTTTGCTGGACTCTAAAAGCACCCCTTTGAATATTTTCAAGCCAAATTCGTACGTTACAATTAAAATATCGGGCAGAGCCTCCTCGACAAAGACGGAAACGTTGGTTTTTTTCAACAAAGTTATATCCCCATTTTGGTCGGCCATATTTGTTACAACTACCTTTCGCTTTTGTGTGTGTTTTTCGAAATGCCCCTGTATAAATTTTTGTATGAGGGCCCCTTAAGTTTGGGCTTGAATTTTTAGAAATTAAACGGGGTTTTTAATGAGTGACCTTCGAAATTCCAAGAAATCCTTGCCTTGTGATAATGGGAAAAAGCATGAAAAAATCCAAGAAAATTAACCTCCAAAATAGAAGAGGGCTTATCGATATAATGCATCGATAACAATACGAATTTGTCATCTCGATGAGGATCTTGCAAATGATCATATTTTTTTCTATACCAGGCTCTTGAATTATTTTCATTTGGACAAATTCAAGAGCCGGGAATAAACAAAAATTGAGAAAAAAACTGCTACACACAGTATTGTATCGATACCTATGACGAATATCGATAAATCCTTCTTTACTCTTTAATCCAAAAAAAAATTAAAGTTTGACACTTACGACAGTTGGTACTCTGATTCTAGCCCTTTAAATTTTCCCGTCAAGTTGGCAACACATTTGAAAATTAATTAAAAAAGTTTAAACTAATCGAATTTCATCAATAATTTTATTACAATAATTAATAATTTAGGTAATAACCTTCTAAAAAATCAAAAAACCAAAATATTTTAAATCCATACATGTGGCAGAGGAACATCCAATTAACTGGATGATGTCCTTTGTCTTTTTTCAATCGTGTTTATTGAAGAAAGATAAAAAAAACCAGCTAGGTGATCGAGTTGATCGAATCAGCGTTTCCGAATAGGCCTTATGGCCTATCAAAATCAGCTGTTACAACAATCAGCTGTTAGTAATCAACTTTTAAAAAACTGTGAAATATTTTTATTAGTGACGTGCTTGTACTACTGTGTGACAGTGAAATTCTCTCTTCAGTCTTTACAAGTGATTTTTTTTTAAATAAAACACAAAAAACTAGAGAAAATTCCAGCATTTAATTAAATGGAGTTTTAAATTCTAATTAAACTATGCCAGCATAATGGAAAACTCAACTACAAACGGTGAACTAGAATGGCTGGACAGTATCAACAACACTTGGGCCCAAAAGGACACAGACGACATTGCAAATCGAGATTCCGTACAGTCCATGTACGATATTCTAGTGCAAAATAAAGAAGTCCGATTGCTTCCTACAAGTTTGGCTTGTTATCACGACGTTCAGGCTCTTCCTAGTTTCCAGTATGAACCAGCCACTTTGGTGGAATTGAATGGGTTTTTGAATACTTTGCTTACATCTCAGGTGAGAATTTTACATGCCTATATATACATTGTGAGTTAAGTTTGTTTTGTTTAAATAGTTTCAACTAGCCAAAGAAATATGTTCCTCTTCGCAATTCTCCATTCTATTGAAGCAAAGGATGCTTATATTGAAGCGTATTTATTATGCCTTAATGATGAGGTATCATGATAAGGAGAAATCTACAGAGGAACAGCCTCAAAATGCTGCTAAAAGTACTCTTGTTGTTAGTACAGCGAATAAGGAAATTTTAACTGGTAAGTCTTTAAGGGTCAGTATTTAAGGTACAGAATATTTATTTATTTATTTATTTATTTATTAACGGGCCTTACCCACTTTTAGTACAAAAATTTAACAAATTTTAACAAAATTAACCCGAGGGGGTAACATCTTCTTAAATTTTGTGACAGTATTGCGACAATCCCTATGATTTCCCTACGATTGCTGGGATTGCGACTACAATCTGGGATTGTGAAGCGATTGTCGGATTTTGCTACTACTGAGTTACACTGACATATTATCTAGGGAACATATTTATTTATTTTGGCCATTAGATTAATAACCCACAAATAAAAATATGAGTAAAAATATGAACAAATAATTATTTTATTTGCAATCATATATTTAATCTTGTCATTACTGACTTTTTAAAAATTTGGAAGTGACACTTTACCTGTGTCACTTTCCTCTTCGATTTCCCTCACCGATTTCCCTATTCGACTTCCCTCACCGATTTCCCTCACTCTAATTTATTTACATTTGCTGGCTACAATGAGAACATGTCAGGTAAAAACGTCAAAGCAGTGAATGACACATTTTGGCACGTTTGTTTTATTTTTTTAATATTAAAAAAATTGATTGACTAATCATAATTAATGGTGTGCTTGCAAATAAAATAGTATACAAACCTCGGAGGAAAGTTTTCATTTCTGTCTCGAGATTAATAGTCAATCTCGACGCTTTGCGTCTATTCTTTCAAGAATTTCAAAGTAAGTATATGGGTATGTATACAGGGTATGTTCCTTATAATCAAGTAGTGCGGCTTCTACAACTTGAACAAAAAAAAACTAATAAGAAAAGTTGATGAAAAAGTTAGGGTTTTATCTTTATTATCTTTTGCACATATCAAAACCGACAAATGAGAGGTGTCAACTGTCATAATGACAAACACTTTCATTTTTTCAAATGGACCACCCTGTATATTTTTGGATAGAATTATAGAATGTTTTCTTCTGATTCCAAATATGTATACCATTTGTTGATATTTGGTTCTGCCTGCTGTTTTTGCAATATTTGAGTTTAAAAATGCATTTTCATTACCCTAAATTAGGTCTGTTACCAATTTCTTATATCAATGGTATGGCTTACTTGATGCGTGAAAAGAGCTGAACCAAATATCAACATAGGTATATGGTATATTTGGAAACAGAAGAAAAAAAATCAATCATGCTAGCCAAAAATATACAGGGTGTTCCATTAAAAAAAAAAATACAAATGTTTATCATTATGACAGTTGGTCAACGAAGTTGAATGGATATTTTTTTTTCTGAAGAACTTCATTTTATACTTCATATCAACATCTAACGTCTCTATAATCCTGCCAATATGCCATGTATCATATGCAGCAGCATAGTATGATTCTTCATTTCTAAAAGACACATCACAAAATGTCTTTTCCTCTGCTCTCATTTCCCAATTCACTTTTTTCTGAGTAGCTTCCACTTTCAGAGGTTTCGGCATCTTCCATGCTTGGAACCCTTTTTGATTGCAGTTTTTTATTTTTGCTCTTCTGATGATAGGCTTTATAATAGTCCCATCACAGTTTAATAACACAGAGTTCAATCGCTAATCAGAATCAGAATCAGAATCAGAATCGTTTATTGGTGCTTAAAAATACACAGTACAGTGTTTACACAAGTCAAAATAATCAAATACAATTTAGTAATCTAAAATTACAATTTCATTAAAAAATTAGACTAACTATCTATTTCACATGATTTTAAATATCTGCTTTACAAAAATATAAAAGTTATGTTTAAAAATTCCAACAACAATTACAAATTTACTGTCACTCACTAATACAACAATTATCAGGACAAGGACATTTAAAAGTTTGGAATCAATAAATAAAATTAAAAAAAAAAAAGCATATAGCAATGACTAGAGACAATTTTTGGTTGGTGCAACTGTAAAGAACAATAATTGATATAATAATAAATATGAAAAATAATTTATTTGTTTGTTTTAAATAATGTTTGTGCCTGTCCAGCTGAGTGTGGAATTATAAAATTCATCTAGGCTGTAAAACGCCTTAATTATGAGAAAATCTTTAATTTTTTTCTTAAATTCGGAATTATTTAGTTGTATTACATGCTCTGGTAGTTTGTTAAAAAGTTTTACAGCATGATATCCAGGTCCACCCTGACATCTCTGTAAACGATGGTAGATGGGTCTTAAGTTATTTTTGTTTCTCGTGTCATGGCTGTGAAAATCACCATTACACATAAATGAATCATAATGGTCCCTAACATAAACCAGATTTTGCAGGATATACTCACAGGGCAATGTCAAAATTCTGTTGTCAATAAAAGCCTGCTTGCAGTCATCTCGATAGTCCAAACCAGCCACTATTCTAACAGCCCTTCTCTGCACAGAGAAAACCCTTTGTGCTCCATTTGCATGACCCCATATTAGCAAAGCATAACCTACATGTGAGTGTAGCAAAGAAAAGTATGTTTGTTTTGTAACTCTAGATGAGACACATCTTGCCAAATTTCTTAATAAAAAAGTGTTTTTGCAAAGCTTATTTGAAATTATTTCAGTGTGTGCATCCCAAAGAAGTTTTTGGTCAAGATGCACTCCTAAGAATTTTACACTGTTGGTCATGGGTTCTATATTTTTTAGAGAAAAAGTATAGTTTTGGGTTTTAGATTCATTCAAAAAGAGTTTGTTAGCAGCAAACCATTGCCTAGCCCTCAACTGTGCCTCCCTCGACATACAGACAGCTGTTGGTAGATCTGGATGCTGAACTTGACCTGTGGTATCGTCCGCAAATTTTACATACTTTTCGAACTCCGCTATTTTGGGTAGATCATTAATATAGATTAGGAATAGAATAGGACCCACAATTGAGCCCTGTGGTACGCCTATGTTTATTTCTCGTTCGCTCGAATTAATGTCATTATAGTTAACAATCTGAGTTCGTTTAGTCAGATAGGATTTTATTAGATCCACACTGTCGTTTGAAAATTTGTAAAAAGGCAGTTTTTTAAGCAGGATATCGTGCGAGACACAGTCAAAGGCCTTGCTCAGGTCACAGAAGGTGGTAACTGTGTGTTGAGAGCTCTCAAAACCTTCCATTATACCTTCTACCAATTTTAAAATTGCTAAAGTTGTATTCTTGCCCCTCCTAAAGCCAAACTGACTATTACTAAGTAGGTCATTTTGCTCTAGGTAACTCGATATTTGTATAGCTATGCATTTTTCAAGAATCTTCGATAAAACTGGCAGGAGTGAGATCGGTCTGTAGTTGCCTGGATCATTTGGATCTCCTTTTTTAAATATTGGAATTACTTTCGCTGTTTTTAGACAATTTGGAAAGGTTTTCTCTTTAATGCAATGATTTATTAATTTTGTAAGAGGTGTTATTAGGAGATTTTTGACTGATTTTATTAGGGTTATATTAAGGTTGAAAATATCCTTGCTTGTCTTGTTTTTAAGCTGGTCAATCACATCACGTACTTCGTTAAATGAGAGTTCCTTAAAGGAAAAGGATTGATTATTTGCATTAATTTTAAGTAAATTCAAAATGGGGTCTAAATCTTCTTCTTCTATTTTGTTCTGTAGATCTACAGCTATGCTTACAAAAAAATTGTTAAAATCTTGTGCAGTCAATGTTGTTTGGTCATTTTTTGAAGGCTTTGTTTTACCACGATATTTATTAATTATTTCCCACATGCATCTAATTGGGTTGGAAGAGTTTTTTATTTTAGTTTCATTGCACTGAATTTTGGCCTTTTTTCTACAGCTCTTAATACTCGATCTAAAAACGTTCCTGCTTCTCTAACAAGAAGCAAATTGAAGTTGAGCCCTAAATTATCTCTTAATTGTAGCGAATCGCAATTGCTAAACCCTGATGTGTAAAGAAATTCTGTGTCGACTTTTGGCAAGTCGGCTTCAAGAGAGGTTTCAAGATTCATGTTTTCATTTTTATGACCTACAACATTGTCATACCTTCATCTCGTTCTTTTTCTTCAAGTTCTAAACTCTTCGTAGTCTCGGGTTCAGTTATTGGCTCAGTTGTTGGGAAACTCGTTGGGATATCAAATTCATTTCAAATTGTCTAGCACTCAATGTTGCTTGAAGCTTAGTCTCAAAGGCAAATACACAATTGACTGGTACGCTGTATCGTTTAAAATGTATGATATGCGATTTCTGGGCTAAAATGACATGATATTCCCAGAGATTACCGCATGATTCTCAGCGATTGCCAATGAATTCCTATGTGATTCCCATGGAGACCCAGGAGATTCCAAGCGATTTCCAGGTTATTCCCAGGGACTAGTCCCAAGTGATTTCCATGTATTCCTGATTGATTTCTATGTGATTCCCGAAAAAATGTACAATGATTTCCACTAGTGATTTACCCCTCGAATTTGACCTTGTTTAGCCATCTTGAAAATGCTATAACTCGAAAACGGCTTGAACGATTTTTGTGTGGCAATGATGTAATTTGGTCAGGAGGTCATGAAGTATATCATACTAAAATTTTATTGGATTTGGCCGGAACCACTTTTCCATAAGTTTAATGCGGGGTGCTTTGTCTGTCTCTTTGTCGGCTACGCTGACTCTTTACTACAAACAAAGGCGCGGGCGAGTCGCGCATGCGCGGCACGCGATTGTACCTTAAAACAAGTAGGGGCGTACATGATTGCCAATCTGATTGTCAGATTGCGACAGCGATTGCCGGGCTGCGAATGCGATTGCAGGATTGTTTTAAAGCGATTGTGAGATTGTAAATGCGATTGCGGGACTGCGACCGAGATTGCCACGGCAATTCCAGTGATTGCAAGCGATTGTTGAGAATTTGTGACAGTATTGCGGCAAGATGTTACCCCCTCGAATTAACCTAAATAGACTAGAAACTCAAATTACTTGATCTGATGAAACTAAGTACCTACATTATAACTAAAAACCAAAACAGAAATTAAGATATATTTTTATCATTACCTATTAAACATAACATGGAATAAATATATTTATATTTAACCCTCATAACATATATATGAAATCAAAGATTAAAGAATAGAAAGAAAGAGAGAAAAAAAAACAAAAAAATCTTTTAACTTAAATATGTTTCAAATATGTTTTAAATAGCTCACAAAAGTACCAAAGCTGGAATGGAAAAAATTGATGCTGCCAGAATGAGAATTAACCATTTTTGCCACGCGTGGTATGAAAGAATTAGATCCAACATTAGTTCGCCTGAAGGGCTGCTGGAATATATTTGTTGATCTAGTATTTCTAGGTGGAACCGAAAGAACCACCGATGAGATCAAAAGAGGACAGTCAACCATCGTATAGTTCATAAGCTTAAAGAATAGTTTGAGATCTGCCTGATCTCTTCTAACCTTCAATGTTGGAAGCGCAAATCTCTCTTGAAGCATTTTAAAATCATAGCTGTAATCATCACGGGAAGGAATATTTGATTTATAAGCCAAGTACCTGAGAAATTTCCTTTGAACTTGCTCAATCCTGTGTATATGGGATGCGTAATGGGGGTTCCACACAGTTGAACAGTATTCTAGTGAAGGCCTTACTAAGCTACATTACAAAAGTCTATTGGCAGAAGTACTTGTAAAATCAGATGTAGTTCTTTTGATGAACCCGAGCATACTTAGTGCTCTTGAAACTATGGTATCAATATGATTGACAAATGATAGTGCCAAATCCATAGTTGTTACTCCCAGGTCACGAATGGTTGAAACCTGGGATAACAGTGAGCCTTTTATGCTATAGTTAAATAGAGTTTTGGTAAAGCATATATAGTTACACTTTGAGATATTTAAATCCATCGCATTTAGGTCACACCATTCAGCTAATCTATCCAGATCAGACTGAAGTTTCTGACAATCATCCAATGATGAAATGGAAATATAGCACTTCAAGTCGTCAGCAAAACATAAAAATTTAGAAAATTTGAAACATTTTGCGATGTCATTAACAAATAATATAAACAATAGAGGTCCCAAATGGGACCCCTGCGGGACTACAGAGGGGTTGGGAAAATTTTTAGAGGTAAAATTATTTAGTTTGACAGCTTGATATCTATCTGTGAGGTAGCTTTCTAGCCATTCCAACAAGGTCCCTTGAAGACCGGCCGCCTTCAGTTTTCCAAGTAATATCTCATGATTGACCCGGTCGAACGCCTTGGAGAAGTCAGTGTAGATAGCGTGAATCTCCCCTCCCTCATCCAAGACGTCCGACAGGAAATCAGCAAAGGAAATTAAGTTCAATTCTGTGGATCTTTTGCTGTAAAAGCCAAACTGTTCATCAATAATAGTCAAACTGAATAGGTACAGATCTTAAATAATCAGCAACAATTTTTTCAAAAAGCTTCGGAATACAGCTTAGGCTACATATAGGTCTATAGTTGCAGATATCTGCTTTATTTCCTGTTTTAAAAATGGGTTTAAGGTAGCTTAACTTCCAGAAGTCTGGAAATATGCCCGAAGAAAGTGATTTATTGAAAATTATGAAAAATGGACGAGCCAGAGGAAAGCTACAAGTTTTCAAAACCACGGGCGGAATACCATCAGGCCCAGGGCCCTTATTTATGTCGATCTTAGTCATTTCCTCATAAATAGTTGATATGGGTATTGTATAGTCAGATAAACAGATATGATTGAATGAGGCAACATTTTGCTGAGCAACCGTTTTCTTAGTGTAGACAGATTGGAAATATTCGGCAAAAAGATCAGGTAGATCAGGTCCAAGTTGACACTGGTTATCTTTAAAAAACATTAGGGGTGGAAGCTCGTTTCCACTTCTTTTACTTTTTACAAAATTCCAAAACTGCTTAATATTTCGATTATCAGTTAAACTGAGCTGGGATTTTTCAACATATTGAAGGTAACAAGCTTGGGTTAAGGTTTTACATTCTGTTCTAAGCCTACTGAAATTTAAATAATGGATCCTATCTCCTGAGTTTTTGTACAATTTGTGAACCATTTTTTTTTGTATTATCAGTTGTTTTAACACTGGTGAAAACCAGGAAGGGAATTTATGTTTGGACACCTTTTTTTGTGGCACAAGTGCCTGAATAAAAAAAATATAAAATATCATAGAAAATATTTACCATATCATTTACTGAGTAATCATGGGATGACAGAATGTCATCCCAGTTTAATTGACCCAAACAGTCATTCAACAGTGTCAAATCAGCTGATTTAAAATCATAATAGAAGTTATCACCATGAGGAACACTACAAGAGTTAGTATGATTTGCACCGCCCCGAATCTGGAATGTCAATGGTGGATGATAGTCATCAGCCGGCACCAATGCGTCATCACATACGGACACTAAGGTAGTTTCATTGGCAGTCAATATCAGATCTAACGTCTTGCCATTGTGGTTTGGGATATTGTTTACCTGGTATAAATTGTGAAATGCACATGAGTCAGACATTAATGAGACAACATCTCCAAACTGATTGCGCTCACCATCAGTCACCAATGGAACTGAACAATATTCATCTGCAGACCAGGTACAGTATGGCATATTAAAGTCTCCACAGATATATACTGGTACTCCATGCATCTGCATGACCGAATCCAATGTTGAACAAAAGCTCTGGTATTTATTTGACGGGGAACGAGGTGGTATATAAGCTGCAGACACTATGACTGAATCGGAGCCAGAACCGATCAAAACAAATAACTGTTCAACATCATTGGGAGAGTGCAGCATGGAGCTTTTCAATTTTTTTGATACTGCTATAAGGACACCTCCCCCTCTGAGGGCACTGCTTGAGTTTTTGTTCCTGTCGCATCGGTAAATATTGTAGTCAAACAATCCCAACTCACAGTCATTGACATCACTTGTTAGCCAGGTTTCAGTCAAAATAATTACAGAATAACAGTTGGCAGCAACATTGGCTTGTAGAATTTTTAATTTAGTATTCAAACCTCGAACATTTTGATAAAAAGCATCAAGATACTTCTGAGATGTGTGATTTGAATTGTTTTTGCATAGAGAAGGCCCTACTTCGTGTTTTTTCCAAAAGCAATGCTCGGAATACGGTTTTGATATCTTATGACTACATTCTCTCCATTAGCTTTACGTGTTCGAAATTCAGTTTGTAACAATTTATGCCTTTCTCTTTCTTTGGCGGTCAGGTCAAAGCTTATGAACACTTTTTCATCTTTAAGTTTGTGACCACACTTAATCAACTTTTGAACTTCAGCTGGTGATTCTAAGGTCAATCTTAAAGCTCTGAAGTTATTTTTATTAGACTTACGCATTCTCAAGGTTTTAAGTACACGAGGTTGAGGAGAGTTTGTATCTGACAAAATAGAAATAATTTTTTTGACTTGATCGGAATCCGGTTCAGAATCATTTCCTTCAGGAACATTAAATATCATCAAATTGTTGGCACGATTTTGGCGCTCCTGTAGCTCCACAAAAATATCTGCCTCATTGTAGTTTAATACTGGAGTGTTGGAGGGGACAGGTATGTTGGGTGGAGTTTGCATCACTGGGGTCTTTTTAAGATCATCAATCTCTTGTCGTAGTTCCTCCACAGCCTTTATTAGCGTTGGTACCATTTTCAGCCCACTTTGGCACTCTGAGCAAAAAAATTTCAACTGCCGAGCACCCTTCAGTTCCATTACTTTAATTTCTGAAGCATTGAGTCCTGAGCATACCTTCTTGTGGAACAATCGGGCGCAACTGTCGCAGGAAACCGAATCCAAAGCTGTTATAACTAATTTACATTCACTGCATAATTCCGACATTTTCAGATTAGATTCAGTTTATTTAATTTTCACAGTTAATTCTTGACTAATCAGTTCACTAACATAATGTCAAGTTTCACCATATATCAAAGTTCCCTAAAATTAAAGTGAACCTTAAGCTACCTGCATAAGCTAATTTCAAGTTCACCCTAATGTTAAGGGTACTTTAATGTCGTAACATGGTAACGAAATACCAGCCGTTAATTCATTTTTCGAAATGAAAATATTAGTACTTTTTTTGCGGCATGAAAGTGATTTTTCAAGTAGTGTAAGAGAGATAAAAGATATACCTTTAATGATATAAAGAGAGAATGAAATACTGAGTTCATCAAAAAAGAGAATAGCCTAGTTTTCTTCAAGCTTCAGATTTGTTCGTGACGTCACTACAAATGCTCATCTGATGCTAGTAATATTCACTTTAACATTTTTCAAAAACATGCTCTTATAGCCGTTTTCACCCAAGGATAGTTTTCACCAACCATTTTAAGTATTCCTTGAAAGGACATTTTTACATGGATAAATGTCACTTTAAAGAATACTTACAGGGTCAACGCAACCATTAGGCGAACTAGGCAGTCGCCTAGGGCAGCAAACTTAAGGGGGCGGCAAAAACGTAACAAAAAAAAATCTTTTGAATTTTGCTTTTCTTCATAATATTCAGGATTCCATTTCTCTTGCAAACCCAAATACAAATTTTGCCCTTTTCTTATGAGCACATATACCTGTTTCTGCTAGTAGCTATAGGGGTTGTGCGACCGGGTGACGGGCGGCCAAAAACTACTTATTTTATATTATGAATATTTTTGACACAAAATTAACGTTTTGGGCGTGGCACCCGAACAGGGTTTTTTCGTCTCCGGCGGCGCCTATGGCAGGCATGTGTCTATATATTTTTTTATGCTGATATTTTATAATCTATATTCTGTAAGTCAGGTATATCTATATTATGTTGAATCATTAATAAAACTATAGAACACTTTTTTTAAAATATAGATACTACATTTGCCTAGGGCGCCAAAGTCGCTTGCGCCAACCCTGAATACTTATAACTAAGGCTGCCTTAAAACAGTCGGTGCAAACAGCAATTAATCATTCTAATAACAATTGTTTTTGAAAATAAAAAGATTTGAAAATCAAACTTTTAAACAGATTGCGAAAACACAGGGCAAGGACTATGACGCCAGAGTCCATACAATCAATAAAAATGCGAAAATGGCAAATTTCTCATTAAATATACTTCTATACTGCATCCTTTACTACGTTATACAAAAAATAGAGCATAGGTATTATCAAGGGGTAAACCACCTTGGAATTATAGTGTGCAAGCATGTGAGATTCCTCAGTTCAAAATTAAATTCATTTTCTAGTAAGAACTTTTCTTATACTTAAATAAGTCAATTACTCATGAACCTGAAAAATATTTTGGAGTATCAGATCGATTTCAAATTTTCAGGATTTATTAATCAGGATGTTTTAATCAAACAAGGCAAATTTGAAGTCAATCTGAAACTTGGAAATAAATTTATGAGGTTTTTTCCAACCTAATACCAAAAAGTTGGAAAATTCAGGTTAAATCACCTTTGAAAAATCCTGAAAAATACTTCGGAGTATCAGATCGATTTCAAACTTTCAGGATTTATTAATCAGGATGTTTTCATCAAACAAGGCATATTTGAAGTCAATCTGAAGCTCAGAAATAAAATTATGGAGTTTTTTCCAACTTGATACCAGAAAAAGTTGAAAATTTCATGTTAAATCACCTTTCAAAAATTCTGAAAAATACTTCGGAGTATTAGATCGATTTCAAACTTCCAGTATTTATTAATCAGGATGTTTTCATCACACAAGGCAAAATTGAAGTCAATCTGAATCTCAGAAATAAAATTATGAAGTTTTTTCCAACTTGATACCAGAAAAAGTTGAAAATTTTATGTTGAATCACCTTTGAAAAATCCTGAAAAATACTTCGGAGTAACAGATCGATTTCAAACTTTCAGGATTTACCTATTAATCAGGATGTTTTCATCAAACAAGGCAAATTTGAATTCAATCTGAAGCTCAGAAATAAAATTATGAGTTTTTTTCCAACTTGATACCAGAAAAAATTGAAAATTTTATGTTGAATCACCTTTGAAAAATCCTGAAAAATACTTCGGAGTATCAAATCGATTTCAAGCTTTCAGGATTTATTAATTAAGATGTTTTCAATTAAACAAGATAAATTTGAAGTCAATCTGAAGCTCAGAAATAAAATTATGAGGTTTTTTTCAACTTGATACCAGAAAAAGTTGAAAATTTTATGTTAAATCACCTTTCAAAAATCCTGAAAAATACTTCGGAGTATCAAATCGATTTCCAACTTTCAAGATTTATTAATCAGGATGTTTTTATCAAACAAGGCAAATTTGAAGTCAATCTGAAGCTCAGAAATAAAATTATGAAGTTTTTTCCAACTTGATACCAGAAAAGGTTGAAAATTTCATGTTAAATCACCTTTCAAAAATCCTGAAAAATACTTCGGAGTATCAGATCGATTTCAAACTTTCAGGATTTATTAATCAGAATGTTTTAATCAAACAATATAAATTTGAAGTCAATCTGAATCTCAGAAATAAAATTATGAGGGTTTTTCCAGCTTGATACCAGAAAAAGTTGAAAATTTCATGTTAAATCACCTTTCAAAAATCCTGAAAAATACTTCGCAGTATCAAATCGATTTCCAACTTTTAGGATTTATTAATCAAGATGTCTTAATCAAACAAGACAAATATGAAGTCAATCTGAAGCTTGGAAATTAAATTATGAGGTTTTTTCCAACCTAATACCGAAAAAGTTGGAAAATTCAGGTTAAATCACCTTTAAAAAATCCTGAAAAATACTTCGGAGTATCAGATCGATTTCAAACTTTCAGGATTTATTAACCAGGATGTTTTCATCAAACAAGGCAAATTTGAAGTCAATCTGAAGCTCAGAAATAAAATTATGAAGTTTTTTCCAACTTGATACCAGAAAAAGTTGAAAATTTCATGTTAAATCACCTTTCAAAAATCCTGAAAAACACTTCGGAGTTTCAAATTGATTTCCAACTTTCAGAATTTATTAATCAGGATGTTTTAATCAAACAAGGCAAATTTGAAGTCAATCTGAAGCTCAGAAATAAAATTATGAAGTTTTTTCCAACTTGATACTAGAAAAGGTTGAAAATTTCATGTTAAATCACCTTTCAAAAATCCTGAAAAATACTTCGGAGTATCAGATCGATTTCCAACTTTCAGGATTTATTAACCAGGATGTTTTCATCAAACAAGGCAAATTTGAAGTCAATCTGAAGCTCAGAAATAAAATTATGAGCTTTTTCCAACTTGATACCAGAAAAAGTTGAAAATTTCATGTTAAATCACCTTTCAAAAATCCTGAAAAATACTTCGCAGTATCAAATCGATTTCCAACTTTTAGGATTTATTAATCAAGATGTCTTAATCAAACAAGACAAATTTGAAGTCAATCTGAAGCTTGGAAATAAAATTATGAGGTTTTTTCCAACCTAATACCGAAAAAGTTAGAAAATTCAGGTTAAATCACCTTTGAAAAATCCTGAAAAATACTTCGGAGTATCAGATCGATTTCAAACTTTCAGGATTTATTAACCAGGATGTTTTCATCAAACAAGGCAAATTTGAAGTCAATCTGAAGCTCAGAAATAAAATTATGAGCTTTTTCCAACTTGATACCAGAAAAAGTTGAAAATTTCATGTTAAATCACCTTTCAAAAATCCTGAAAAATACTTCGCAGTATCAAATCGATTTCCAACTTTTAGGATTTATTAATCAAGATGTCTTAATCAAACAAGACAAATTTGAAGTCAATCTGAAGCTTGGAAATTAAATTATGAGGTTTTTTCCAACCTAATACCGAAAAAGTTGGAAAATTCAGGTTAAATCACCTTTAAAAAATCCTGAAAAATACTTCGGAGTATCAGATCGATTTCAAACTTTCAGGATTTATTAACCAGGATGTTTTCATCAAACAAGGCAAATTTGAAGTCAATCTGAAGCTCAGAAATAAAATTATGAAGTTTTTTCCAACTTGATACTAGAAAAGGTTGAAAATTTCATGTTAAATCACCTTTCAAAAATCCTGAAAAATACTTCGGAGTATCAGATCGATTTCCAACTTTCAGGATTTATTAACCAGGATGTTTTCATCAAACAAGGCAAATTTGAAGTCAATCTGAAGCTCAGAAATAAAATTATGAGCTTTTTCCAACTTGATACCAGAAAAAGTTGAAAATTTCATGTTAAATCACCTTTCAAAAATCCTGAAAAATACTTCGCAGTATCAAATCGATTTCCAACTTTTAGGATTTATTAATCAAGATGTCTTAATCAAACAAGACAAATTTGAAGTCAATCTGAAGCTTGGAAATAAAATTATGAGGTTTTTTCCAACCTAATACCGAAAAAGTTAGAAAATTCAGGTTAAATCACCTTTGAAAAATCCTGAAAAATACTTCGGAGTATCAGATCGATTTCAAACTTTCAGGATTTATTAACCAGGATGTTTTCATCAAACAAGGCAAATTTGAAGTCAATCTGAAGCTCAGAAATAAAATTATGAGCTTTTTCCAACTTGATACCAGAAAAAGTTGAAAATTTCATGTTAAATCACCTTTCAAAAATCCTGAAAAATACTTCGCAGTATCAAATCGATTTCCAACTTTTAGGATTTATTAATCAAGATGTCTTAATCAAACAAGACAAATTTGAAGTCAATCTGAAGCTTGGAAATAAAATTATGAGGTTTTTTCCAACCTAATACCGAAAAAGTTAGAAAATTCAGGTTAAATCACCTTTGAAAAATCCTGAAAAATACTTCGGAGTATCAGATCGATTTCAAACTTTCAGGATTTATTAACCAGGATGTTTTCATCAAACAAGGCAAATTTGAAGTCAATCTGAAGCTCAGAAATAAAATTATGAGCTTTTTCCAACTTGATACCAGAAAAAGTTGAAAATTTCATGTTAAATCACCTTTCAAAAATCCTGAAAAATACTTCGCAGTATCAAATCGATTTCCAACTTTTAGGATTTATTAATCAAGATGTCTTAATCAAACAAGACAAATATGAAGTCAATCTGAAGCTTGGAAATTAAATTATGAGGTTTTTTCCAACCTAATACCGAAAAAGTTGGAAAATTCAGGTTAAATCACCTTTAAAAAATCCTGAAAAATACTTCGGAGTATCAGATCGATTTCAAACTTTCAGGATTTATTAACCAGGATGTTTTCATCAAACAAGGCAAATTTGAAGTCAATCTGAAGCTCAGAAATAAAATTATGAAGTTTTTTCCAACTTGATACCAGAAAAAGTTGAAAATTTCATGTTAAATCACCTTTCAAAAATCCTGAAAAACACTTCGGAGTTTCAAATTGATTTCCAACTTTCAGAATTTATTAATCAGGATGTTTTAATCAAACAAGGCAAATTTGAAGTCAATCTGAAGCTCAGAAATAAAATTATGAAGTTTTTTCCAACTTGATACTAGAAAAGGTTGAAAATTTCATGTTAAATCACCTTTCAAAAATCCTGAAAAATACTTCGGAGTATCAGATCGATTTCCAACTTTCAGGATTTATTAACCAGGATGTTTTCATCAAACAAGGCAAATTTGAAGTCAATCTGAAGCTCAGAAATAAAATTATGAGCTTTTTCCAACTTGATACCAGAAAAAGTTGAAAATTTCATGTTAAATCACCTTTCAAAAATCCTGAAAAATACTTCGCAGTATCAAATCGATTTCCAACTTTTAGGATTTATTAATCAAGATGTCTTAATCAAACAAGACAAATTTGAAGTCAATCTGAAGCTTGGAAATAAAATTATGAGGTTTTTTCCAACCTAATACCGAAAAAGTTAGAAAATTCAGGTTAAATCACCTTTGAAAAATCCTGAAAAATACTTCGGAGTATCAGATCGATTTCAAACTTTCAGGATTTATTAACCAGGATGTTTTCATCAAACAAGGCAAATTTGAAGTCAATCTGAAGCTCAGAAATAAAATTATGAGCTTTTTCCAACTTGATACCAGAAAAAGTTGAAAATTTCATGTTAAATCACCTTTCAAAAATCCTGAAAAATACTTCGCAGTATCAAATCGATTTCCAACTTTTAGGATTTATTAATCAAGATGTCTTAATCAAACAAGACAAATTTGAAGTCAATCTGAAGCTTGGAAATTAAATTATGAGGTTTTTTCCAACCTAATACCGAAAAAGTTGGAAAATTCAGGTTAAATCACCTTTAAAAAATCCTGAAAAATACTTCGGAGTATCAGATCGATTTCAAACTTTCAGGATTTATTAACCAGGATGTTTTCATCAAACAAGGCAAATTTGAAGTCAATCTGAAGCTCAGAAATAAAATTATGAAGTTTTTTCCAACTTGATACTAGAAAAGGTTGAAAATTTCATGTTAAATCACCTTTCAAAAATCCTGAAAAATACTTCGGAGTATCAGATCGATTTCCAACTTTCAGGATTTATTAACCAGGATGTTTTCATCAAACAAGGCAAATTTGAAGTCAATCTGAAGCTCAGAAATAAAATTATGAGCTTTTTCCAACTTGATACCAGAAAAAGTTGAAAATTTCATGTTAAATCACCTTTCAAAAATCCTGAAAAATACTTCGCAGTATCAAATCGATTTCCAACTTTTAGGATTTATTAATCAAGATGTCTTAATCAAACAAGACAAATTTGAAGTCAATCTGAAGCTTGGAAATAAAATTATGAGGTTTTTTCCAACCTAATACCGAAAAAGTTAGAAAATTCAGGTTAAATCACCTTTGAAAAATCCTGAAAAATACTTCGGAGTATCAGATCGATTTCAAACTTTCAGGATTTATTAACCAGGATGTTTTCATCAAACAAGGCAAATTTGAAGTCAATCTGAAGCTCAGAAATAAAATTATGAGCTTTTTCCAACTTGATACCAGAAAAAGTTGAAAATTTCATGTTAAATCACCTTTCAAAAATCCTGAAAAATACTTCGCAGTATCAAATCGATTTCCAACTTTTAGGATTTATTAATCAAGATGTCTTAATCAAACAAGACAAATTTGAAGTCAATCTGAAGCTTGGAAATAAAATTATGAGGTTTTTTCCAACCTAATACCGAAAAAGTTAGAAAATTCAGGTTAAATCACCTTTGAAAAATCCTGAAAAATACTTCGGAGTATCAGATCGATTTCAAACTTTCAGGATTTATTAACCAGGATGTTTTCATCAAACAAGGCAAATTTGAAGTCAATCTGAAGCTCAGAAATAAAATTATGAGCTTTTTCCAACTTGATACCAGAAAAAGTTGAAAATTTCATGTTAAATCACCTTTCAAAAATCCTGAAAAATACTTCGCAGTATCAAATCGATTTCCAACTTTTAGGATTTATTAATCAAGATGTCTTAATCAAACAAGACAAATTTGAAGTCAATCTGAAGCTTGGAAATTAAATTATGAGGTTTTTTCCAACCTAATACCGAAAAAGTTGGAAAATTCAGGTTAAATCACCTTTAAAAAATCCTGAAAAATACTTCGGAGTATCAGATCGATTTCAAACTTTCAGGATTTATTAACCAGGATGTTTTCATCAAACAAGGCAAATTTGAAGTCAATCTGAAGCTCAGAAATAAAATTATGAGCTTTTTCCAACTTGATACCAGAAAAAGTTGAAAATTTCATGTTAAATCACCTTTCAAAAATCCTGAAAAATACTTCGCAGTATCAAATCGATTTCCAACTTTTAGGATTTATTAATCAAGATGTCTTAATCAAACAAGACAAATTTGAAGTCAATCTGAAGCTTGGAAATTAAATTATGAGGTTTTTTCCAACCTAATACCGAAAAAGTTGGAAAATTCAGGTTAAATCACCTTTAAAAAATCCTGAAAAATACTTCGGAGTATCAGATCGATTTCAAACTTTCAGGATTTATTAACCAGGATGTTTTCATCAAACAAGGCAAATTTGAAGTCAATCTGAAGCTCAGAAATAAAATTATGAAGTTTTTTCCAACTTGATACCAGAAAAAGTTGAAAATTTCATGTTAAATCACCTTTCAAAAATCCTGAAAAACACTTCGGAGTTTCAAATTGATTTCCAACTTTCAGAATTTATTAATCAGGATGTTTTAATCAAACAAGGCAAATTTGAAGTCAATCTGAAGCTCAGAAATAAAATTATGAAGTTTTTTCCAACTTGATACCAGAAAAGGTTGAAAATTTCATGTTAAATCACCTTTCAAAAATCCTGAAAAATACTTCGGAGTATCAGATCGATTTCCAACTTTCAGGATTTATTAATCAGGATGTTTTAATCAAACAAGGCAAATTTGAAGTCAATCTGAAGCTTAGAAATAAAATTATGAGGTTTTTTCCAACCTAATACCGAAAAAGTTAGAAAATTCAGGTTAAATCACCTTTGAAAAATCCTGAAAAATACTTCGGAGTATCAGATCGATTTCAAACTTTCAGGATTTATTAACCAGGATGTTTTCATCAAACAAGGCAAATTTGAAGTCAATCTGAAGCTCAGAAATAAAATGATGAGCTTTTTCCAACTTGATACCAGAAAAAGTTGAAAATTTCATGTTAAATCACCTTTCAAAAATCCTGAAAAATACTTCGCAGTATCAAATCGATTTCCAACTTTTAGGATTTATTAATCAAGATGTCTTAATCAAACAAGACAAATTTGAAGTCAATCTGAAGCTTGGAAATTAAATTATGAGGTTTTTTCCAACCTAATACCGAAAAAGTTGGAAAATTCAGGTTAAATCACCTTTAAAAAATCCTGAAAAATACTTCGGAGTATCAGATCGATTTCAAACTTTCAGGATTTATTAACCAGGATGTTTTCATCAAACAAGGCAAATTTGAAGTCAATCTGAAGCTTGGAAATAAAATTATGAGGTTTTTTCCAACTTAATACCAGAATTTTCACATTTTTTGGTTTTTAGCCAATTTTTTGTACAAGTTTGCTATTTTTATCTATTAATTTAAAATCTTGCACATGAAAGTGACCTATTGGGCAACAGTGTTGCCAACTGTTTTTTGTATCGAAACAGAATTTCTTCACGTGCCTTTAAAAATTCTATTTTCACCCAAAAAATTCTCATTTTGGCTTCTCTCAGTTCAGTGCTATGCAATAGGTCTGTTTCTGCAGAAATAACAAACCAGTCAGAGTGAATTAATTCTATTGGTTGAATCTAGTATTTTGACTGTTTTCAACCAATGAAATTCGAGGAATAGACCGCCCAACTAATTCATTTGTCAAAGATTAATGCACACAATGCCATCTACTGATTTATTTTTCGTGGATTTCTTCCATGTTTCAATAGTTCAGCCGTTCTTGAGTTATAAATGGTATAACTAATCCGATTTTGTTTTACGTACAGTACAGGGTGGTCCATTTAACTTAAGACAGTCTAATATCCACGACACCATATAACTTGCTGATATTTGAAATTCAAGATTCAATGTACCTATATTTTTCAAACTTTTTTAATGCATTGTTTGATTTTGATTCTAATATGCTCACCAATGATAAAGGTTCAATTATTGAAATTCTACAAACATAATTTATTGTGTTTAGGATCTCAAGCCCTATTAGAAATCGGAGTAAAAACTGGCCTCAGCCTTCTCTTCTCCTTGCTGCACCAAAGTTGGCAAGTGAGTGGTATTCTTGGTATACCCTCTCTGTGCAATACAGTTTTGGAAACCACCATAGACCTCATAAGAAATCTACCGCCTCTGTGTCTCTCCAACGACGTCCAACTGACTGCTTTAGGAATTGCCAGCCTGGAACAAGTAAAATATTGAATTATTGCTGATTTCATTTTAATTCTGAATTGTTTAGGTTTGTGATTTTTTGAAAAATGCCGTGCTACATGAAAGCTCCGCAGATGAAAGAGGCAAATTGCTTGCTTCAGAAATTCTATTGGGCCTTGCTTTACAAAGAGGCTCCCTTAGATATTTATTAGAATGGATTGACATTGCTTTGGAGGCTTCTTGTAAAACAACCATACAAAGCGACTTTTTCTCCAAAGCCATCACCCAACTAGAAGGGGGCAAACACAGACTAACAAACACCTCCTGGAAAGAGCAAAGCCCTATTTCCATGTACCAAACCGCCATTTATTTATTGGAAGTTTTATCCTTGATGGCTACCGATTATGGTGGAGCCTGCTCTGCGGTGGAGTCTACGATGTGCGAGGCCGAGCTGGGAGTTTGCGAAAAGTCAGACGTTTACGTTTGGGGCAGCAACTCGTCCCATCAGTTGGCCGAAGGCCAGCACGAGAAAATTTTGCTGCCGGTCAAATCGAAAATATTCAGTCAAGTACAACAAGTATGAGTAATTTATTTTTAATATTTATTAATAATAAAACGTGCGGTTATAGTCTGTGAACTTGACCACTGTTGAACTTGGTTTTTATAAGATAAGAATTATCTTGCTTGAGGTTTATTGCAAGTCATTTGTTAGTAATTTTACAGTGGAATATATTTATTAAAGAAAGCCACAAATATTGGAAATCAAATGGAAGATTTTTTTTTTTTTTTAAGAGAAATTGCTATGAGAAGCTCTTTGTGGTTTGTTAACTAATCTTCCAACTCTAAGGACTGGTTTTTCAGTGGATGGTTATCTAGTTTAGTTGTTATTAGTTAACCAACAGCTAAACGTCCACTGATGAGCCGGTCCTAAGAGGAGTATGTCTTTGAGACAATAATCTTCCAAGTACTTGATCAATGTGCATAGTTTTCACATCAAAACTGCCACTTGTTTCTTAATTTTGAGCCTAGTATTAGTTTATTTTCAGTACTTCATATGTAGTTCGCTTAATAGTAAGCATACTCTCTTACTTCTTGGTGAATGTAATATGTAAGATTATGTTCCAAATCGTAGATTGAGGCAGGACAATATTGTACCTTCGCAATCCATTGGGACGGTTACGTAAGCGCTTGTGGCAAAGGTAGCTACGGCCGGTTAGGCCTAGGAGAATCCTCGAATCAAACCCTACCCAAAAGAATCCTATTGGACAGCATAGTAAGAAAACTGTCCAGCTCCAAAGGCTCTGATGGTCATACCTTGGCGTTGACCGAAAACGGCCAAGTTTATAGTTGGGGTGACGGCGACTACGGCAAATTAGGCCATGGCAATTGCGCCACCCATAAACAACCCGAACGCATCGTAGGGCCATTTTTGAACAAGACTATTAGGTTTATTAATGCTGGATATAGGCACAGTGCTGCCATTACAGACGATGGGCGTTTGTGGACTTGGGGTAAAAATTGAATTGGTAATGATGTGTTTTAATTAAATGTTTTTAGGCGAGGGCGATCACGGTAGACTGGGGCATGGTGACTATAATGCCCGACATATACCTACAATGGTGTCTGATATAAGTGATGTTGGCCAAGTCGCTTGTGGCAGTACTCACACTCTTGCAGTGTCTCGAGATGGAAAAACTGTTTGGTCATTTGGCAGTGGCGAAAATGGCAAACTAGGACATGGAGAAATTGCCAAAGTAATTTTTAAGCAAATACAAATCACCTATACTTACATTTTTCTTTAGGTTTGCAGGCCAAAAATTATTGAAACGCTTCAAGGCCTGATAATTCAAAAAGTTTGCGGTGCCACCACATTTTCTTTAGCCCTTACCAACACAGGGCAAGTTTACTCGTGGGGAAGTGGGCCTATTTTAGGCATGGGCGTGGCCGATGCTATTTGCCTGCAGCCTTTATTAATTGAAGAACTGACGCCCTATAGGATTATTGATATATCTGTGGGTGATAATCATTGTTTGGCTTTGACTGATGAAAACCAGGTAACCAAATGATTCCCTATAAATTCACTTATTGGTTTTAATGGCTACTTTTTTCTAATTTTACTGACCTCGTATTTCTCACAGTTGCCAATGCCAAAATAGCAATAGTGGAACACAGTATTTTAGATACCCTATAGAAGACATTATTTGAATCTCTTTCTAAATAAAGTAGACAGCAGCCAAAAAGCAGAAAACATAATATTATTCTAGTTGCCAAATTGTATCCAGCTAGCTTTTTAAATCAAATATTTGAAATACTCAGCAAATATTGGAATTTAATTATTAGAAATAAATATTGGAGTATCTCAGAATCATTTTTTACTTTATTATTGTCTCCTATCAAAAGTTCAGCTCCTGTTATAAGGCAGAAATCCAAAAACATAATTTTTATCATTGTAGGTTTTCGCTTGGGGAACAAACACAATGGGCCAATGCGGGCAAGGCCACACATCAAGCCCCATAACGAGGCCCTTGAAAGTGGTGGGCCTAGAAGGAGTGCGGGTACGTCAAATAAGCGCGGGAACGTCGCACTCTATAGCTTGGACCACTGTACCATTGGAAACCCATCAGATTACCAGACACAAACCCTTTTGTCTCGATTTGCACGAGAAGACTTTTAAATATTTCAAAGTAATTATTAATATACATCAATTATCCAACAAATAATTAATTTTGTTTTGTAGATTTTTCTAGAAAAATATACAAATTCATTTTTGTATGAAGAAACAGCCCCCCCAAAACCATTCGAAACCCAAAAAGAACATCACAATTTCGTTTTATTAACACTAAAACTCCTATGCACTCATTTTCATTTATGTATCGATGGCAGTTTAAATACCACAGTTTTAAACAAACATTCCAAAGAACTCAGAACAGTTTTATTTAGGCTTGTCGATATAGAAGCCCCAGAAGGTATCCACAATTTGGCCAAAGATGTCCTAATAATCGGCGCCCCTTTATTGTTACCCCTTTTAAACGAAAGAGTTGAATTTTTGTATTCGCATTTGTCTAGCGGTAACGTTTTAAGTGCAGGGCAACAAATGCTTCTGAGTATTATTCTGAGCAGTTTAGAGGATCCCATACATATTGCAGCCTTGCTCGGTTACACAGTGAATATGGAAAAATCTAGAGAATTGGACAAAGATATGATATCAACGCTAATGCATACACTGTTGCAAGCTTTTACAAAAGATACAGAAGATACTTTGGAATCGGTTTCAAAATATATGGCAATAGAAACGAAGTTTTGGTGGCAGAGTCCAGCCAATATGAAAGTTTCCCGTTTGCAAAGGCAAGAATTTAAACAAATTATATTTTTTAAACAATTGTTTTTTTTTTTTAGATTGTTATCTTCTTTACAAAATCATATGTTGGCTCACTATACTGTCAGGCCTCGTGGAGGGGAGCAAAAGTGTTTGTCGGAAAATGATTTTTTGGTCAACCATCTTTTGAGTTTGTTTGGGTTTGCTATACAAGTTTTAAATAAAGCTGCATTGACTGTGGTAAGTATTTTATACAATGCAAATTGGTTGAAACATTATTGACTATTTTTTCTTAGAATGATTATCCAAATTCCCTTGAACTACTTTATAATGTACTTCAAGATTCAACCGCAGGTGCTATGCTGTTTAAAATAATCAACTCCTTATTGCTTATGCCAGTAAGTCACATAAAAATCCTTTATAATCCTCTATTGGAAGTCTTGGATGCTTTGGATAAGTTTAATCAGCTTTTACCAAAAGAATTACTTTATGAAAAAGACAATTCACGTTAAGTATATTTTTGCTTTTTGTTGTCCTGTAATATTTAACAATGATAATTTGTAGGTTCTGAAACCCCTACTCTGACTCAGCTTGCTGAACAATCCTGGATATGGATTGTGGATTTGCAAAAAACTTGCTCACTTCTTATTGGTCGTTGTTTAGGTGGCATGATGGTAGGAGAAAGTCCAAGCAAAGAAGAACTCTATTGTCGTCATTGGTTGGTTAGTGAAGTGTTTTCGTCTGGTATTGATAATGAAACAATGCCTGTAGAAAGTTTGTCTGAACTTGCCTATTTTCCAGAGTAATTTATTTTTATTATTTGTGTTTTTTTTTTATTGCTTGAGGTTACTTTTAAGGTCTGTAACAATGTTGGACGCCTACAAAAATATGCCGCAAGAAGTTCAAAGTCTGTGCAAAATGGCTTTGGGACTTCCTTGTCAGTACGACGAGGCTTGTGCCGTATTGGATGATAATCAGTCTGATGATTTGTATAACAAAATTGCTCTGAACTATGAATCTGAAGCTTTTGAATTTGAAACTGAGGAATTAGTTAGGATAGTTGATGCGATTAGTCGTAGTTATTTTTATGGGGTTTTGAAAATAACAGGGATGATTGAGCAAGAGAGTTGGAATATGGTGGTTTGTAGGGAAGTTTTTAAGGTAAGAATTAAGCTGAAATTTTTAGGGATTGTAGTCCTTTACTGGGATAAGAATCGCTAAAAATTTCAGTTTTCTATCTATAATAGAAACAAAGTTATAGGTCTTCAAAGTTTTTGAAAACCTTAAGGTACGGTTTGTTAGGAGAGTACACGTCAGGTATGACGTACACCCGTTTTCTCACGTCAGAAGACGGGTGTACGTCATACCTGAACCAATGACGACGTTTACGTTGTCAGTTGTGCGTCGCGTACTATCCTAACAAACCGTACCTTTAGGTAGGTACCTTGGGACTAAAATGATGAAATTTCAAATTTTTTTGTGTTGAGATTTTGTGTCTAAATGATCATTCGAGACCCCCGAAACTCTATACATTAAATTATTCCGATATTTGAAGCCGGATTCTATGAAAAGAGAAACTCAGAAAAATTGAAAAATTGATAATTCACCCATACTCGGGCTGGGATTCTGTAACGAATAGTGATATTTTCTCTAGTGAATTTCCTCTCTATTGATTTTGAAAAGAGAGCAAGTATCATAGCGATGGGGATAACGACATCTATCCGTCCCAGTCCTGGGTGCTCATTTACTTAAGGTTCTATATCTGACCAATTATTATCTGAAACTTCTTTTAGTATTCAACAAATCTACGTCAAAAACTCTTCAGTATAATGTGCAGTCTAAAATGTACGGAAGAAGAAAACGAAAAAGACTACCAAGATTCTAAAGAAAAATTGAAGCTAAAAGAAATGGAGTTCGAGATATTTTGCCATAAAGTTTTGCAGCAATGTTTGTTTTTGTTGATTTACGTTAAAGGTAAAAGTGAAAATCAGGCCTAGGATGTATCCTCTCCTGTTATTTTAACAGCTATGTTATAGCTCAACATATATACTTCTCTCTATTTTGACGTATAGAGTAAAAAGTGACAGACAACTTAACGTTGCTGTTAAAATAACAGAAAATGATACATCATAAGCCTGATTGAATCAAATAATAGCTTATTCTAGCCCCATTCTTATTATAGGCTCAAAATCTGATTTGCCTACAATGCAAACAGATTCAGACGAGGATATTTCTGAAAAGCCTTACGTAGAATTTTACAGATCTAACCGAGACCCAAGTCTTGACAAACTAAAAAAGTTATGCTCGCTTTGTCTAAATTTCGCCCTCAGTGAAAACCAAGAAAAAGATGGCTACACTATAGGGTATGTACTTTGCCTAAAAAGCCCAAACATAATCTAAAAAACTATTCATTTACAGTGGAAATGGTTGGTTCAACGATCCATCAGTTATTCACACAGCCTTGTTGAACCACAAAAAACGCTCTCTGAGTCGTTTAGAAGGCCTAGACCAACTCCTATTCCACCTAATCACCAAAGAATCCACAGACACAGTAATCAATTGCGTCCAGCCGCAACTCCTAGAAGGCTGTTTTGGTTTGTGCAATTTGGACCGACAAGAATCTTGTACGCCTTTCCATCATTATTTAGAAGGCATCCAAAGTTCGCCTTTGGAAATTCAAGACAAAATTCGTACGATTGTTCAAGGAATTTACGAATTTCTAACTGCATCTCTTAAGAAGTATATTAATTCCGATAATAAACAGTTGTTGTTGGTAATGATATTTTCGTTGAGTACCAGATATCAGCCAAATGATTTGAGTTTGATTTTAAATAATGATTTAGTGCAACATTTGATGCAACTAGTCAATATTGGTAAGAGTTTATGCAAATAAAATTTATGATAATAAGTAATTTTATATTATAGGTAATATTGGAGTTCAGCCTTATACAAAATCCGAAGTCCTTAGTATAGCATCATTAAGGCTAATTCACATTTTAGCTATGTCATGTTGCATAAACTCCAAACATCTAGACATATCTCAACTAGAAATAATGGTAAACGTTTTGTACAAGCAATTCCTCAAAACCATTGAAATATTTGATGAGTGAAAAATAAAAAATAAAAAAAAAAAAAAAAAAAAGTAAATAAAAAAATAAAAATAAATAAAAAATAAAAAAAAAAATAAAAAATAAATAATAAAATAAAAATAGTTTTTAGCCACCACTAAAAAATGGATAAATACTCTCTTGAACATCTTAGACACTTCAAGTCTACCTCTAAGCTACAACTCCCAAATAAAAGTACTCAAACCTAAATTATTAATATTGCAAGTATTGCAAATAATTTTGCCTCGCTTAAAACAAGTCCATATTGATGATGCTTTAAGGAAAGTTATTGTAGCAAAACTCTTTACACAATTAGGCAAAGAAATGTGGCAAAAGACCCTACAAGAAACTGAACCTGTAGCTTTAAACGACGATTTATTGACAGCAAAAGACTTCAAAGAAAGCGAAGGAAATGTTCCTGTGCACGACATGGGTTTTGATCCAGACAAATGTTACAAATGCTCAATCGAAGGCAGTTTAACTTTAGTCCACGGCTCTAGTGGTAGAGGCTACGGCTTAGGATTACAACCAATCAAATCAGGCTGTTACCAATGGAAAATACTTATAGTCAAAGAAAACAGAGGCAACGAAGGCACTTGCATAGGAGTTTCCAAATTCCCTGTGCGCGATTTCAGTCATAGATCCACCAGCGACATGTGGCTATACAGAGCCTACAGTGGCAGCCTGTATCACACCGGAGAAAGGGACAATTGCTTTCAAAGCTACACCCAAGGAGACTACATTACTGTAGTATTAGACATGGATGCTAAGACTTTGAGTTTTGGAAAAAACGGCGAAGAACCTAGAGTGGCTTTTGAAGATGTCGACGCACCTGAACTGTATCCTTGTGTAATGTTTTATAGTACCAATCCTGGAGAGAAAGTTAAAATTACTGACATGAAAGTGCACGGGACTCAAAGAGATGTTTTGCCAGGCGAACCCAATTTAGCCCCCTTACATGCAGTATTGAGTGAATTTTATATTGGTAAATTAGTTTATTGTTTGAATGTTTGCTTGAATTTTAATTTTTTTAGGTTTGATTCGTAAATTGCACAAATTTGATACGTGGACTACTGATGTAAATTCGGCCTTAAAACTGCGACTAAATAAAATCGAAGCTTTATTTCCTAGTATAGTGGTATCTTCAGACAAGCTTGAAGAGGTGGAAATTGATTTAGATGAAATGTGCTCGGAGGTTTGGCCAGCTTTAGCTGTCATCGGCGGCTTGGACAGAGGGTTGAAAATGGGCAGTTATTGTAGGCATAAAGTAACTGGAAAACGTGCCGTTATTTTGGGTGTCTTGAAAAAAGGCATTACGACAATTAGCATGCAATGGGAGCACGATTTAAGTGTTTCCGATGCGTCCAAATGGGTTTTGGAATTTGTCGAGCCTGAACCGTTTAATACTAATAAGTTTGTTGGTATGTTATTTGCAAGGGGTCAACCACTATGCTTACAAATGTATGATGATTTTCATATTTGGCAATAGACCTATCTATTTTTACCTGGTATGCGCGCGCAACACGAGGCAATGCATTTTCATTGGCTAGCTAGTACAGGTGTGAGGTGTTCGTTTTGCATACTGGGCATCCCATTGTCCTTGTTCATTGCTCGTGGTCTGACAAGAATAAAAGTACGGTTGATATTCAACTTGACAAGTGACATTCAAAAGTTGTTTGAAATTTTCATTGACAAATACGTTGCACAACACGCTATCTTTCTCCTTCTCCTTTTATCCCGTCCAAATAGAAGGACGGATTGCTATACGTAAGTCTAACATAATTTGGTACGTTTTGTCTTGTCTTGCGCAATGAGCGTTCTGTCTTTTTTTATTTAATGAAGTTTTCGTATTATTACCTCTTTGTGTGGTAAAATAGATAGGTCTATCACTGATCAATGAATTTAATGTATTCCCATCTCAAGAGTTGTGATTGCCAATGATTTTCAGATATTTTTGTATGATTACTAGGTGATTTTCATTTTTTTTTTTGGATTCCTATGTCATTCCCAATTAAATACCTGATTTCCTCAATGATTTCCTACAATCATTCAAAAACCCTGATGTGTGAAGAAATTCTGTGTCTTCTTTTGGCAAGTCGGATTCAAGAGATGTTCCAAAGTTTATATTTTCATTTTTATGCTCTACAACATTGTCATACTTTAGGTCTGTTCTCATAGAAATCATAAACCAGTCATTGGTTGAAAATAGTCAGAAAACTAGTTGTTAGTGATTTGCACCAATCAAAAACGCTCTGACTGGTTTGTGATTTCAGTGAGAACAGATCTAATCCTCATTTCGTTTTTCTTCTTCTTCAAGTTCTAAACTCTTCATAGTCTCGGGTTCAGTTATTGGCTCAGTTATTGAGAAACTCGTTAGGATATTAAATTTTATTTCAAATTGTCTAACACTCGTTGCCTGAAATTTAGTCTCCAAAACAAATACACAACTGACCAGTACGCTGTATCGTTTATGCGATTTCTGAGGTGATATTCCTAGCCATCACCACAAGATTCTCAGCGATTACCAATGTATTCCTATGTCCTAGGAGATTCCTAGGTTATTCCCAGGCACTCCCAAATGATTTTCATGTATTCCTGATTGCTTAATATATAATTCCCAAAAAAATGTACAATGATTTCCACTAGAGGTTTACCCTTTGGTTATTTGTGTATAATCACAATCCCCAATAATCATTCTATTGCATATTTTTTTTATAGGTCTCACATCAAACATCCTTCTTCAACTAGCCAGACTCTCTGGTATAACAAACGAAGTCTCATTTCCGGTCTACAACATAACCGAAGAAGAAGAACGTCTTTTGAATTTCAATCTACCAAAATCCTCTACAAGCACAAACGAGGAAACAACAAAGCCTCACTCTGTATCGTCGGATTCTAGGCTCGTACAAAAGCCTCGGACAGTGGAAACTTTGACTAACGAACTAGTATCAAATATATTAGAAGAAGTTACCAAAATTAAGTTTCAAAGCGACTCGGCGATTGTTAGGGGCGAGCAAAATGACGACGTGATTAAAAAGCAGCAAGACGATAGCGCCGAATATCTAGCGTTGCAACATAAATTTGCAGCTATCGAAGAAAAATATCTCAAATTGGCCTTTTTACAATTTTCCGCCCTAAAAACTCTAGGAACATTCGTAACAACATCTCAGTTTACCGAACTGTTTTTACTAAACGACAAAAAATCCTGTGAAGAAACCGATTGCCTGAGAGAAATCATGTATAGCATTGTCGACAAAAGCATTGACCAATGCAAACTAAAAAATATCATCACTGTAGCTGAAACTGAGCGCGCAATGGCAATTCTCCACATGAACCACATTAAAAATAAAGGCAAAGAAGATCCAGATATTCCAAAAGAAAATAACGAACCACAACCAGAATTTGTTGTTCCAAGTAATTTCAATGAACCGAGTACTTCAAGAGAAATGCCTTTAACTAGAAGCCCTAGACTAGTGAGACGTCGCGTCTTACCAACACCGCCATCTTCCTTAACAGTACAAGGCTCCAGCCCTTATTTTTTCAACAGAACTGTATCCTTAGGCTCCAGCCCAACCACGCCCAGCATATTCACTAGCAGTTCAGAAGATACCGTTTTCTCAAGTCGTAGCAGCTCGCCGCCTCCGCCCCCTATGGCAGTACCTTTATTAGAAATGGGCTTCAGTTTGAGGCACATTTTGAAGGCCTTATTCGAAACTAAAAGTTCTGGAGAAATTAGCGCTAGAAGCATCAGTATGTTGGCTACGTGGATGTGCGAACATCCCTACATGGAAGAGAGCGTTGTTGAACAGGCTACAAGTAATTTGAGTAGCTTCAGAGAATTATGGAATAGTACTAGCGATTTGGTGGATAGACAAAATGTTATTTTGTATGTGTATGAGGTTTTTAAATGTTGCAACATGTTGATTGGGTTTTTTTTAAGGAATCAACCAGTTGGGAGTCTACGGCGCGGCATGCCTAGTAGGAGACGCACTTGTGCGGAAATTAGGAGTTTTTTGATTGAAAGAGCTGATAGGTAATGGGTCAAGAACCTCAGTCTCTCTGGTTGTTTTTGTTGAGAAATAAATATATATTTTTTTTAATGCAATCCAATCAGGAACAGGGGTGACCTTTGCATTCTATCAGGGTCGCAACTAGAGGGTGGCAACTCTGTATCTTTATACAGTTAGGTATTTTTGTTGAGTGGGTAAAACTGTTTCTATCACCGGCTCTCGTGAAAGATTTTCTACATTAGGAGCTGAGGATAATAAAATATTGTTCACCCTGTATCTTAATGCATCAGTGGTAAAGTTGTTTTCTATTACCGGCTTTCGTGGAAAAAAAATTCTACATTAAAAGCCGGAGATAATAAAATATTGACACTCTGTATCTTCATACAGTGGTTTATTTTTGTTGAGTCAAATTACAGTGGGTAAAATTATTTTCTATTACCGGCTCTCCTCAAAGATTTTCTACATCAACAACCAGGGATAATTAAAAATTGTTCACCCTGTATCTTCACACAGTGGTGGAATTGTTTTCGATTATCAGCTTTCGTGCAAGATTTCCTACAAAAGCCGGGAATAATAAAATATTGATCACTCGGTATCTTTATACAGTGGTTTATTTTTGTTGAGTCAAATTACAGTGGGTAAAATTGTTTTCTATTACCGGTTCTCGTAAAAGATTTTCTACATTAAGAGCCAAAGATAATCAAATATTGTTCACCCTGTATCTTCACACAGTGGTGGAATTGTTTTCGATTATCAGCTTTCGTGCAAGATTTCCTACAAAAGCCGGGAATAATAAAATATTGATCACTCGGTATCTTTATACAGTGGTTTATTTTTGTTGAGTCACATTACAGTGGGTAAAATTGTTTTCTATTATTGGCTCTCGTAAAAGATTTTCTACATTAAGAGCCAAGGATAACAAAATATTGTTCACCCTGTATCTTTACACAGTGGTGGAATTGTTTTCGATTATTAGCTTTCATGAAAGATTTCCTACAAGAGCCGGGAATAATAAAATATTGATCACTCCTATATCTTTATACAGTGATTTATTTTTGTTGAGTCATATTACAATGGTTAAAATTGTTTTCTATTACCAGCTCTCATGAGAGATTTTCTATGTTAAAAACTAGAAAAATTAAAATATTGATCATCCTGTATTTTTATTTATACAGTGGTAGAATTAGTAGTATAGGTGCCAAAATTCGTTGAGAGTTCTAGTTGCGGCCCTTGCATAGTACAATTTTTTTCTTTGTAAAAAAAGACCCTATAACATGAAAATTAATTTATTAAAGAATAAGTTATGTAAATTGTTTATTGTCTTAGGGCCTTGCATGATAGCTTCCGAGAACGCCAGCAAATAAGGGAAAGGGAACACGTTAGAGGTGAAGCCCACCCCTTATTGAGAAACCCCATTGTCAGGTTTGGTGAAGAAACTCAATCTCTTGATAGCACAGGTGATTTTTCTTTGACAATATCACTTTATTAGTTTTAAGTTGCATCTTTTTTTAGTTGTCCCAAACTCAGATGCCACCTCAAACTACGCAGACTGTATGAATTCAATAGGAGTTTGCCCCTATTGCAATCAACTAAACTCAAAATTAGACATTCACATGCTTTTTAGTCATCCAGGCTGTGGCATCCTATGGGGTCCTGGAGTTTGCGGAGATGTCATAAACAAGTACAAGATTTCCGAATACTTTTTAGTTACTTAGTATTTTTCTTTTAGGTACTACATTATGTGTTTCAAATGCAGGAATAAGTACAGACGTATAAATAAAACTGAGAATGCCTTGGCCGCCCTGTATCCTGATATCATTCTCACCAATGACGACAATACTGAAATTAATATGCAAAGTTTGAAATTTTCTGTACCGGAATGTGACGAAGCAGACATTAAAGGGTAATAATTTAAGTTAATAATGACTTTATAATAATTTTTTTTTTATAGATTTTTAGGCATGTCAGGTGATTCAATCCAAATGAACACAATAGACTTTGCCAGTGCAGATCCGTTGGGTATTAACTCAGTTCCAAAAGTACATAAAGATTTTGAAGACCCTAACGAAATTATACCCAAAAGCATCAATATGCAAGCAATGCTACTTGGCTCCCCCTTACAAAGAATTATCGGCCTGAGAGACTTAACAAAATCAATTCAAATACTTCTCTCCAGACAAATAATTCTCAATGTCCTATCAATTTTGTCAATGAGTACCAACTACGTCAACCTAATTTCCTGTTTGGAACTTATCGGTTTAGGTAGCATTGGTAAAGTGGTGCGTCTAATGACTCTAACCGCAATGAACCGCGTCGAAATAGGCAACATAGAAAATACGCCAGATATTTTAAGCTTCAGATTGCCAAAGGATTTCAATCAGTTGACAACTAATTTGCCTAATGCCGCAAACTCTTGCCTGCAACATTTGAGCGTTTGCATAGCCGCTTTGGCTCAAAACGATCTCGATGCTTCAAATTTAGTCATTGATATTTGTACTAAGGATTTATTATTGGCAGCTTTTGGTGTTTCTGTACCAGAAGCAGGTGAGAATTATTCCACGGAAATAAATTATTAATTAAATGATTTTCAAATAGGTTTTGCTGTGACTCAGGCTTTAGTTAATATTCTTTCTACACACGGAGGTTGTTCGCTAATGGATTTGCCTAAAGAAGAAAGTTGTTTGAGTCCGCAAGCGGAAAGGGTTGGGCCTTTAACTTTGGCCAACGCTTTGTCTGCTTATATTTTATCAAACAAAGTTAAAAAGCAAAAGGAGTGGGCTGCTCAACAATTGTTCAAATGTATTGCTACTAAAATCCAAATGATGTCAGGATCTAGTTTGGAACAAGTTAATTTTGCTGATCTTTCCAATACAATGCCCAAGCAAGAAATTAGTTTAGTTGAAGGTAATAATAATGCAAAATTATTCAGATTCTATACTTAAAGTTTTATAAATCTAGGTCATGACAATAGAGTAAGTACGTTAGCTTGGCATGAAGCAACAAACACTTTAGCTTCTGCCGGCTACGATGGAACCGTAAGACTATGGCAAATTGAACCCCAAACACCCCCCATTCTCTATTCAACTTTAGTATTCTATACCAGCTTAGATACATTTGGAAATGAATTGCAAGGAAAACTTATAGGTCATTTATGTTGGTCACCAATGGGTGATTATTTAGCTGCAGCTCTAGATGGTGTTATTAATATTTGGCCAATCAGAAAAACCAACGACGTTTGGTTTATAGAGCACCAAAAAGAATTTATAACCGTATTGTGTTGGCCTAAAAACAAACATCTAGAATCTGAAAACAAGGAGCATTTATTAGTAGGCAAAATTGATGGAACCGTAACAATTTTGTGTGTTTTAAAAGATTCCAAAAGAGTTGAAACTTTGATGAATTTTTCGTTGCCTCATGCAGTGGTTCATGTGGATTGGTTTCACGAAAATGCACACTTTGCCGTTGGTTATTTGGAAGGGACGTTGAAATTAGGCAAACTCGATTGTCAATCTAGTATAGTTACAGTGCAAGCGCACAAAAATACCATTTCCGCAGTCGAATGGGATCCCAGAGGCGTTTTGCTGGCCACAATATCAGTAGACATGACTTGTAAGCTGTGGAAAGTCACTGAAGAGAAATTAGTGCTTTTGCATACGATAATTTTGACTTATGAGCCAACCAGTATTACGTGGTCTCCGCTTGTAGGTTGGGGAAATTCACCGCTACTATTGGCTGTCGGTACTAGTTATGGAACTGTTAATTTGTGGAAGGTGATTTATTATTTGAAATTAAATAAGGTTTTTTAATAATATATTGTAGATTCCTGATGAAAAAAATACGCTTAATGAGGTGCCTGGTTTGATGTTTTCTTCACAAGGGCATTCTTACAATGCTGTTACAAGTTTGGCTATTGATTCTAGTGGATTATTGTTGGCTAGTGGTTGTTTGAAAGGTAATTTGGGATATTCTTGATTTCAATGTTATTAATTAAATTTTAAAAGGTCCTAGTGGTGTTGTAAATATTTGGTCTCTATCTGATGGTAGTTTGGTTTACACTACAACCGGTACCGGTGGAGTAAATACAAACGGTTTAAAATGGATTAAGCCCCTGAATAGTTTGGCAATAGCGTTTTCTCGTTCGAAAACATTTAGTATATTAAAATACGACTTGGAAGATTTAAAAAATAATCTTCCTTTGGCCGCAATGAGGTGCGCTTTGTTGAAAAAAGGAATTAGAGGTAAAGAGTTGATTTTGTTTATTGCACTATTACTATATAAATATTGTTCTATAGGTATTAAAAATACGTCGTTTTTCAAAAGCTTTGTCACCCTTTTGCCCAAAATGCTCCAAGATCAATTCACAGCTGAAAAACTTCAAGTTTCCACCGGTGCTCAATTGATGCACAGTGTTTATCTGAAAAGCTTAGCCTCGTTGGCTATAATACTTGATTTAGATAAAGTAATTTGCTATAAACTGGCCCCATTCAATGATAAAGCCCCATTAGAAATTAATCAAGAATACCATTGGTTGCACACTTTTAGCTTAGCTTCGCAAATGGCTGAAGGCCTAATAAAAAGAATCGACTTGCCAGAAAACGCAGTCAATCTTAGTCAAGTTTTAGAGGACAATGTGCCTCCGGCCGCCATACAAAACGTATTTTGGACTATCAAGCAGGACGAACAAATTATGCAATGGGCGGCGCAGAGGCCTCAGGATTGGGAGATTGGAGGAAAATGCAAGGTAATTACTATAAATGACATCTTAAGATCGGTTCCACCAGTCAAAGCGTTTTTGTTTGATGCCTTCTAACTATTTATTTTGAAACATTGATTAGTTTGTGAAATGGCATACCCATTTTCCCATGTAAATCTCCATAAGAAAATCTAAGGTTCTATCTGCACTTTTTTTTTCCCATTCAAAATCATCACTGTCCAGTAGGCCAGGGCCGGTATTCTCGTTCTCGAAAACGCTCACCGCTTTTCAGTCGCTCGGCACTTTCAATGTAAATTTGCATTTAAAGTGCCGAGCGACTAGAAAGCGGTGAGCGTTTTTGAGAACCAGAATACCGGCCCAGAGCCGCTAAGCCCCGCTCATACAGACCTGTCTAAAACTGTATCGGACCTGTCCAAAATTGTCTCTAGACCTGTATACAGAAAGATGTACAGTTGCGATCAAAAAAAAGTAGTACAAGAAAAATCTCCAAAATCTCCTGGGGTGGTATTCTTGTCCTCGAAAACGCTCACCGCTTTTTAGTCGTTCGGCACTTCTAATGTAAATTTACATGAAAAATGCCGCGCGACTAAAAAAGCGGTGAGCGTTTTCGAGAATACCAGCCCGGTTTATTATACATTAATTTCATTCATAACCAAAAATTACATATTTTTGGTATTTTTGACAAGTTTTTAACCTAGAAAGCTTCAGATGACATTATTTTGACATTTTTCCACCCTTTTTAACCAACAATATGACATTGCCTGTCAAAATTTTGTATTTTGATCGCAACTGTACCTATACAGACAGGTCACTGTATGCCAGGGATGCTATTTCTAATACAATTGTACTAGATCTAGCACAATCACGTTTCACCTAGTACGCTAGTACCTCTCTCATTAATCTAGTACAATTTGGATTACAAGTCGAGTTTTGCTCTTCGCTCTGTACCGTACCCGAGTTCTGCGCTCCACTCTCTACTTCTGGGTTGGGTTTCATGTTCCAGGGCTGGGATCACGACAAGTAGAATTCCACTTTCATAACGTCACCCGTGACCCATTTATCGCGTACAGTACAGGCGATGATAATGATGAATTCTAGTAGACTTTTTCTGGTCGTGATCCCACTCCAGATCCCACTACGGTGCAGCTAAAGCCAAACAAGAAATTGGCGTTCGAATATGAGGCAATTTTTGGCGAGGATATTTAAACATAATCTGATTATGCTGAGTTATGTGAGGTGTCAATTGTGTCATAGGGAAGTATGACTTAATTGACACTCCTTCTCCATCAAATTCTGGACTTGCGAGTGACGTCACTATCAACAGAAAATAGCGATGACGTCACCCGCAGACCTCGATTGAATGTTTGCGATTCAGGTTATGCTAATGAGTTAATTTTTTTGTCGATTTTAAATGTAGGAAAGGTGAATTTCGGTCTGTTCTCACAGAACAAATAGTGTTCTTGATCCTCGAGTATCCCAGAATTTGATGCTGGGGGCGTTTTTTAATCTGTGACTTGACGTGTGTCATGTATCGGTGGTTATTCGGTTATTCAGCGGATCATGGTAATCGGTAGTCGATTTATAACTAAATGTATAAAAATTTATTTATTTCTATCATTCAGGGTCGGCTTTCCAATAGCGAGTCACCCCCAGGTTAAAGATAACTCTAGGTAAACATTGCAACTGGACACGTTTACCCTGGAGTCAAAACCAACATGCAGGTGACTCGCTATTGAGAAACCGACCCCCATCTAGCGGAGCCTACATTTGAATTCAAATTTCGAAATTTGACGCGCTTTCAGCTAGTACACAATGTCGCCAATCTAGTACAATTATTCCCTATTTTCTGGTACAATTTTTTTAGTGCTGATAGCATCTCTGTATGCATATGTCTAAAAGCTGTATCAGACCTGCCCCTAGACCTATATAGCTGTATACAGTATACAGATGAATGAATTAATTGAATGGAGCAAAAAAAGTGCAGATTAGACCCTAGATTTTCTCGAGGGGTAAACCACATTGGAATAAGAGTGTGATTTCAGTAGGATTCCATAAAATTTCAAGAGGATTTTGTGGGATTCTGGTGTACGTATTTTTCAAGGTGGTTTACGTCTTGGATTTTCTTATGAAGATTTACATGGGAAAATGTTTTACAGTGTGTTCTCTTGTTTCGAAATCAATAGAGATAAAGAAAATATCCCTATTCACTACAGAGTTCTAGCCTAGGGGCCGGGAAAGGAGAGCTGCTTGAGGAAGGTCATGGTGGGGATGCATCAGAGGTGTGAACAAGACCTGCCTTTTCCTCTGAACTCGTCACTCACTTGACGCAGCACATGTCAGAAGAGAAGGCGGGTCTTGTTCACACCTCTGACCCTGACCCTCCTTGACTAGCTCTAGTTTATCTGTGCTAAAATGTCATTGGTCATTGGTAATTGCATTTATTATAATTGTTGATATTTTCCATAGGCCTATCTGTGGGGTTCAGACAGACACGGCCAACTAGCAGAATTAGGCTTCAGCGCCTCGGCCCCTTTTGCAGTAGCCTCGTTTTCCGTAGCCAGAAAAATAGTGTGCGGTCAAAATTGCACTTTCGTCATCCTAACGAACGGCACGGTCATGGCGTGTGGCGAAGGCAGCTACGGACGCTTGGGCCAAGGCAACTCTGACGATCTGCACTCGCTAAGCGTCATATCCAGCTTGCAAGGCTTCGTCATAACAGATCTGGCTACATCTGTAGGTTCAGATGGTCATAGTTTAGCGTTGGCGGAAAGCGGCGAAGTTTTTTCGTGGGGCGACGGCGATTACGGCAAACTGGGCCATGGAAATAGCGACAGACAACGCAGACCTCGACAAATTGAGGCTTTACAAAACGAGGAAGTTGTACAAGTCGCTTGTGGATTCAAACACAGCGCTGTTGTGACTAGTGACGGAAAACTTTTCACGTTTGGTAATGGCGATTATGGACGTTTAGGCTTGGGCTCCACGTCAAATAAAAAACTACCAGAACGAGTAACTGCTTTGGAAGGTAACAGGTTTTCATACTCACACTTCCACCGTTTCACGGGCACTTTAATAATTAATTTCTAATTGTAGTAGATCTTCATTTTCCAACTTGTAATAGATCCCTATTTCATGTGTTGTTAACATTGAGGTTGTCAAAAACAGTCAAGCGGAAAATTGGGGAATTAATAAAGGATTACTGACAGTAGTAGCACAGTAATAAACTCTATCAACCTGACAAGCATTTTCTAGCAAACCTGATACTGCAACCATTTATTAACTCCCTAATTCCCTGCTAGTTAATGTGTTTCTAATAACGTTATTGCTGACAACATATGAAATAGGGATCTGCTATTACAAATTGTAAATATGTAATTCTTAAAACATTATCAACAGGTTACAAAATCGGTCAAGTCGCTTGCGGTCTCAATCATACAGCTTGCGTGTCGCAAGACGGCTTAGATGTTTGGACTTTCGGAGAAGGTGACTATGGCAAATTAGGCCTGGGTCACACTACAACGAAATCGATTCCGCAAAAGGTTGAATCGCTGGGCAGTTTGGAAATCAAAAAAGTTGGTTGCGGTACCAACTTAACGATATTCCTGGCTAAAAATGGGAAATTGTTTGTCAGTGGTATTGACAGGGTGCCTTGGCACACTCTGATCAGAGACAAGCCTTCGTATTTGCCGCATCAGATTGGTACTTTGGAGGAGTATTTTGTTGAGGATTTTGCTATCGGAACTGAACATGCTTTGATTTTGACTAAATGTGGCAAAGTGAGTACCTAATTGTTTTTCAACAATACACAATTGTATTATTTGTGGATTTTTATGTAGGTTTTTGGTTGGGGTATGAACACAGAAGGCCAATGTGGACTTTCACATGTTTCGTTGGTCAGAGAACCGGAAATGATTACCGAGTTGTCTAGCAAAGGGATCAAACAAGTTTCTACAGGTAATAATTGTACGAAAAAAAATTATTTTGTTTATTTTAATTGAAAATTTAGGCCGGACTCACAGTGCTGCCTGGTCAGCTGCCCCTTTACCTAAGAGGGAACCTGGAGTTACTCAAACTTTGACTTTTGGCTTACCCTC
This sequence comes from Ceutorhynchus assimilis, assembly GCA_917834065.1. Taxonomy (NCBI): domain Eukaryota; kingdom Metazoa; phylum Arthropoda; class Insecta; order Coleoptera; family Curculionidae; genus Ceutorhynchus; species Ceutorhynchus assimilis. The sequence goes on along the minus strand of OU892284.1, from coordinate 43,328,954 downwards.
TGAGATACCACCGCAATATGATCATCTTTGTGGTGTTTCTATCAAGTCTATTCAAGCCAGGTAAGGCCTAATATATTCATCTTCTGATAAACTATCAAGCCATGCTATCTGACAATCCTATTAAATTAGCTAGTTATTTGTTAACTAATAGGATTCTACACCTTTTCCAATTGTATTTCAGAAGGTGTCAAATGTATTTCAGAAAGCGTCAAATATATTTCAGAATAGTTAAACGTATTTCAGAAAGCGTCAAATGTATTTCAGAATAGTTACAATGTATTTCAGAATAGTTAAATGTATTTCAGAAAGCGTTAAATGAATTTCAGCATAGTTAAATGCTACTATGTATTCAGGTTGTGTTGGGTCAGTCGGACTAACGTAGGAAAAACTGCACAGACATGGGTAGGTAATTTTTTGTGTCGCCTCTCTCCTGAATTATTTCCGCCGAATTTTCACTTTCTAAAATACTTTTGGCTATTCTGAAATACATTTATCACTTTCTGAAATACAATTAGAAAAGGTGTAGATTGCTAAATCTTAGACCGTTACCAGTAAGTTTATCAGATTTGATCTGAATCTGAAGTAAACTTGAATCTGAAGAAAACTAAAATTCAAGAGCCGGGAATAGATGAAAAATGTAAATTAAAAAAATATGTAATGGAAAAATGAAACATATTTTTTGTATTCCAGGCTCTTGAATTATATAACTGAGAAAGTTTCAAGAACCAGGAATTGACAAAAATTGTCTCAACTTTCGTTATACTTTCTCGATTCATATAACTTCCAATTGACAACATTTCAAAAGAAGTTTCACTTCAAAAAGCCAATTAGTCTACAGGTACTCCCTTTAGAATAATTGGCAATTATTGTGTCTTCCTAGACCTAAAATCACAAAACACTATTCAATTCCAGGTTGAAATTCCTCTACAATTTCTCTGACAAACTGTACTCTTGTTGGACCTTTATGCCTCTCAGCTCCCAACAAGCCGAATTCAACGTGCCACCCCTAGAAGGCTTAATATCTCCAAAATTACGACCTTTACTAGCTCCAAGAGTATACACTTTACCATTTGTCAGGTGCGTAGGCAAAACGATGGTGCAAGGCAAAAACTATGGCCCACCGATAGTTGTAAGGAGAATTGCGCAAGAAGGTAGAAAAGTCAAACCAATATTTGTCCAAATCGCTAAACAAGTGGTTGATATTAATCCGCAAGATTTGCGATTGCCTTCGCGTGCCTGGAAAGTTAAATTGGTTGGAGAAGGTGCGGATGATGCAGGTGGTGTTTTTGATGATACTATAACTGAAATGTGCCAGGAAATTACTACCAATGTTGTACCACTTTTGGTACCCACTCCAAATGCGTTGAATGAGGATGGTTTTAATCGGGACAAATACTTGATAAATCCTCAATTGACTTCCAGTCAGCATTTGTCTTGGTTTAAGTTTGTAGGGATTTTGTTTGGGGTTGCAATAAGAACCAAAAAGCCTTTGGCTATTCCATTGGCTCCGATTATTTGGAAGCTTATAGCTGGCGAGCCTGTAACTGTTGAAGACTTGGAGGATACTGACGCTATGTACGTGCAAACTTTGAGGAGTATTAGGGATATTGAACAATCGGGCGTGACTGCCGATTACTTTTACGACGTTATACCTTTGCAGACTTTTGAGGGACAAAGTTGTACTGGAAAGGTAAATAATGATTTTTATTTTTCTTTTTATGACAATTTTTATTTCAGTTAGTTCCTATTGTTCACGGAGGCAAAAATATAGCATTGACTTTTGAGAATCGTGCCCAGTACTATGAACAAGCTGTAAAATATAGATTGCAAGAGTTTGATTTACAAGTAAGTAATTTTCGGGTACTATTTACCCAGACAGCACAGAGTTATATTAAAGACGTCCCTAAGATGTCCATAAATGACATTCAAAACGTCTCTTAGACGTATTTGAGGTGTCTTAGACATCTCAAAGATGTCAAATGTTACAAAATCCAACGTCTTTCAGAAGAAAAATTTTTGATTAATATCAACTTAAGAGCTGAAATTTTGATTATTATTGGCTCTTGAGCTTTGAATGCCCTTTGAAAAATTCTCCAGTGAATCCAGAGTTGATAAAAGTTCAAACTTTGACTATTACCGGCTCTTGATTGGTTATAGGAAGGTTTTTCAAAGAATCCAGAGCCAATTATAGTTCCAATTTTGATTATCTATGGCTCCTCCATCCATTGAATAATTTTTTTGAAGCAACTAAATACCGAATTCCATATTGAATGTTGTGTTATATCTGATAGACAAAGTAGAAAGATTATGCAGTCTATGCTGACTTATGGAATTTCTCAAGTAATTTTTCAATATTTTTAATTTACTAAATGACCTCCCAGCGGTAGCAACTGAAAGGAATGTAACAGAAAATCGATTCTAAATTCTAACATAGTTTTGAAATTCCCAAAATGTTCTGAAGAGTTACAGAATCCTTTTAGAAATTCTGAATTAAATTTTAAGTGTTTTAAACTTCCTCCTATTGATTACCATTTACTAAAATTCCTAATTTTCAGATTGCCGCAATAAAAGAAGGAATGTCAGGAGTTATACCAGTACCCCTCCTATCCTTAATGACTTCAGATTATTTGGAACAACTCGTATGTGGCATGTCTGTAATTTCCATAACCGTTCTAAAGAAAATCGTAAGATACAGAGAATTAGACGAAGAAAGTCAATTGGTAAAATGGCTCTGGAACATTCTAGAAAATTTCACCGATAACGAAAGAGTATCCTTTATGCGTTTTGTATCTGGTAGATCCAGATTGCCGGCAAATTTGGCCGATTTGTCGCAAAGATTTCAAGTTATGAAAGTGGACAAAGCAATGAATGGTCTTCCAACGGCGCAAACTTGTTTCTTCCAGCTGCGCTTACCGCCTTATACTAGTCAGGAAATAATGGCAGAAAAATTAAGATATTCTATCAATAATTGCAGGTCTATAGATATGGATAATTATATGTTGGCTAGAAATACTGAGCAAGGGAATTTGTCTGATGAGGATTGGTCTTATGGCAGTTAAATATAATATGTTGTTTTTATTTGCTTAAATCTTTTAATTTATAAATAAAATTTTGTTACTATTTCAATTAATCTATTGCAAGTGATCTGAAACTTCCTTCCATTCCTAACATTTTCTTTCCAGAATTCTTATTATCGCTAGGCCTTTTGGATTCATCCACGGTCCATCTAGAAGAATCATTGATGTAGTCTCGGTGTTCCATTATTTTATCCAGCCAGTATTTTCTGATATTAGCTACGTTTCCAGCTTTACCTCCGTATTCGTTTGGAAGGACGTCTTCTGGTACATAATCCAAAAGAGTGGAAGAATTTGGTAAGTGAGTATTAACCTTAAAAAACATAATTTGTAAAACCTATAGTGAAAAGTTATTTTATTACCATTTTTCCTACTTCAGTTTTCATAAAAGGTTTGAGTATTTGCATGCATCTATCAAGAAACGATGGTACATTTATCAAATGGATTTGTTTCAGTTTAATAGGATGAGCTTCCTAAAAACGAACAATAATCAAAAAAATTCAATTGTAATTACTAACCAATTCTTACTTGTGTGTAAACCATGTACTTTTTCAACACTTGTAAATTAATTTTGGTTAAATGTTTAAGGGTAAAATTGTCCATATCAAATATAGGCACTTCGCCGTCTGGTATTTCGTGTTCGATATGCATACGGACATCGGCAAAAATGAAAAACGCCTTTAGAGCGTTTATGAAGTGATATTTTGCCGGATCAGGGGTTTTTATATGGTAAATGAATATTTTGTTGTTCTCTTTGGTTAATTTTGGTAACGTTATAAAGTCACTGATAAAACAATTATTATTAATACAATCAAATTACTTACTATAAGAAACTGCTTACATATTTTCAAATATTTCTCGTATCTCTGGAGAAGCAGGATCTCTATCGGTAAAAATTTCTGGAGTTTGAGATCTTATTGTATAAAATAAATCAATTAAATATTTGCTTTGTTCTATACTATTATTGCTACAATGTAAAAACCTCTCGAGCAATATATCATCTAAAAACAAATTAATTATAGAAATAATTAAAAAATTATCAAATTAATTACCAATTTTTTGAGGTAAGTGTTGCTGTTTGACCAACCATTCTTTCAAAATTTTAACGTCCGAAGCCGCAGATGCCATTTTCGATACTAAATTTGCACAAAAATCCAATGCAAGGTTACTAAAATGAGCATGAAACCAATCAACGATTATACACTTTCACATCATCATAGCAACTTTCCACTTTTTTTTTTTTATTCGAATTTGTACCTGATGATGATATAAGTGGAGATTTATTTGCATTTGCGACGAGATTATTTTAGAATTTTTAAATAAAAATTTGAATGATTTTGAGACTTTGTATTATTTGAAATGCGTCTGGGCATAATTTTGATCGTTAACTCTTTAAAGGGCATTCTACCCACTTATTTATAAGTGGAAAGTAGCACTTCATTGTACACTTTGTTTTAAAGTAGACTAGATAGTGTGCTAGAAAGTAGACTTTGATATTCATAATCAAAAATCCCTTCTTTTATAGAAATTTTTGATGCGTGCGATAAAGTTTGACTTTCTGCATTTGTTAGGTAATTACGATTTTGATATTACTAATGAAGAGTAAATTTTGATGATATGTCAGAATTTCCCAAATAGGTGATTCCCACAAAACAAAATAATTGTTTAAACGCATTAATAAATAGTATTCATTAATTTTTATTAAATTATCTAAAACTGACCTTTCACAGAATTAATTCATAATGACTATTAATGATGGGTAGCAATAGCAATTGCGATTTAATCAACAATAATATACAGGGTGTTCAACTTTTTAAAAGCTAATTTAAAACATTAAAGATAAACTAATTTAAAGGATGTACCCAGACAGCCCACAAAGTCTTAATGTATGAGATCGAAGGCTGCTTGAATTCTCGACCACTGTTTGCAATGACAAATAATCTGAGTGATCTATACAGGGTGTCCCAGAATATGTGAGCAATCTCTCGGATTCAGATAGAACACAAAAAAATAACATGACAACTTCCTATATAAAAAAAAAAAAATCTACGGCCCCCCCTACGAAGTTACGTGCCCCTAAAGAACGCCTCTGAAAATCGGTTTTTTGTTGATAACTTTCAAAATACTTCTTTTAATATGATGGATACTAGGTAAGACCAACGTTGCCAGACCCTCGAAAATTAAAGTACTGATCAAGAGGCGAAAAATGTACTGAAAAACTGAAAAATATACTAGCCTCAGAAACTGAACTGGTGTTAGGGCCTCTAACTGAGGTGTCAACATTTAATTTAGGGATAGATCACTGGATCATAAAGGGGATGGGGACGTCACTGCTAAATAATGCACTCACACTTCCAGTTTTATATCTCTCTATTGTTGCCAAAATAATCGTTTAATAAAGTAATAAATACTGTAACCACATTCAAGTACTTTTAATTATTCACAGGTTAGTTAACAAGTCGCATTTGAGTTATTCGAGAACATTCACTAATCGGTATAAATTCACTAGTTGCTAAGTGCTCAATAGTCAATTTAACAATAATTGTTAGTATTAGCGGAACGCTAATATTTTAATTGAGAGCACAAGATAAAATTTATTCTTAATAGAAATCTTTGGGAGTTGAGAGTTTTTATATTTTTACAGAGCCCTTAAAAAAGGGGAGTGTGATTAACTCAATGTTTTACGCGATATTATATCACTTGAGTTTTCAAGCCAGCAGCCAGAGAGATAAAAAAATAAGTCTTTTTATTTAGAAAGCGAGAGAGAGAGACTGCACAAGGGTGCAACTAGAGAGAATAATTAAATAATTAGAGAAAAGTGAGCAGGTTCAAACTTGTATAGAGCTAGACGTTTTTACGCACTATTTACTGCTAGTGAAACCACACTACTAAAACCACACTGCTAGAAATCAAACTGCGAAGTGAAAAAGATAAGGAATGCATTTTTTCCCTTAGCGACAACAACCAGACTGGATCGATCCAGTACAGCCTGGTACGGCGCCAGCGGCCATCGAGCTTTCACGGCGGGGGGCTTTTTTGCAACGTTGCCACTGTAATCATAAAAAATAAATACGATTGTTTGGCTGTTTCCACCAGTGGCGGCTCGTGACTATTTCAAGTGAGGAGGCTAATTACAGTATAGGATTTCATAAAGGAATTCCATTAAGATTTCAATTTCAAAATTCCATATTTTGTTTTTTTAACTTTACTAAAATTCCTCAAAATTTTACCACTGAAATTCCACAAAATTTTCATAAAATTCTTTGGAATTTCATGTAATTTCTTAAAAATATCTCGCAATTCACTAAAATTTTATAAGAATATCCACGTTCATAACCGAAAATTTCCCGAAAATCCAATGAAACTTCAAGGAATTTTCAAAATTTAATTTATTTTCATAAGAATTTCACTGAAATACTCTTTTAATAGCCAGGAATTTCTGGGAATATTAATGAAATTTCAAGTAATTTCTTAAAAATTCATCGAAATATATTGAAATTTCATGTCATTACGTGGGAATTTTTCAAAATATCACCAAAAGTCCATGTTTTTAGCTGGAAATTCCTCGGCATTACTAAAATTCAGTAAAAACTGAAATTTCATATTGAGAATTTCAGTGTAATTTCATGTAATTGTTTAAAATTCCTCCATGTAATTCATTTAGGATTTCGTGTAATTCGATCGGAATTTCACTGAAATTTCAAGTAATTCGAGAGGAATTAAAATTTAATGTAAATTCTATGAAAATTTCACATCTAATTCCTTTTTCAGAATAACATAATTATTCTACCGAAATTCCATTAAATTGTGGAATTCTGAGATTTTCATAGATTTTTTGGGAATTGCAAAGAATATTTGGGAATTTTAAAGGAAATATTTTTCAGAAATGTCAATGATAACCTATAAATCGAAATTTGATAAAAACATATGGCAACGCTGCTCATGATACAACAAACGTCAAAAAATTGAAATATCAAAGTAGGCCTTGGTTTTTTTTGACAGTCGATATAAAATGGCGTCTTTTTGTTTCAAAGATTACGATCCGAAGAGCCAAAGTATTAAAATCAGTTGACAATAAACGGGTTCGTATAACTCCAGCTTTTCGGGCTCGCATATAACTCCGGCCCTTCGGGCTCTCATATAACTCCGGCCCTTCGGGCCGGGGTTGGGGTTTTCTTTTTAATTCCGAACCCGAAGAGTGAGGGTTTTATAAACATTCGTGCGTATTACCAGACAAAAACCCTTATATGTATTTATAGAAAATACCATGCTGCCAATAATTAAGTACATCAATTCTTTTCCAATTTTAATGAAAATGGACTATTGAAAATGGAGAAAAAAACAGTTTTGCAACGCAGCATTTCGACTTTGATATATAACGACATTTGACAAACTTGTTAAAATAGTGACAGCTGTCAAGACTGATCAAACAACGATTATAAGTTTGATTGTTTAACACCAAATTGATTTTTTTTTTTGTCAATTGTCAATTAAACAACTGTCAAAAGTGATTTACAAACTAATGCAATGTTGCCAATAATTACATCAATTATTTTAATGTAAAAAAAAATGTATTTCTATCTCTATTTTATACAAGCTGATAGAAAAGACACACAATAGAATTCGCTAAATAATTTAAATCAACTTGTAAAATGACAGGAAATAATGCAAAGTATTTCGTTTTTTAATCGTCAATGTCACTTGTCACATTTATTAGTACGACATATGACCAGATGTCAACTGTCAAAGTTATTGTTTATTATTGCCACTTTTGGCGTCACTATGTCACATGTCATTCAATGATAGATGTCACTCGATATCGTTAGAATTCACCTTAAAGTGTCTGTTATTCTTGACCTATTTTAATATAAATGACTAATGACAATTTGCTCTGGAGGGCAAACATTAATTTATAACCAAAAAAAATAATGACATTATTTTGGCATTTTTGGCTTTAAATTTGACAACAAAATGATTGGTTGCCCTCCAGCGTGACGTCATACCAAAATGGTCACTTATTCGTTTAGTCGAATTGACGTCATTCGTTAGTTATAATTTAGACAGATGAACGATATGTCAAATGTCATTTTGTCATCTACTGCAACTGTCAAAGTTATAATATCAATCTGGAAATCAATCGCCTACTTTTCAATATTGGTGACCACATGGACGATTGGTTAGATATAGATAAAATGTTGTACGTTACCTCAAAATATTACTTCTCCTGTATTACCGACCCAATATTGTCAGTCCTTTTAGCAGTGCAAAAGTATAACAGAGTTCTGTATTACCGACCCCAATGTTATTCAAAGGCCTGCTTAATTAAACAAGCGACGTTGCGGCATGATAGAAATAATCTCGAAAGATTTGAAAATATCATCATTTTAAATAGGATTTTGGTCCCAAAACTCTCACCGGCAATTGACGTTTGTTTAATTATTCCGCCTACAATATCGCTATCTCACTTGTTTGAGTTCACTGGCCAATCGAATAAAATGAAATGTCGTACGTCATGTGACAACAAGAGCCGGGAATAATCAAAATTTGCAAGTTTTGAATAAAATTTTGTACGCAACCTGTAATACCGACATCCATCCAAAGCCTACTTGATTTAATCATCGTTGACAATATTAATAACTATTTTTTTTGACAGTTGACAGGACAAGTGATGCTTAATGTGCCACTGTTCGGTAATTTATTGGTAAAGTTTGTCAACCGGTTGAATTTGTCATTTGTCAACTAATGACATAAATAAAACGGTTGACAAATGAATCAATATCATATTGTTTTTGATTGGTAGAATTAGTGCAAAAGAAAATCTTGTTTCTTTTTAGCAGGATGAGAAAAAGAAATGGAAATACACTCGGTGCGCAAAAAAAATATATCTACCAATCGGAAATGGTAGTATACGTTGACAATTGACAAATGACGTTTCGCATTCGTATATTTCGCCTATACTACCGGACAATAAATTTCCCGCTTCAAGTAATAGAATAAATGACATCTGACACATGGTTCGTCTCTGTCAAACAAATAATTGTAACCAACCAATGTCGTCATCAATTGACTGTGTTATCGAACGACATTTGACACATCTGGAATCTATGACGTCATCAAATTACGTGTCAAATTCAAGCAACGACATCGAAACAAAAAATAAGTAGACGATTAATTTCAAAATTGACATTAATAGTAGTTGCAGCGGGTGACAGATGACATTTGACGTCCAAAATAATAAACAAATAACGACCAATCAAAAACATACTTTTGACACATTAAATGTTAATTATGTGTCAACGTCAAATTTGACTCTTGATAGTTAAAAATATAATAAATTAACAATGACGTCGAATAATTAACACAGTAAGAAATGTCAATCAGTTAAGGCCTCAAATCGTATTTCATCTCTGTCTGTTTGTATGCAACAAACAAGGACAAACGTACTTTTTTTTTTCTGGAAATTCATAGACTATTTTCAAGTGCCTAAAATCGATTAAAAAATTTATTTTTAAATATTACATAAAATTGCTGAAAATGACGTTATTTTAATTCAATATGGCGGCGTGGAAATAACACACCACGTTTACATTCAAATTGCAATCGATTTGAATTGAATGTAAAAGCACTAGTTTGTTATGCCCACGTCGCCATCTTGAATTATCAGCTTAATTGAAAACTATAAAATTCAAGAGCCGGGAATAGGAAAAAAAAATTGAATTTCCCGCTTCGAATAATAATATGACAAATGACGTTTGACTCTGTCAAGCTTGAGCAAAAATACAAATATTGGGTAAATAATTATTGTAACATATTACTTTGGCAGTTGGCAGTTGTGTCATCGAATAACTTTTTTTTTGTTTTTTATCTCCAGTATATGACGTCACCAATTACTTTTCAAGTTTAAATTTTTCCATTGATACGTCAAAAATATAATAAACAAACAATGACAAATCGAAACAAATATTAGACCATCAATCAAGATTGACATTTGTAATGAATGACAAATGACGTATGACATAAACTAATAAAAGTACCATCGAATTTGACGCTGGCAATGCCGAACGTCTTTTTTGACATATAGTTAAAAAAAAATTGGTACTTCTTACGAATTCTTCGAGGCTAAATCTATATGTTCATGTAGGTTTTTTTTAAATTTTGACAGCTGTCAATCTCAAAAAAAAAATTCTTTTGTTTTTTCCAAAAAACAAAGGTTTAGAGTGAGATTTATGTAGCAACAGTTGGTACAAAAAATCCAATTTCCTGTCGGGTTTGGAATTCGAATTTTTCAATTTTCCCGGCTCCTGATTGGTTTGGGGATTCGAATTTTGTTTATTCTCTGATTAGCTTTAAAATAATCTATATCAGTTAACAATGAACGGATTCGACCAATAGAATTATAGACTGAGTCCCGTAATTAAAATAACTCTGGCCCTTCGGGCCAGGTTCAATTTTTTGGGGGAGGTTTAGCCTCCCCTGCCTCCTCTGACGAGCCGCCACTGGTTTCCACAACAACTGGAGTTCATGAAGCTAATAATGTAGATGGTTTTAAGATACTTATTTTGTTTTTTTTACTATGTACTTCACTGGTTTAAATTTAAAACATCAAATAAAACATTAATTTCAAATTATTTTAAATATTTTACGGTTGGTTAATCAAACACTTATTGGATGAGCGATGGCAGTGGCGTAGCTATCATATAGCGGGAGTAAGCAACGGTTACGGGCCCAAGGCCGGTTGTTCATATTTTTGATTAATGTAGCAACTCTGTCGGGCTAGCTCAAGAAGATGCACCAGCCGGCGCATGCGATGTGGCGATGTGACGTATTACTGGTCATTACTAATCCAAAAGCAGAGTGACTATTATGGCAGATTTTTATGAACAAAATATCGATTTTAATGAAGTCGGCCTAGGTGAATCGAAAAATATCAACCATTTTGACACATTTGAACTTAGACCCTACATACAAGTTGAAAACAATGAACTGAAAATGTCAAATGACATAATCAGCCATATGAATAAAATGTAGCAAATTCTTATACCTCCATCTCTTTTTGCTGCATTAAAGCTGAATATGTTTATCTCAAAAAATTTAAGTAAAAGCATTTGTTTCTGTTTTATTCATATAAGCCTATACCATAAAATATCGAAAACTGAAAAATATGAGTGCTGCCGTTTGGTAGGGTTGTGACTGTGACAGGTGTCAAAATGGTTGACATTTTTCGATTTACCTAAATCGACTTCCTAGAAGCCATTATTTTGTTCATCAAAATCTGCCATAGTTACTCTGCTTTTGGATATTAGATTCCAATATTTGACAGCTAACACCGCCTCACCTGTCATATATACATGTTGTGCCCATGTTACTTCCGACTATCTCCAATAAAATATTTAAATTTTATCCCATTATCATGGGTAACCAATTTGCATTTGCAAATATTGCAGGGTCCTATCACTACCTACCTCAGTAAATGCTGAATCTATTACCATTTATGACTAATATTCAGACCTTAGATGGCACAAATAGAATTCAAGAATTATTTGCTGTTACGAATACTGATAATCTGGATATAGAAAAATCATCTAATAAAATTGATTCGATAAAGTCCTTCAAATTCCGCTGGTTAGGTTATTATAGTACTAAATATGATAGACTATATAAGATTCTCTGCTACGCCACTCAGCGATGGACTTCAAGAAAAACACTGTTTTTTCATCTAATAGGTACCTACTTCTTTACCTAACAATTAAGAAATTTTTGTTGAGGGTACCTAATATAAGAATTATCATATTTCTATTTTTGGTTTTGATATTGTTTCTAGGCTTGAGAATATCCTCTGAGCACAAGCGCTGCTTTGTGGCAAGCTTGTTACATTGAAAACAAAGAAGAGAACAACACCGGTCATTTACAGCGTTGTTGAACCAAAATTTTTCAAAATCGTTACATAGGAGAAGATCTGATTTTACAGATTAAAGCAGGTTATTTACTTCACGAAATTCAATGCTAATATCTTCTAACTTCTCAAGAATGTACCATCGTCACCAAAAGTAAATGGGACAGCATCACATTAGCTCTTGTCCTATTATATGAATTTTATTGTCAAATATTTGTCAAACTATGAAATAAATGCATTGAAATGAATGACAGTAGAATTAGTCCAGGAGATTATTATGCATTATTTGTGTCCCAGTTACTTTTGATGGCGATGGTACATGTTAGGTAATTCAAGTAATAGTTTTGGTAATATAACCATCACTCTTGGATATTTTTTTGATCTAAGCAATATCCTGCCATAAAACCCTTCTCTCTGGTAGATCTTGTAATCCAAAGCTTGAACTAAGGGGAGAACCACCTACAGTGGCCCTTCGCTAATAACTACTTTATCAACTATAGAGTAGTGCTGCCATCTTTACAGTATAAGGCTTATTGCCCGTACTAAAGAATGTTTGGGTTAGAAATGTAAGCAGTTCCATTTTGTGTGCGGTAGAGTGTGTATGTCCTTTTCTTATACCCAAACTTGCATATGCAGGTGGGTTTATTTTAAATTTTGTCCGGAATGCTTTATAACATTATTTATGTAATATTTTCATAATAATCTACTGCATGTAAAGAACGTTTTTCGCCTATAATATATTCTAAAATATTATGGTTTGCAATTTTTTTGAAAGAAAATTTCAGAAACGGGGTTTTTTCAACACTGGCCAGGTTAATATTTCCCTACAGTGGCCACTACTTATGCTATAATATTAGTAGTGGCCACTGTTAAAATCGAGTTTCTTTTCCAGCGTTATAAAGAAACTAAAAAAAAAATAGAAGCAATACTGGAAAAACTTCTGCCGAAACTATAAAAAATAATACTCTCACCGCATATTTGAAGGTGGTTGGAGTGTAAAACGGGCGGCTTTTGAATTTGAAATTTCGAGAACCACTTTGAGACGCTACGACACTTATTGTAAATATATGGGATTTGACAATTATAAGCCAGAATCGGCGGAGAAGGGGCAACAAGATAAATAAAACGTATTTTTCAAAACGTTCAAGGTTCAATTGATTTGAAAAGCAGTGGCCATTGTTGGAATATGGGGTGGCCAGAGTAGCCTACCAGTTCCAACAGTGGCCACATTTTGAGAATTAAGAAAGGAGTGTAATTTCTGGAAATATTTTTTTTGCATAATTCATATAGGATGTCTTTTAAGACAAAGTATCTAAAATAAATTTCTGAACAATAAATTGACCAAATTCGGCAAGTTACAGTAATAAAAGTAAAAATGTGGCCACTGTAGGTGGTTCTCCCCTACTTATTTCTTGCGGTGCATGACAAATTTTCGAACCAAACCAGATTAAACTCCTTATCGAGATTAAGTCCAAAACGGGTGCGCGACACGGGCTAAAGGCATGTTTGGGGTGCGTTCAAATTTCTGCTGGGATGCACCCGGACTCCGGAGTGCTCCGTGAACCCCGTCCGTCCATTCAAAAATGCAGGTATTCGTTAATTTTTCCCGCCGTTTAAAAATATCCCCAGTATTATACAGCGGCGGCAAAATGTACTGAATTTTATAGTGTAGTACTGACGTACTGAAGAGAGTCAAATTGTACTGATTTCAGTACACTTGTACTGATGCTGACAACACTGGATAAGACCCCTTAAAATAATCGAGTGTTCCATCCCTTTGAACAAAATAAAATCACTTTTAGCACAAATGTCATACACTATTTTTTCTACAAACGCACTAAAAGTAATTACTTTTAGCACTAGCACTAGTGCTAAAAGTAATCACTTTTAATGGATGGCTTGATACATATACGTGCATACCATCAACGTGCAAACAACAACGTTGTTGGTTGAATATTGAAAATTGCCTAGTTTATTTATCATGTAATACTAACCTGATGTATGGCTCCATCTATTGTAGCATATTGCAGTTATTTTTTTTTCTTGAGTGTGAACCTTACTTACCTTTTTTGACATATGCTCCTGTGTGAGTTGAATAAACAATAAACTTGAATAAATCAGTCGTTTGACAGATCTCGTGGTGATACAGTCGTTTTTCTTTTGTTGTACCCAAAATCACGTTTTTTAACAGGTTATGTGCCCAAAGCAACGCATTTTTTTTTGTGATTTTTATTAAATAAAAAAACAGTATTATTTTCGAGTGTCATAATGGCTGTGAACTATTTGTGCAACGTTCCAAAGTTGTTGGGGCGAGAGAATTTTGCCGATTGGTCGTTTGCTGTAGAGAACGTGTTTGTTCTAGAAGGTTTATCGAAGTGCCTCGATAATTCTGAGCAAGATACCGTCTTAATAGGTAAGGCCAAAGCAAAATTAGTCCTTACATTAGATCCATCCCTGTTTATACATGTGAAGGAATGTAAAACAGCTGCAGAAGTCTGGGATACCCTAAAGAAATTATACGAAGATACAGGCATAGCTCGTAAAATTAGCCTGTTACGTAAGCTAATTTCGTTGAGGTTAGACAACTGCGAATCGATGGAAAGTTACATCAATCAAATCGTTGATTTTTCACAGAAATTGCAAAGATGTGGTTTTGTACTGACCCAGGAATTTATAGGCAGTTTAATGTTGGCAGGATTAACGGAAAAGTTTGAACCAATGGTTATTGCGATTGAGCATGCCGGAGTTGATATTACTGCAGATTCTATAAAATCAAGGTTACTCGATATGCATATAGATGGCGTAGATACTCAGGCAGCTGGCGCTTTCGCAACTAAAGGTTCAGGAAAGTGGAACAGAGGTGGCGGCATCGGTACTAGACAACAACATCAAAATAACAGAAACAGAGTGTCATCATCAGCTGTTCAGAATCAAAACCAAAACAAAACAGAAATTACTTGCTTTAAATGTGGAAAATTAGGACACTACAGGAACCAATGTCCAGAACTCAAGAAGAACAAGCATAATGACGACTCTATTGCTCTTAATGCAGTGTTTTTGAGTGGACATTTCAGTAGTTCTGACTGGTATGTGGACTCTGGTTGCAGTTCGCATCTGACAGGTCGAAAAGATTGGCTTGAAAATATACACAGTGATTTTACGATTAAAGAAATCACAGTAGCAAACAATCAGAAATTGAATGTGGAATGTACAGGTGACATTAACATTATTACAAATGTAAACAATGCAAGAAATTCTGCAAAAATTCGCAATGCACTTTATGTACCAGGTTTAATGACTAATTTATTGTCAGTGAGCCAAATGATCAAAAATCACAACAGAGTGGTTTTTCATGACTCTGGTTGTGATGTGTATGATGCTCAAAATCAGCTGATTGCTACAGCAAGCGTGATAGATAATGTATACAAGCTAAATATTGAATCTTCAGAAGCAAATCTAGCAGGATTAGCAGTGTCTGGGCAGACATGGCACAGAAGGTTTGGTCATTTGAACCATAAAGATTTAAATAAAATGAAAAATCTTGTTGAAGGGCTTGAATGCAAGAACATTTTGGTGAAAGAGGATCTTTGTGAAGTCTGTTGCGAAGGAAAGCAGACCAGATTGCCTTTCGGGAAGGGAAGTAGAGCATCTTCAGCATTGGAAGTCATCCACGGCGATTTATGTGGTCCAATGGAGGTGAACTCACTCGGAGGTGCAAGGTATTTTATGCTTTTGGAAGATGATTTCACCAAATTAACATTTGTTTATTTTTTAAAAAGTAAAGATCAAGCATATGCAAAATTTATTGAATTTAAAATTTTTGTTGAGAATCAGAAAAGTGCAAAAATCAAAGTTTTTCGTACAGACCAGGGCACTGAATTCAATAATAATTTGTTTAACAAATGTTATAGAGATAATGGCATTCAACACCAACAAACAAATGCTTATACCCCACAGCAAAACGGGCTAATAGAACGAATGAACAGGACGATTATCGAAAAAGCTCGATGCTTGCTGTTTGATGCCAATTTTGATAAAAAAATGTGGGCTGAAGCAGTAAATACTGCTATATATTTGAGGAATCGTTCTATAGTCTCAGGGCTCGATAAAACTCCGTATGAAATGTGGCATTGTAAGAAACCCAATGTAAGTCATTTAAGAGTTTTTGGCAGTGAGGTAATGGCATTTTTTCCTAAGGAAAAGAGAGTAAAATGGGATAAAAAGGCCAGAAAATCATTCCTGATTGGCTATAGTGACTACATAAAAGGCTATAGACTTTATGACCCTAATAAAAATGAAGTTTTTACTAGTAGGGATGTAGTAATAAATGAAAATGTTCCTAAAATCAACAATATCATTATTACTGAGCCAGAACCAAATTTAGAGACAGAAGATTCAGTGGGGGCTGAATCAGATCAAAATCAGTCTGAATTGAGTGATTCTTTATCTGAACCTGATGATAATTTGTATCATGACCCAGAAAACACCAGCGATGAAGAGTTTAATGCTTCTTTTGAGGAACCAGAAGTCATCAGAAGATCAGAACGAAGCAAGAAACCTCGACAGTATGAGGACTATGTAACTTATTTGTGTCCATCACAAACTGTCAGTTTTGAGGATATGCCATTGACGGTAACCGAGGCCTTATCCAGGCCTGATTCCCAAAAATGGAAAGAAGCTATGGAGGAAGAAATGCGTTCATTTAAGGAGAATGAAGCATGGCAGTTGGTGAATATTCCTGATAAAGGAACAATAGTTGAGTGCAAGTGGGTGTTTAAGATCAAAAGGTGCAGTGAAAGTGTAGTATATAGGGCTAGATTAGTTGCTAAAGGTTTTACGCAGGTAACAGGTGTTGATTATAATGAAACCTATGCGCCTGTTGTACGTCATTCAACCTTTAGAATTTTAGTAGGTTTAGCTGTAAATTTAGATTTGAAAATTTACCATTTGGATGTGAAGACGGCTTTTCTCAATGGTATTTTGGAAGAAACACTCTATATGAAACAGCCAGAGGCCTTTATTGTTCCAGGCTCGGAAGATAAAGTTTGTAAGCTAAACAAAGCAATATATGGTCTTAAACAATCTTCAAGAGCGTGGTACAAGAGGGTCGATGAGGTTTTATTGGAACTTGACTTTAAAAAATCAGCACATGAACATTGTGTATATATTAAGAATGAAAGTGGTCTTTTAACCATTCTTGCGTTATATGTTGATGATTTTTTTATTTTTTCAAATGATTTAAAAAGTACTGATTTTTTAAAGAAACATTTGAAGTCTACATTTAAAATTAAGGATTTAGGAGAGGCTAGGCAATGTTTAGGAGTCAGGATTAGAAGAGACAAAAATGTAATTTTCTTAGATCAAGAAGAATATGTAAATCAGTTGTTAATTAGTTTTAATATGGTTCATTGTAAAGGAGTAAGTACACCTTTGGATTGTAATGTATGTCTAGAAAATGATACTTGTGATAATCCTGATAAAAATTTGCCTTATCAGAAATTAATGGGAAGTCTGATGTATCTTGCAGTACAAACACGTCCAGATATAGCACATACAGTCAGTTTTTTAAGTCAATTCAACAATTGCTATTCTGAGGTTCATTGGAATTGTGCAAAACGTGTTTTAAAGTATTTGCAGGCTACAAAAGGTTTTGGATTAAAATATTCTAAAAGTAAATGCAGTGAAATTTTAGGATATGTTGATGCTGACTGGGCGAACTGTAAAATTGATCGAAGGTCTTATACAGGTTTCGCATTTCTGCTTTCAGGAGGTGCTGTATCATGGGAAAGCACGAAACAGAAATCTGTAGCCTTATCAAGCACTGAGGCTGAATATATAGCTTTAGGTGAAGCCTGTAAAGAAGCTATATATTTAAAAAATTTGATGTTTGAATTGATTGGTTGTAATGATAGTATAGTGTTGTTTAATGATAGCCAAAGTGCGCAAATGTTGGTAGCTAACCCAGTTTTTCATAAAAGGTCCAAACACATTGATGTTAGGCATCATTTCATAAGACAAGTTGTTATGGATAAAAAAGTTGAAATTAAATATTTGTGTACTTCTGAAATGATTGCTGATGTCCTGACAAAAGGTTTGACTTCATCTAAGCATAATAAATTTGTCAAAAATTTAGGCTTAGGTAATTTTCAATAAGTGGGGGTGTTGGTTGAATATTGAAAATTGCCTAGTTTATTTATCATGTAATACTAACCTGATGTATGGCTCCATCTATTGTAGCATATTGCAGTTATTTTTTTTTCTTGAGTGTGAACCTTACTTACCTTTTTTGACATATGCTCCTGTGTGAGTTGAATAAACAATAAACTTGAATAAATCAGTCGTTTGACAGATCTCGTGGTGATACAGTCGTTTTTCTTTTGTTGTACCCAAAATCACGTTTTTTAACAAACGTGCATGTCACTTTTGTACAGACGCTCGCACAAAACTGTCAGTCTTGCTACTCTTGCTATTCTGAGTGTGCATACAAAATTTCTAGCGATTTCAGAATTCATTTGATTGTCATTCTATAGTTTGCACATTCAAAAACGCGACGGTATTTTGCATACACATTGATGTTTTTGTTTGCGCGTTCATGTATGTGCGTACATGTTTTCAGACATTCATGTCTGTGTGTAACCGCCTTTTAGGCAGTTACACACGAGCGTGGATGGCTTGATACATAAACGTGCATACATCAACGTGCAAACAATAACGTGCATGGAGTCACAGATGCTCGCACAAAACTATCCAAACTGCAGTCTTGCTACTCTTAAGGCGGTTACACACGGACGTGAATGTCTGAAAACATGTACCCACATACATGAACGCGCAAGCAAAAACATCAATGTGTATGCAAAATACCGTCGCATTTTTGAATGTGCAAACTATAGAATGACACTCAAATGAATTCTGAAATCGCTAGAAATTTTGTATACACACTGAGAATACTGTAGCAAGAGCAAGAGTAGCAAGACTGACAGTTTTGTGCGAGCGTCAGTACAAAAGTGACATGCACGTTGTTGTTTGCACGTTGATGTATGCACGTATATGGAGAGGGTCCAGTTTAAGGGGTCTTATCTAGTATCTATCATATTAAAGAGAAAAAAAATACACGAAGTATTTTGAAAGTTATCAACAGAAAAACGATTTTCAGAGGCGTCCTTTAAGGGCGCGTAATTTCGTACGGGGGCCGTGGGATTTTTTTTTTATAGGAAGTTCTCATGTTATTTTTTTGTGTTCTATCTGAATGCGAGAGATTGCCCACATATTCTGGGACACCCTGTATATAGATGTACTAACTCCCGGTCACTTTCTAATTGGGAGGTCTATAGTAGAAGATCCATAGCTACCACATTAGTCTTATCGAGACATGGAGGTTGGCACAGAAGATTGAGATTTCTGGTAAAAATGGAGATAGAATTTACTCTCATTTTTTTTTTTTAATAAGAAAAATTCAAATGCCTGGAATAGAAACAACATGAATGTCCTTTTATCCACCAAAATTTTTTTCTCCATTTTCCTTGAATTTCTTTGGCTCTATTCTTCAATTTTTGTCGTGGATTTGTTGGAATAAAGAAAAAAATCGAGACCCTGGCATAGAAAACTTTATTCATTAATCGCAATCACTTTGCATATTACACAAACAAATAATAATTGTCTTTTAGCTAGTTGTTTGTCTCAGTAAAAATTGAATTATAACCAGCAAATACGATGTTACACTAGAAATCATAAGTCCTAAGACTTTAAAATTAATATCGAAAAATCCTCCGGCCGAAAGACAAGGCACGTGAGAGTAACTTTGAAAAGCGAACAATTTCAATTCGTCTTCCACCAACTTTTCATCATCACTTTTTGGTGTAAACGATACTTTATTCAACAAAAAGAAACATATACGTGTCGTTTTTTCTCCCTCTTTTATTATTTGTTCTCCATAATAGGAAAATAAAAATGATTGAGCCTAAAACAAATTTTAATTTGTATTATCCAATAATAAAAACAATTTTCTTACCATGTTAACAAAAATCCAAAAACATACAATTGCCAAAAACATCATCCAAATGTCTTCATCCTCTTCGTTTCTTGGAGTAACGTAAAAGTCAATAACAAAAGTTACTTTGGCTAGAATATTCGAAATACTAAACACCACTGTGGCTAGCATTATCCTGCCAAACATCTCATTGAATCGTTTAACTAAATTACACAAATCGTAATGCATTATTCTAAAAGTTCTCACACTGTAAAAGTGCTCAGAGCTTAATATGAAGCTCAAATGATTTTCAAGTACATTGTTATAAACTTGTTTGCTTTTTCTTGTTTTCAAATAATGATCAGTTTTGTATTCCAATAGCTCATTTAGTTCGCCAAATCTCATTTCAAGTTTCCTTGCCAAGGCGAGCAACAGCAAAAGAACTAAATTGTAAAAATAAAATTCAGTGTCTCTGAATATGAAGTACTTGTATGTTTGCCAACCAAAGTTGATTAGAAAAAATGAGGCATTTAGTGCTATTAGGATACCAATGCACAAATTGCACACTAAAAAATTTCTCCAGAAATGGTGCTTTTTCATTGCCAAAAGGGGGCCGAAGAGTTTGTTGCCTTCCGGATACAGGCTGTTGAAAAACTTGAAGAAGTTTTCACCGTTTTTTGGTAGGTATAAAATTATTATTACTATGCTAGCTGTTAAAGAAAAGTCACTGACATGTTCTGACGTTTTAGTTGCCACTTGTTGATTTGGGAACGGTTTCGGTTTTCCTATTAGGGAATAGGTGTGACCCAGAAGAACTAGAACTAAAATTTTGATGAGTTATAGTCTTTGTTTAAGCCCGGTTGATATCTTACCTAATAAAAATACTGTCAAAGGATAAACCACTCGTTTTTTCTCCAATAACACAAACAACTTTTTAATATAAAAATATCGCATTTGTTGTATACGTTTCTTGAAAATGTGAATCTTCTCTGAAGGTTCTACCTTGTGATTTTTATGCATTTCACCAACTCAATTTGCACTTATTTCACATTCAAATCAATAAAACACGACTCGCATATTATTAAAACTATGTTTGTATCACTAATGAAAACTCACTAGGAAAAAAAAACCCATTTAGTTTTAATTGTTTTCTTGCATGCAGAACTATTGAAATTAGAATACACACTGTCTCTTATCTCTCAATTAAGAAGGACCAATAACGTTTGAGGGCCAAGTAATAAAACCGAGTTAATTTATTACCCAGGTCAAACACAAAGGATTTTTTTTGTAATAAATGAACAAACACATATTTTTTGAGGGTTTCGAATCGATTCGGGCACAAAAATGCTAATGTATTTTTAGGAGGGAATTGTATTGATTTTAGACAACTTACAAGAGATGACCACTGGTTAAATATAATCATTATTCATATACTTCATACACAATTATTTTAAATAATTAACTTGCACAAAAAGAGTCTCTATAAGAGAAAGATTACAATTAAACATTTTAAAAATAAATACATCCTTCTTAGATTATGGTTTTAGCTGGAGGGTGGCGGCGGCGGCGGGGCACTCAACAAACTGGTAACGTCCAAACCGGGAGGTGGGGGCGGCAAAACCGAACCAGTTTGACCCCAAAACGGCGGGGGAGCTATACAGTCAAACAATAATTTCCATTAGTTGCATATGGAATTTCAATTCAAAATAATAAAGTTTTGTTAATCGAATCAGTAATAGTTATATAGTGTCAATCTTAATGGTTCAGACCCGAAAGATGGTAAAAAGCATCATATTAAATTGTGGAAATTATTATAAATAAAACGGACAAGTATTGTTACCTGCAGGAGGCCAAACAGAAGGAACACTAGAAGCTCCGGGAGGCGGCGGTTGATTCGACCACGGAGACATAAGCGGAGGTGGTCCAGTAGTTGCCCCTGGAGGAGGAGGCGGCGGCGGCACTCCGGTCATTGCGGGGGCGGGACACCAAGCGGCACCCCAAGGGGGCGGAGCTCCCGGCGGTGCCATCAGAGGCCTGGGGGCCGCTTGGGCTGAGAATATGTTGAACGAGGACGTCGTGCGTTTTTGCATGGATTCGCCTAATAATAGAATAAAAGTCATTCATAAACATTGTGTGTATGTGTGTGTGTAATTTTTTTTGACTAAATTGATTATTCAGTTAAATGTATATGGTCAATCTTGTAGGTTCAGACCCGAAAGATGGTAATAAACATCATGTAGTGGGAAAGTTAACATACCAGTCTGGCAAGTGAACATCTTATGGGCCAATTTTAATGTAATAAAATGAAATGTAAAGAAAAAGTCTAAAGCTGGGTTCGCGTTCATGCTCATATGTGTAGATTGCGAGGGAGTCTTTTCAGCCGCTCAGCACTGATACTTTTGCAGATATTTTGGACATGCTCATATGTGTACCCAGCTTAAGGTTAAATAGAGAACGAAAACGATTTCCCCTGTTCCACCTCCAGCATTCCCAGCGCTCCATAATGGAGATGGAACAGGGGAAATCGTTTTTGTTCTCTATTCAACCGTAGAATTTTTCTAGACATTCCCTGACTTGCCAGACCTGTATACACTGTTGGCAATGCAATGTCCTACTGCCATAGAAAAAGATGGCACTTTAATAGGCAGCGGAAAAGCAGATTCGCCTTCCTCTGGCTTGATGAACTAAGAAAATGCTTTCTTGAAAGAATGTGTGGGCAACAATTTCTTATTACAACGTTGCCAAAGGAAACAAATGTACAATGCATAACTACAGGGTGCCCTTAGATAAACTGACACATTTTGCAGGTAAGTATCTCGAAAACGGGATTAGATAACGAGACGCGGTTTGTTTTGGGAGAATAAGGATTTTTTAAAGTTTTTTTTCTACTGACGTTTCATAATAGCAACTTTTCGATTGTCATTTTAGTTTTAAAACGACATTCTTTTAAGCACTGAGTGCGTGAAAGTTACTTTTAAGCACTCAGTGCGTAAAAGTGAGTTTTGAGTGCGTAAAAGTGTCATTTATTATTCAGAAATAAAAAACACACTAAACACAGATTTGAATTTTGTTTTGTATTTATTATGAATATTAAAATAGTTATTTGTTTTACTAGGCAGAAAAGTACAAGATTTAATGCCGCGGTTGGTGTTTCATAGTCGAGGCTAGGAAACCAGCCGAGGCATTAAATCTGCTTTTCTGCCATGTAAAATATATAATTTTTTCTCCGAATGTTCAAATTCACACATGGACATCTTTTTTATATTTATTTCATTCATTATTATTATCCAAATAATTCAATTATTTTGACAATTGTCATTGTCACCATCAATTTCAAATACCAAATTGAGTGAAATTATTACCTGGAACGTTGTGACACTGTCACTTTTAATGCCTAGGCAGTAAAAATACAACTTTTGATCCTGTCAAGTGTCATTAAAAGGCCGCTTTTACTGTCATTCGGAGAAAAATGTAATTATTGAATTGAACGTTTGGGTTACTCAAAACAGAACTTTGTGTTGTTATCTACTTTCTAGGATTTTAATTATTGATGTCGAATCTTGAAAAAAAAAATCGCATGAAAAGTGTCAGGTGTCAAGTAAAAACAGGTAACAAAGATTTTGGGCGTAATTGACTTATTCACATGAAATAAAATTGTGGTTTTTTTTTTAGAAAATGCCAGTAGAAAAAATCTTGTATACAATACGTTACGAAACGATGTCTTTTAGTCACTTGACGTGTTGTCCAACTAGGCTTTGCCTCGTTGGATAATTTTCACGTCGCGTGCCTAAAAGACGCTCATTTCGTAACTTATTGTATAAATACCTATTTTTACATTACTGCCCAATCCTAAAATTTGCTGACATGCGATTTTTTGAAATAAAATGACTGCCTTATTTTTAATGAAACACCCCGTATATTTTAGCATCGTCAGAAAGCCTGTTTTTTCTACTTTACAAAAATGTATAATTTTTTTCAATTATCTTGAACTTGCATCGTGAAAATTGCACTAATAATACAAGTATTAAACACAAATAAGTGCATATAAAACACAAATTATTAATTATTATAATTTTTTTTTTTTTGACCAGTCGACGGTACGCTCTTCAACCAAGTGTAATTTTTACGATTTAATTTCATGATAAATGAAAAAATATACATTTTTGTCATACGCTCCCAAAAACAGCTATTTTACGGACTCATTATGCTTCTTTTTGGGACTCTTTTTTTCTGTCTGGATGCACCTTTATGATTTCAAAAATTAAGGAAATTTTAGCCTTGTGAAGAATTCTAAAAAGCGTATGACAAAAAATAATGTTTGTCACACGTACCTAACGAAGTTTTTCAGGACTTATCTGCTATTCCGAACTCGGCTAACGCCTCGTCTACTTGTGACAAAAATAACTATTTTGTGAAGTAGAAAAGTCACGCTTTTCGACGATGAGAAAACATACCGGATGTTTCATCAAAAATAAGGCAGTAGATAATTATTTTAAAAAATCGAATGTCTGTAAAACCGAATTTCTGGATTCGTCAATACCATGAAAAAAAAACTTTCAAAAATCCTTATTCTTCCAGAACAAACTGCATCCTATTTTTTCTCGTTTTCGAGATATTCACCTGTAAAATGTGTCAGTTTATCCAAGGACACCCTGTATTCATAATCATGCAAAATTGGCCCGTTAAATATTGACTTGCCAAACCTATAGACATCTAACTAATAGTAAATTTACCTGTAGGTGGAGCTGGAGGTGGTCCCTCACCCAATTCCGCCATAAGAGACATGTATTCTGCAAAAAAAAAACATAATTTCTTAAAACCAACAAACATCATCCAATTACCAAATCAATTAATTAAAACAAATCAATCAGTAGTGGGTATGTTATCAATCACTAGAAAAGTCAGACCCGAAAGATGGTAAAAACATCATATTGAAACCAAAATATTTTTCCGTATTATAACAGACATAAGAACCGTTCTAGAACGATAATTTCCAGTCACTTCTGTCAACCCTTTGAAAAATATGTGAACAACTGGAAATTACTGGTTCTCATGTCTAATGGAAAAAATCTAATAATAATTACCTTCATCAATTTTGGCTTTATCGCCAAGCATAGGAGGCCCCCCTAGGCCAGGCCTTTTAGACCTGCAATCTTTGGCAATGTGCCCGGCAGCGCCACAGCTTGAACACATAATGTTGTTTGTAACATTTGGCTTGTCTGGACACTAAAAAACAACAATACAATAATACAAAACAAATAATTATCATTATCATAATTAATGAAGTTTTATTAAATCAGTTATGGGTGTATGTTGTCAATCAATTGAAGCTCAGACCCGAAAGATGGTTAAACATCACATGCTTTGCCAAAATATTAAAAAATTACAAAATAATGATTACTTACCAACCAAGATTTGTGATCAATTGCACCACAATTAGTACATCTTAGCCCATCATTTTCTCTCAAAGTTCCATTAAGTTGAGCCAATTCTCTCAATTGCATTCGTCTCAAATCGTTTTGGTTTTCTGGCACTTCAACACCTTGTCTTATAACTTCTTTTATCTAAAAATATATTTCTCAGATATAAGGAGTCTTGATAAAAATACACTGTCATTACTCTTTCTACGGCTTTTTTAACACATTCAGGATTTGTAGCTGTTATGTAGGCGTGCAAAGGCTCGTCTTCGCCAGGTAAAGGTTGACCATCCTTTCGTCCTACTTTGCCTTCTTTGACACTGCCTTTTCCTCTGATAATTATTTTAGCTCCAGTGTCTTTTTCCATGGCTGTAATCAATCAAAAAAATACATCAAGATTTGATAAATTAACTTACAACTTAATAACTACTTATTGGAATTCAATCAGTAAAAGTTATAGTGTCAATCTTAATGGTTCAGACCCGAAAGATGGTAAAAACATCATGTGAATTAGTTTTTTAAGTAAGGGCAACTTTTCAAAACAATAATTAGGGAATTAAAAACGAAAGTCATATATTTACAGTGAATAAAGTAATGAATTCCCCCTTTCCTATTGTATCAAAATCAACTCATTCATTCTTACAAAAAACAGGGTTGGAATACACAAAAATCCATTTCAAAAACCTTGTAAGAAACTAAATTAAAATCTTGATTGACAAGTTTGTAGAGAATTTAATTGGCTTTAATTTAAATGCAATTCCGTGAAAATCAAATGAAAATTAACGGAGCTGTAAGGCAAAAACTGTCTCAGTGTCATTTTCGAAAAATTCTCAATGTTCGATAAATTCAATTTTAAGGCTTCTAAGCTACAAATGCAAAACTATTGAAAATAAATTAAAATATCAATTAACAAGTTTGCAGAGAATTTAATTGGTTTTAATAAGAGCCTAAGAGCATTAAATTCGGATGAAAATTAAAGGAGCTGTGAAGCAAAAACTGTTTCAGTGTCATTTTTGGAAAATTTTCAACCCCTTTCATAAGTTTGACTATATCTCTATTTAAATAAATCTTAAAATAATTATCTCTCCAAACAAATTCTTACTTTTCAAAGTATTGCCTCTCGGTCCAATCAAAAGCCCAACAAAATTAATTTCCGGATGTTCTTCTTGCGGTATCATCACTTTGTCGCTCACCCTTATAACAGGAGGCCTAAAAAAATCACCTCATAAGAATCACAAACAATTTTTCTACAAACAAAATCCTTACTTGTAATCAGCAGGCGGTTTAAATTCGGGATTAATCGATTGCATCGTGAGAACCAAATTATGCCTGTCTTCTTCTAGTTTTTTTCTAGTTCTGAATTCTCTGGTGTTCAACCTTTTGCCGTCGCTACTGTAAATGGGCTCGGGAGATGGAGATCTGTGCGGGAAAAATAAATTGTATGATGTTTTTGTTTCTTAAGGCTTTTTGCCCTCAAGTCAATTAATTGACTAAACGACAACAAGCATTTTCTTGTTTTAAATTCCTAAACTAATCATGCTCATGTAATAATTATATAATTACACAAGCATGATTTAAATTAATTTGTTGTTGCAGTGCCTAGATCTGTTTCCTAAAGAGAAAATTAATTATTATTAGCTGTAAAATTAACTATTATTATTATTATTATTAGGCTGAAAATAAATAATTTTTCATTAATTTGCCTGAAAATGATTAGTTTAGGCTGAAAAATAATTGTTTCGTTTAAGTTTTTGCAGCTAAAATTTGTGTTCAATTATTAGGAATTCTATCTGAAACAGATGTTTGTTTATTGTTACTTAAAATTAAAGTGATTTTTATGAGATTTGTAGGATTTTTTTGTACACATTTTATAAGAAAAATCATACAAACTCAAAAAAAGGAAGCAACTAGATAATTTTTTCTCAAAATACAAAATCATATAGTTGCACTAAATAAATGAATTCTTTGATATAATTGAATTATGCATTTTTGAACCAAAAAATTCATCTAAATTCCTAAATAGAGACTAAAAAAAATATTATTATTAATTATTAAAGACATAATGTTGCCAAACCACTTTTAGGTTCTTCATTTTCTAGCCCATCATAAATCCAAGTAGATTTTTTTTTCAAATTCTCACACAAACCTTTCCTCTGGATTAGGTGAAATTCCAAGGTCTCCAGAGCGCAGTTTTCGGCTCACTTCCTCAATCTGCAGTTGCACTGTAATGAAACGGGTTAGAGAAGGGCGAGCGCCCAATTATTGTTAAGAATAATAATCATTTGGAATATATAAAATATACTTTTCAGTCCTTTATAAATTTTCTCAGCAGTTACTACTTACCCCTCAATTAAAATAATTGTAGACATAAAATGTACTTACACAAATAAGCCTTTTCCTGGTCCTTGTTCAAGTTTGCTGGCAAAATAGTAGGCATGCCAGGTATGAAGATTTTTTCGTGTTCGCCTCCACCCCATCTGGAACGTCTTTTTCTTCTTCTTTCCGCCGCTTCATCGTCTTCTATAGATTTTTCAATAATTAATTAAAAAAAGATGAAACTAATAAGCAAAAAAATACCTGTGGAATGATTAGAATTTTCTCCTTGCAAAGCCGCCTGAGTTTGTTGAAGGAAATTGTTGTAGCTTCTGGTGGCAGCCAATGTGGCTAAAGTGTCTGCTATCAGTTTCTCTCCGTCGATTTCTTCCGGAGTGCGTTCGCGTTTTCTGGAAGAGCTGCGGCTCCTGTCGCGATCCCGGTCGCGGTGTCTGTCTCTGGATCTAGAAAATTTCATAAAATTAGTTGTATTGGGTTTGCTCCAGAGTCCAGACCATTTTTCAGTAGCAATTTTTAATCCCTATCAATTTATATTAACCACTTGATTGATTATCATGAACTTATGCAATTTGAAAAATTCAATATTTATTCCTTATTTCCAATTGAATTTTTAATACATTTCGGTTTTAAGGAATACAAAAATTGAAAAGCCTGAAATAGACAAAACTTGAAAGCAAACATGAGAAATAGAGCAAGAAAATTGTTATTTGAAATTCTTCAATTTTCATTTACTGATGAAAATCGCTAGTAGTATTAGGGGAAAACTCCCTAAGTTGACAATACTGTATCCATTTTCTATTCTGAAATTTAGAAATGCTTCTTAAATGAGATTCTTTTAATTTTTTTATTCCTGGCTCTTGGATTTTACTTTTTTTTTTTAAATTGAAAAGGCGGGCGAGGACAGTGACGTCAAAGTCCCTAAAATCAAATCAATGAAAATTCAAGAGCGTTGAAAGCATTGTACAACTATGCGGAAACTTTAGTACATGTGGCAACCTATTTACGTCCTTTATTACGTTATAAAAAAAGATATGATCCTTAAATTTTGTTATTTTTCTTTCAGATCCCCCAAATTCCATACACTAAATTATTCTGAGATTTGAAACCAGAATCTATGAAAAAAACGACTCAGAAAAATTAAAAAGTTGATAAATCAGGTACCCCAAATTGCTTAACATGATTTTATTTCTGGAAAAAGTCCAAATGAGCTGAAATTTTCAGGGATCATAGTTCTCTACTGGGATAAGAATCGCTGAAAATTTCAACTTTCTATCTATAATAAAAAAAAAAGTTATGACCTTTCGAAGTTTCCCAAAATTTAAATCATGAGGTAGCTAAAACTCAGTCCTAAAACTTGGAAGGACTAGTGCGTACTGAGTGTATTTATGTCTTTTTCTAGCAGCTTGTATAAGAAAGAGATAAAAATACATTTTTTCTGGTTCTACCATAGAATTTGCTATAAATATTTGTCTCCATATTGCCATATATTTCTTGAAATCTGTTTTTTTTTTAACTTCAAGAATCAAACCAAGGGTTTAATAAAAGGTCTGTTCCTGCAGAAATCACAAACCAGTCAGAGCGAATTTCATTGGTTGAAAACTAGTTTCAACCAAGTAAACTTTCGACCCGTGGGCCGAAAGTAAAAGTCAAAAAAGTGACATTTTCGAACTTTTTAAAAGTCAATAAAGTCAACATTACATTTATGATTGTAAATAAAAGTTTTTACCTACGAGCGTGCGGTAAAGTGCACTTTACCGCACGTTTTTGAAAATGGAAAGTATCACTTTACCGCACACTATGCGGTAAAGTTAACTTTACAGCATAGTGTGCGGTAAAGTTAACTTTACAGCATAGTATGCGGTAAAGTGCACTTTACCGAACACTTTGTAGTCCACTTTACCGCATAGTGTGCGGTAAAGTAGAATTTGATATTTATAATCAAAATTCCTTTCTTTTTCAGAAAATGGATTTTTGATCCTTTCTAAATTTAATCTTATTCCATTAATTAATCTGATTCATTAATTTATTTTATCAATGCTTTTTTTGGAGGTGTAGATGCTCATAGGTAAAATTTTGTACCTAACACATGCGGAAAGTGCCTTTACCGCCCTTAACGGCTTGACCGAACTCCGCTTCGCGTCGTTCGGTCAACTGCCGTTGCGTGCGGTAAAGTATCACTTTCCGCATTTGTTAGGTAAATAACTATTAACTACGAGCGTGCGGTAAAGTGCACTTTACCGCACGTATTTGCAGATGGAAAGTAGCACTTTACCGCACACTATGCGGTAAAGTTAACTTTACAGCATAGTGTGCGGTAAAGTTAACTTTACAGCATAGTATGCGGTAAAGTGGACTACAAAGTGTGCGGTAAAGTAAAATTTGATATTTTTAATCAGAAATCCTCTCTTTTTCAGAAAATGGATTTTTGATCATTTCTTTATCTAATCTAATTTCATTAATTAATCTGATTTAATAATTAATTTTATCAATGCCTTTTTTTAGAGATGCAGATGCTCATAGGTAAAATTTTGTACCTAACACATGCGGAAAGTGCCTTTACCGCCCTTAACGGCTCGACCGAACTCCGCTCCGCGTCGTTCGGTCAACTGCCGTTGCGTGCGGTAAAGTATCACTTTCCACATTTGTTAGGTAAATAACTATTACAGTTTAGCTGTCAATTTTACAAGTCAGTAGAGCCAGTAGCTTGTAAAAATCAATTTTCGTTGTTTATGTTTTGACTTGATAAGTGACGTTTTACAAATGAGTGACAAATAATTATGACAGGCAATGTAGCAACATATCAATCACGTATATTTTGTGTGAAAAGTGAATTAAAGCTAATCAATCGGCCGAAAAGTCAGTTCACAGTGTTCCCGGGAATTTTCTTCTCTTGTGTGAGTGTTCGTGGATCTCCGACTTATGGATTTTCGCTGGAAAAAACCATAAAGTCGTGACTGTGTGACTGTTTGTTTACCGCAGTTTCTAACCTCAACTTGTGATCTAAACCTTAACCCGACTTTCCTAGCAAGGATATTACCAGTCAGAGGCTGTCACTACGCTAGGTTAGCGTCACTTCTAGCAGATTGGTGACGTAGGCATAGATGCTGTCCGTTCTCTTCAGAATTTCCTTGAAACCAGGTTTTTCTCGAAATAATATCGGGGAAATTCCACATACCACAGGGACCGAAAGTATATTATACTTATTCGAGGATAGATCCATCAAACCTAATTATGAGCCAAATTTGCTATTTATGCAACACAAGCTGCATCTCCAAGGAAGATAGATGTACCATTTTCGGTTTTCCATGCGATTCCTGCAACAGGCCAATATGCAAAACCTGTAGTGGAGTAAAAACTGCAACTGAGATACGAGCCATCTTGCTCCAAACTCGTATCTGCTTATTTTGGTGTCCTGAATGCAAGGATAAAAATCTAGCGGACAAACTCACTCCTACTCCTCTGCTCTCTAGCATCGATAGTCAGGACCCGCCAACACCGACTATAGGTCATTGCCCTTCTGCTAGCATCGTCAATAAAGCAACCGAAGTAGAAAACACTTATCTCAAACTGCTCAACAAAGAGATGGAAGACAAAAACGCTATTCTTAAGTCCAATGTTAGTCTCCTTGAGCTTAGAATCAAGTCACTGGAATCTGAACTGTCTGCACTTCATGAGGCACCTACTCCTCGGGATGGTGATGACGCGCCGGGTGTGTCTGAACCCAAACCACTTCAAATTGCAATTGAGAGTCTGTTCTATGAACTTAAAGAGAGAGAAAGCCGTCGATCCAACTTCATAATCTTCAATTGCCCAGAGTTGACTACCAACATCAATGAAGTAGCTAGTAGTGTGACTGACCACTGCCTCGGACGGGCAGCTGGAGATGATCTTCAAGTATTTCGCTTGGGGAGAGTGATTCCTGGCAAGAATAGGCCAATAAAGGTGATATGCAGCTCAAGTAACTTAGCAAACGATATCCTACGCAACTCAAATAAGCTCAGAACACATAACAATCTCAAACACCTGTCAATTAGGGAAGACAAGACTACTCAGCAACTCCAAGAGTATCGGAAGCTCAAACAACAAATGGATGAACGTGTTAGAGCTGGTGAGACGAACCTAAGGATAGGTCACAAAAATGGATCGCCCACAATTATCGCCACTAATCAAGCTGTAAATTTAAACTGATAGGGTTGTCTAGCAGGAATATTCAAATAACATACCAAAATGTTAGGGGCCTTAACACTAAAACCACTGTATTTTATAAATCGGTTTCTCTCTGTGAAAGCCATGTTGTGGCAGTATCGGAAACTTGGATCCAGGATGGTGTATTTGATAATGAATTGTTCAACGACAACTATGCTGTCTATAGGGCTGACCGCAGGCTTGATCTCATGGATGTCTCAAGAGGTGGAGGGGTGCTTCTTGGTGTTAGGCACGACCTCACCTCGTCAAAACTTAACCTGGAAGAACTGGAAAATCTGGTACCTGTTGTTGATATTGTAGGCTGTAAGCTATATTTAGATAACTGTACCCTATTTATTTTTGGTATTTATATTCCACCCAACTCACCCTCCAACTCACACCAGACCCTATTTGATTTTTTCTCCACATATGAACCTATTCAAAATAACAAAGTCGCTTTTATCGGTGATTTCAATCCCAACACAAATGTTAAGGAAACTCATATAAATGATTTTTTAGCGCTGGGGGGCCTAACACAATTTAACACTTTCTCAAACATATCGGGTAACATATTGGATCTTGTTATTGCTAACTTTGAATGTGAGGTAACTAGAGAACATCTTCCCCTTGTCCCGGAGGATTCTGCACACCCCACCCTTAATGTTTCATTTGACATGCAGCTAAACCCAGATGCGGGTTTCAGTGACTTTCCAACCTCTAACACAAGTAGAAACTATAACTTTAATAAGGCCGATTTCAACCTGATGTACCATCTACTTACTGTCGCAAATTGGGACTCTTTAATCAATGAATCTAATGTTAACCAAGCCGTCAATCATTTCTATGATACTCTTTACACCATTTTTGACCAATGTGTCCCATTGTATAAAAAAAAATCAAGTAGGGTTGTGTACCCCAACTGGTACACCAAAGAAATAATAAACAATCTTAATGAGAAGACTAGGCTTCACAAAAAATATAAAAAAAGTGGCTCAAACTTGGACTATCAAGCATATTCAAACATGAGACGTATGACAAAAATAAAAATTGATGTCGCATACAAAGCATATATAAGGGACACTGAATCTTCAATCAAGGTGAATCCAAAGCACTTCTGGAAATACATTCGTCAAAAACGCAATAAAACATGTATCCCAAGTAAACTAATTTCTGGTCAATCCTCCCTAGATTGTCCACAGAGTATAGTTAATGGCTTTGCAGAGTTTTTTAAAAGTGTCTATGAAGCATCTTCAGATTTTAGCTTGGATAGCCTGAATGATGTTGGCAACTCTCAGAACATTAATGTCACCCATATTACTGAATCGGAAATCTTTGATTCCCTGAAAAAATTGAAAAACACACATACTTCTGGGCATGACAAAGTACCATCTTTCATACTGCGGGACTGTGCCCCATGTTTTACATCTCCACTGCACCACATATTTAATTAAACAATCAAGACACACACTTTCCCCGATCACTGGAAAAAAACTAAAATATGTCCAGTATTTAAGGGCGGGGATATTAACAATATCTCTAATTACAGACCAATCTCGATTTTGTCCAACTTTTCGAAGGCCTTTGAGGTCTGTGGTCTGTGTATATGACAATCTCTTCCACCAAGTTAAAAACTTAATTACCACTATCCAGCATGGATTTTATAGCAAACGCTCAACTGTCACTAACCTAACTTCTTTCCTAACAAAGGCATATCAGGCTGTAAATGAAAGAAAACAACTTGATGTGATCTACACGGACTTCTCGAAGGCGTTCGATAAGTTGGACCATGGGCTTATTGCTCATAAAATGCTACAAATTGGGTTTCACAACAACCTTATTAATCTATTTATCTCCTATCTCAGTGGTAGGTCACAATTTGTCGAATACAATGGGTTCCAATCCTATGATTATAATGCCACCAGCGGAGCCCCTCAAGGAAGTAATCTCGCGCCTCTGATATTTGCCATATTTGTCAATGATATTGCCCAGAACGTCTCATCACACAGTTTATTATTCGCAGACGACCTCAAACTATTTAGAATAATTAACAACTTGGAGGATTGTAACGAGCTGCAGAAAGATATTGACGCACTTTCAGGTTGGTGTCAAAATAACAAATTATATCTAAACATCAATAAGTGTAAATCAATGACCATCTCAAATCTCAATCATGAGTTGAATTTTAATTACCAACTCCAATCTAGTTCTCTTTTGAAAGTTGACTCAATCCGGGATCTGGGGGTGGTGATCGACAAAAAGCTCACATTCAATGATCATATTGATCAAATTGTGAATTCATCATTGAAAACCCTGGGGTTTATTATTAGATCAACAAGAGAGTTTAAGAACATCGACAGTCTCATCACGTTGTACAACTCTTTGGTCAAGTCTAAATTGCAGTATGCTTCTCTGGTGTGGTTTCCTTACCATCAAGTACATGTGGACAGGCATGAATATGTTCAACGGCGATTCCTAAAATATCTAAGTTTCAAAAAGGATGGAATTTACCCTCCAAGAGGATTTGACCACCAGTTGCTACTCAGCAAGTTCAACTTCCTCTCACTTCAACAGAGTACAATTTTAGCAAGTCAACTCTTTCTTTTTAAATTATGTAACAACCTGGTGGACTCTCCAGATCTTCTAAACAGCCTTAATTTTTCTTTACCAGTAGTCAACACACGCTCTCACCGTAAATTCTATTTGGAAAATCGCCCCACATATCTTGCCAGAAATGAGCCAATCTATCGAGCCTGCTCATACTTCAATCACCTGCAGAACAGTATCGATGTAGACTTATTTGTAGGTTCAGTAAACTCCTTTAAAAAAAATATCCTGCCAGTGGTTGGCAATCTGTGATAATGTATTTGCTGTGATAATTGTCCTGGCGGAAGTATGGGAGGTGACTTTCTATCTCTATTTTTATTTCCTATTTTAACTGAGTAAACAATGCTAGTTTTTCTTATTATTTTTATTTGTATTTTTGTTTTTATTTTTATTTATACTTATTTTTATCTATATTTTTATTTTTATTTTTATTTTTATTTTTATTTTTTGTTATTAGTTATTTTTGTTTTTAGTTTCATAGTTGTTTTTATTTTTGTTTAAGGCTTCTTATTAGCTTTCTGGATCTTATGTGTGATATAATCTTAGCTTTTAAATTTTCATATTTTTGTTCGCTCTTAAGTGCACTAATTGTCTCATTATTGGGAGTATGTATTCCTGTTAGACAATAAAGAATTGAATTGAATTGAAATAAAATACTTTACGCACTAGTGCGTGAAGTATTTTCCCTTTACGTACTAGTGCGTGAAGTAATTTATCAGAAAAATACCAAATTGACAGTTGTCGACATAAGGCCCAGTTGTACAATCTTGGTTCAAAACAGAGTTTAGCTGAACTCGGCTGGTACTTGAACTTCCCCATTTGAAATGCATTGCTGTCAAAAATTATAGAATTTGATTAATAGCTGACAGGAATGTATTTTAAATGGGAAAGCTCAAGTACCAGTCGAGTTTAGTTGAACTTTGTTTTGAACCGAGATTGTACAACTGGGCCTTAATGGCATAAATCAGTGTTCAGTGTAAACCTGGCCGCCATTTTGACTTTGTCATACTCGGTAGGTTCGTTGGACAGAGTTCAGTTCAACCGTGTAATCAATCATTAAAAATTATCATAATTTGCCATGTTTCCAACACATGGAAGGATATAAGTAAAAATTTTTAAAATACTTATATGCGTGGAAGTGAATTATTAACACTTGACAACATCGCCATTATAATGACGTCACTACAAAATAGCCTTTTTCATTGCTTTAATTGCAAGGATCCTATAAAGAGGATAGCCCACAGATTTTTCAATTCAACCTGCGTGACGTCACTACAGATGCTAATCTGGATGTTTGATTAGGAACAAAGCAATGTTACTAACTCTTTCTCTTATAGATTTGATGTATAAAGAAGTATTCATGCTCCTTCTTCTTTCTTCCACTGTGCTACATGCGATGTGACTATTAGTTGAATTAGTTCTATTCCTTTCACACGTGGGAGGAGCTCCGGAACAGCTCCGGGGCTTCACGCGCTTATTCCTTTCGAAAAGTGTTTGTTGCACCAAGCATTTGTTCCCTGCAAATCGGTGTCGACTAAACACCGGAGCGAATAGCTCAAGTGTTTCAAGCTCTTGAAAGGAATACAACTATTTTGTACCTCTTACACAAGCAAAAATCAATTCCAAATGGGGCCCCAATGTCAATGTGAGGTTAGTTTTCTAGGCTTCCTCACTGTCCAAAAAAAATTAATATAAATAAATTAATAAAATACTAACCTTCTGTCTCTGTGCCTGTCCCGATCACGATCCCGGTCCCTATCCCTATCTCTACCGCGGTCCCTGTCCCTACGATCCCGGCCCCTCCTATCTCTGTCCCTATCCCTATCGCGGTCTCTATCGCGATCCCTGTCTTTATCTGACCGATCTCGATCTCTGGAACGATCTCGGTGTCTCGAGGAACCCATTTGAAAACACTAATTGACAAAAATATGGCTCAAAAAGAAAAAAATGGCGTTAGTAACGCGTGGTCCCACACTTGGCTTGGCTTGCGGAAAATGAAATGAAAAGGAAAATGGCCACTGAAAAATTCAGAGTGACGTATTTAGTGTTGACTTGACATTTATGATGACGTGTTTTGTTTAGGGGCTTTCGTTTGTCTATTTTCGTTTTGTTCAGTGTGCACTTATAACAGTTCTGAGTCGTATGTAGATAAAGATTTGTTTGTATCGCACTGACTTGATCTGAGCTGTAATATTTCAAGTTATGGCAAATAGCTATTATAAGTTGTATTCCTTTCACACCTAGGAAAAGCTACGGAACAACTCCGGGGCGTTACGCACTTTTTCCTTTCGAAAAGTGTTTGGTGTACAACGCATCTCTTTCCTTTCAAATCGGGGTCGACTAACACAGGAGCGAGTAACTAGAATGTTCCAAACTCCCAAAGCAGCCAGTGCTGCTCCGAACAGCACAAACAAACAAACCTTATGACTACAACGCTCTCTTTACTCTAGAGCATGTAACAAAAAAAAACAGCTCCGACTCAATTAGGAGCGAGTGCAGAGTAGTTGGATCTAGTAGTGGCCCACCAAGGAATCGATAGTGGCCCACTATCCACTTTGAATTTCAGAGGTATGGTATCTGTCAAAAAAATTAATCCATTTTCAATTTGAGGAACCAACAAACAAATTCAAAAATCAAATAAAATTATGTTGTATTAAAATGGAAACAGATGCCTCACCTCAAGATATCAAACCGACAATACTCACAGTAGAAGAATTGAACATTGAAATTTTGCCAGTAATTTACGAAATTATCCGCAGGTTTGTTCCATTTATTTGTTTAAAAATAGCGCCCTATAAAATCTAATCTTCAAACCGTTGCGTAAGATAAATTGTACCAATAAAATCAAATTATATTTGTTTTAGTGTCGAAAAAGACCATCACGATAACACAGCTAAAACCAGAGAATCTCACGATTGCAGTCAAAAAGTTCTAGAACTACAAAAGCGTTTGGATCAAGCCAGAGCAGACGTAAGTCAATTTCAAACCATCAAATTCAATCTCCTCTTACATAAACAGTTTCAGATCCAACTTCTCCCAGGCATAGAATTCAGCAAAGAACAACAACTAAACAACTTGGAAGCTCTAAAAACCCAACTCCGTCTCAAGCAAGAGCTCCTGCAAAAGTATCGCTACCTTTACCCCTTCGATTTCCAAAAACCATAGCATGGTATTTCGTTTCATAATAAGACTATTGGCCAACAATGAACATCTAGTCCAAAAACTCAGCGAGTCTTACCCTATGCGAAAAGCTGCACAGTTGGTTGTAAGAGCAATGTTTACTGGTAAAAATTTCATTGAAGAGAGCAAATTGCAAGGCAAACTAAATCCAGAACAGTTTAGGGCTCTTATGAATGAAATTTCAGCCAACTTTAAGAAACAACTTAAGGAAGCTCAAGAGAATTTGCAAAGGAAAATGAAGCAGTAATAAGATGTTTCATAGGAAAACTTTTTTTGTTGCCCCAAAAGATGTTTTGTTTAGGGTTTTTACATCTTTTGTGCCACCTTTTAAGTTAAAATATCGTGACACACCTGAAGATTTACTTGGTCCTCTATTAGGATTTTTGTTTTTATCTGCCTTGCTAGTTTATGGTTATTCATTTAAAATTCATAAAACAGCAATTTCTCCTATAGAAGTGATGCTAATTTTTATAACTTGTATGCCCTGTTTTTGCTATTGTTTAGGAGAGGTCATAGGCAAGGCAGGTTTAGGTGTGTTGCAAACCATAACTCTTATTGGTTATTCTTTGTATGGTCATTTTTTGACTTTATTAGTGTCGTTTATATTTTTCCAGGAGACTAGTAATAGTTTTTTCTTTATTTGTTTAGTCCTCTTTGCAGGTTTAAGCACTTTGAGACTAAGTTTGGTGTATTTACTGAACATACCTAAACCAGGAGCCAGATTGTTAGTGTGCAGTGCTATTTCTTCTGTGAATATTTTATTTTTGATTTATTTACATTTTGGTTTTATGCATAGGACTTATAATTGAATTTTATATGGGAAATTTGATACAATCATGTAGTTTTTTATTGCAAAAATTAAACTATACTTGAGCAAAATGTAGAAGAATTCAATAAACCTACTTGAAATTTATTTGTACTTTTTATTTAATTTTTTCTAAGTAGTTATTCAAGCCATTTTGCATATGGGCCTTCACTGATTTTTAAAATTTGCATAATGCAGAAGAATTGTCTTTTTCTATAACCATGCGTAAAGTAGGGGAGAGTCGGGTATTAGTGCGCACCTAAGTCACTCACCATATTTCGGAAAATTTAAAAGGTCAGGATATTTTTCTGCGATGCATATCGATAGTTTGATATATAAGCTACTATATTCCCATGTCAAAATGGTACAGTTTGAATTACGAAAATGACAACAGCCGATTTTCTAAAAAGTTGCATTGCGCACAATTACCATACTGAAGCGGGTAATCGTGCGTACGCTAAGCGGTTGTAATGTATTGATACTTAAATGCATATATAATGACAAAAATTGTTGCTAAAGCAAGAAGGAATATGAAAGAAAAATGAACTTTATTAGGTGCTAGCTGACGTCCCACACATAACCTCAATGACATGTTTGTCCCCGTTACAAGTTACATGTCATTGATGACAAGCTAGCGTTAGTGTCTTGAATTAGACTATCCAGGTTGCTGTCAAACTTAAATTAAAATGTCCGCCAAGAGGCACACAAGCCTTTTGTTTGCTTGTCAAAGTCACGTGTTTTGGATAGGCTAATAGACCTTTGAAACGATTTGTTTGTCCCCCCAACGGAAGTGAGGTTATGTGTGTGACGTCAGCTAGTGCCTAATTGCGTTTCTTATTGAATCTGTGTCCCATGACGCCTTTGTGGTTTTGCGTGTATATTTGGACATCTTAAATAAAAATAAATTGAAGTTGTGGGTTATGTATAGATATAAATAAAGTCGCCTAAAAGTGCGCACGTCTGGTAATGGTGCGCACCTGCGCACCATTAGACGACTTGGCATTTTTATTTATTAGATTAAAAAAAAAAGAAAAATTAAATAAATCTTCAACAAATAAATAAACTAACATATAAAGAAAAGTAAAATGAACAAAACTGTCTAATCAGAATTTATTTATCGCTTAATGTGCAATACTTACAGCTTATTTTCTGGTGCCACAAAACAACACTGAGACAGGCAAATTTACAGATTCGGCCATATTTAATATACAGCGTTGCCACTTAGTGTTAGTTAATTTTATGCGTTTACCACATGATAAATAGATGGCGTGGGAATGGTTTTCATCCATATGTCTCAAAGAGTTTTTCGTTTATCATGGTGCGCACCATTATCGAACGCGCACCAATATCCAACTCTCCCCTACTCACTTTTCACACTATTCAGAAGACGTAAAATTTCTCTTCAGGCACTAGTGCGTAAAGTGAAAATACTTTACGCACTAGTACGTAAAGAATTTGTCTAAATTTATTTTTTCACACATATTTAATTGGTAGTAGAAAAAAATTTGTATGCAATACTTGCGTAAAGCACCTTTTTTCACTCATGTGATTGTCGCACTCGCCTTCGGCTCGTGCGTCAAAATTACTTTACACACTTGTTGCATAAATAACTATTTCATTTCTTTCTATACAATCTGGTAGAAAAAAATACAAATACATTCAGTGCACACAGTGTTGCCAGATGGAAAAAATAAAAAATGGTATCTGTCATTCAGAAAAAGTGGTATTTCACACACTAAAAATATTATATTTAATTCTAAAGGGGAAAGGGGGTCTATTTGTTATATTTTATTAATTTCATTTCTGAAGGTCTGTTGCAACACGTCAAAAACCGTCCCAAGAACCATTTCGAAACCACTTTGTATACGAAATTCGGATTCTACGCACAAAGTTTTGCGCAGAATCGTGACAGGTACGGAGGTACGGTTTCGTACTGTGTTGGAACAAAGCTTATATGATTAGCCCACGAGTCCATGTTAGCCAAAACGAAAATACCATTAAAATAATGACGTCATGAAGTTAGCTGGAATTATGGCTGAAATGATCCTAAATGAAAACTTACGATTCTTGAATGAAAACAGTAAATTGCAATAGAGGATTTCAAGCGTTTGACCAGTCGGTTACACTTGACATATAAACAATGAAGTAAACGTCATTTGTTAATGAATTGGTCTTGAATGACGTAAAATCCGTTGTTCACCTGTCAAAGTTACCGACTAGTCAATCGCTTGAACACCCCCAATGTTTTATTAAATGGTATATGCAAAAAATGATTGAAAAATGGTAACTGTCATCAAAAAATGGTATCCTCAAAATTTTTGCAGGTGTCACGGAAGAAAAAATAGTATAAATACCATTTAAATGGTATATCTGGCAACACTGAGTGCACACGAATCTTCCAATAGAATTCGCTATTAGTAGGCATTGAAAATATCTATTGCCATGTCGGTATTACAGGTGTCCTGCTTGGACGCCAAATTCAAAATTTGAAATTCTTCAAAGCCTACTTTGTCGCTTGTCAAACTGCCATGTTGTTGTATTGACATCGATTAACAGCGTTTTCAACTTAATGAAATTTTGTTTTTATTACAGGCTCATGAATTTTCTTTGTTTTGAGACATTTAGAGGAAATTCAAGAGCCGATACTGACTGGGTTCGGTGATTGCATCTACAAGCAAAAAGACCAAATTTTGACGGACATCACGTGATCACTTATCTTATTTCACGTGTCAAATCCCGTGACATTTGTCAAATTATGCTCATTTTGTTCGCAGATGCAATTACCAAACCCAGCTACTATTATCTTTTGTCTATACAAAAATTGAGATAATCGCAGAACAAATGTCTTTTCATCTCTTTCTTATACAAGCTGGTAGAAAAAGAAACGAATACACTCAGTGCGCATTTACCCCTCGAATAGAAGTCGCTATTAGTAGGCTTTGGCAATATCTATTGCCATGTCGGTATTATAGGTGTCTAGTTTGGGCGCCAAATTCTAACTTTGAAATTTTCCAAAGCCTACTTCGCCACTTGTCAAACTGCCGTGTTGCTACATCGACATCGATTAACAGCGTTGTCAATTTAAGGAAATGTTGTTTTTACTAGAGGCTCTTAAATTTTCTCTATTTGAAGACATTTAGAGGAGTTTCAAGAGCCGGTAATAGACAAAAATTGAGATAAAAGCAGAACAAATGTTCTTTTATCTCTCTCTTATACAAGCTGGTAGAAAAAGACACAAATACACTCAGTGCTCACTAATCCTTCCAATAGCATTCGCTATTAGTAGGTTTTGGAAGTGTCTATTGTCATGTCGATATTACAGATGACTAGTTTGGGCGCCAAATTCAAATTTTGAAATTCTTCAAAGCCTACGTTGTCGCTTGTCAAATTATCGTGTTTCTACATCGACATCGATTAAGAGTGTTGCCAACTCAAATAAATGTTGTTTCCATTCCAGGCTCTCTTGATGAATTTTCTTCATTTAGAGAAATTAAGAAAAGATTCAAGAGCAGGTAATAGACAAAAATTGAGACAAAAGCAGAACAAATGTCTTTTTATCTCTGTTTCATACAAGCAGGTAGAAAAAGAAACGAGTACACTCAGTGCGCATTTACCCCTCGAATAGAATTCGCTATTAGTAGGCTTTGGCAATATCTATTGCCATGTCGGTATTACAGGTGTCTAGTTTGGGCGCCAAATTCAAACTTTGAAATTTTCCAAAGCCTACTTCGTCATTTGTCAAACTGCCGTGTTGCTACATCAACATCAATTAACAGCGTTGTCAATTTAAGGAAATGTTGTTTTTACTAGAGGCTCTTGAATTTTCTCTATTTAAAGACATTTAGAGGAGTTTCAAGAGCCGGTAATAGACAAAAATTGAGATAAAAGCAGAACAAATGTTCTTTTATCTCTCTCTTATACAAGCTGGTAGAAAAAGACACAAATACACTCAGTGGCTCACTAATCCTTCCAATAGCATTCACTATTAGTAGGTTTTGGAAGTGTCTATTGTCATGTCGATATTACAGATGACTAGTTTGGGCGCCAAATTCAAATTTTGAAATTCTTCAAAGCCTACGTTGTCGCTTGTCAAATTATCGTGTTTCTACATCGACATCGATTAAGAGTGTTGCCAACTCAAATAAATGTTTTTTTCCATTCCAGGCTCTCTTGATGAATTTTCTTCATTTAGAGAAATTAAGAAAAGATTCAAGAGCAGGTAATGGACAAAAATTGAGACAAAAGCAGAACAAATGTCTTTTTATCTCTGTTTCATACAAGCAGGTAGAAAAATAAACGAGTACACTCAGTTCGCACTAACCCCTCGAATAGAATTCGCTATTAGTAGGCTTTGGCAATATCTATTGCCATGTCGGTATTACAGGTGTCTAGTTTGGGCGCCAAATTCAAACTTTGAAATTTTCCAAAGCCTACTTCGTCACTTGTCAAACTGCCGTGTTGCTACATCAACATCAATTAACAGCGTTGTCAATTTAAGGAAATGTTGTTTTTATTAGAGGCTCTTGAATTTTCTCTATTTGAAGACATTTAGAGGAGTTTCAAGAGCCGGTAATAGACAAAAATTGAGATAAAAGCAGAACAAATGTTCTTTTATCTCTCTCTTATACAAGCTGATAGAAAAAGACACACACTCAGTGCTCACTAATCCTTCCAATAGCATTCGCTATTAGGTCTGTTTCTGCAGAAATCACAAACCAGTCAGAGTGAATTTCATTGGTTGAAACTAGTTTTTTGACTGTTTTCAACCAATGAAATTCGCTCTGACTGGTTTGTGATTCCTGCAGAAACAGACCTATAAATAGGTTTTGGAAGTGTCTATTGTCATGTCGATATTACAGGTGACTAGTTTGGGCGCCAAATTCGAATTTTGAAATTCTCCAAAGCTTACATTGTCGCTAGTCAAATTATTGTATTTATAGATCGACATCGATTAACAGTGTTGCCAACTCAAATAAATTTTGTTTCCATTCCAGGCTCTCTTGATGAATTTTCTTCCTTTAGAGAAATTAAGAAAAGATTGAAGAGCAGGTAATAGACAAAAAATAATTTGAGACAAAAGCAGAACAAATGTCTTTTTATCTCTTTCTTATACAAGCTGGTAGAAAAAGACACGAATACACTCAGCGCGCACTAATCCTTCCAATAGAATTCACTATTAGTAGGCTATGGAAATGGCTATTACAGGTGACTAGTTTGGGCGCCAAATTCAAATTTTAAAATTCTCCAAAGCCTACTTTGTCGCTTGTCAAACTGTCGTGTTGCTACATTGACATCGATTAACAGCGTTGCCAACTCAAAGAAATGTTGTTTCTATTTCAAGCTCTTGAATTTTCTCCGTTTGAAAACATTTAGAGGAGATTCAAGAGCCGGTAATAGACAAAAAAAAATTGAGACAAAAGTAGAACAAATGTTTTTTTATCTCTTTCATATACAAGCTGGTAGAAAAAGATACGAATACTCTTAGTGCGCACTAACCCTTCTAATAGAATTCACTATTAGTAGGCTATGGAAATGTCTATTGCCTTGTCGGTATTATAGGTAACTAGTTTGGGCGCCAATTTCAAATTTTGAAATTCTCCAAAGCCTACATTGTCGCTTGTCAAATTATCGTGTTTCTACATCGACATCGATTTACAGTGTTGCCAACTCAAATAATTATTGTTTCTATTCCAGGCTCTTGATGAATTTTCTTTATTTTGAGAAATTTAGAAAAGATTTAAGAGCTGGTAATAGACAAAAATTGAGAAGAAAAAACTCAGAAATACAGGAAGTTTGAGAAAAATCGAGACAAAATTGCTAAACAAAAGTTGGAGTCAATGGGTCATATGCATAAAATAAAACACGGACATATGCTTTTGCTTAAGTTTTTTGAGATAAATATATATTCAGCTTTAATGCAATAAAAAGAGAAGGAGGTAGAATTAAACCATTTGCCACTCTTCATGCATACAACTGAATGACATCCACAAATAGACACTACATCTCATTTATAAACTGATGTTTGTTGTGATAACAAGACCCCCAATAGGCCAGGAGAGGTGAGCTGCTTGAGGAGATCA
The DNA here is from genome assembly GCA_917834065.1 of Ceutorhynchus assimilis. Taxonomy (NCBI): domain Eukaryota; kingdom Metazoa; phylum Arthropoda; class Insecta; order Coleoptera; family Curculionidae; genus Ceutorhynchus; species Ceutorhynchus assimilis. The sequence continues at coordinate 43,284,416 of OU892284.1, read as the reverse complement.
TGGTGGGGATGCATCAGAGGCGTAAACAAGACCCGCCCATCGATTGCCGATTGTTTCACAAAACCGACGTTGCCAGTAATTGTTTTTATTCTTTGCTTCAATTTTTTGAAGGAAAGTCATAACCCAGACAGCACACAAAGACTCAAAGGCGTCTTTGTCAAATCTATACCACACTATTTAGTACATAAAAACTTATGAAAAGGTAAAATAAATAAAATTTACAGTGCATAAAGATATATTTGTCTTCATGTACAAGCAATATTACATAATAATCCGTATTATAATAACCCTACAATATAACAAGGGGAGGCGCGGCCCCCCGCCCTCAAATAAAAAGGAGTTCCCTTTTAGTTTACAGGGACGCCTCTTCGGTAGGAAAACAATCAGAATATATTCGATTAGAGAACAACAATCGCACGTTTAACAGTTAAAACTTGACCCTAAACGCCAAAAAATCCCTGGACCAATATTTTATGCGCAACTACTACAGTTTACATCATTATAATTTTTTAATATTTTATAGTAGGTCTAAAATCCAACTCTCGATTCGCTTGACGGGCCTGTAGAGGACCCTATTTAATTTACTAGTTGAATTTGGCAGGTAAGAAAGGTGATTATGCTTTGCACAATTCCAACTAATAAACTTCTAATTCCAAGCCTCAACAGAACCGACAAGATTTTTAATGCCAAAATCCAATGCTCGCTCACTTGTCACTTTTACCAATCTTGTATATTTGAAAACTATAAGCGGAATACATAGTTCACTTGCTTAGAGTTTCAAATTTTTGCAAATAAAAAAACAGGGGCAGTTATATAGATTTTGGCCACTCCAAGCTAACTAAGCAAGTAAACTAGAATATAAGTTTTAAAAAAAAAATCAACATGCAAATATACTATATAGGGGGGTAAATCTGAACCTTTTTTTTTTTTATTTACATCAAAAAATGTTTTTATTTTTATTTTTTTTTTCGACTATATATCTCAATTAAAATAAATGCCAAGAGGCCCTTACATCCGACCTCCTGACATCACCTTATACCATAAAGAAATTAAAAATTAAGAAAAAAAAAAAAACGTTAAAATACATTTTTTTTTTCTACTTGAAAATCCCGTACTCCAAAAATCACAAACTAGAAATTTTCAAATAATTTTTTTTTTGGGCTTAAGTTTATAAAAAGTAATGAAAAAAAAAAACGACGCTTATAGTTTCTGCAGTAAAAAGATTTTTCCAAAAGGTTTTCTCTACTTGTTCCACTGATTAGTCCAACTTTGCTAGAAAAAGACAAACAATTAAACGAATTGAGTTGAAATTTAATTCAAAACAAACACTCAAAGTCTTCCTCCAAAAATAACTTCTGTAGCATGATCTGGTAGTCTATGATATCTAATCCTGTTAATATATGAGCTTATTTATTACCCCTGATGATGGAAATTACCAGTCCCGAAACATGTAGGGCCGTTTAAAACGAATAAAGTATTTGTGGAGGAAGACTTTGAATTAATAACTAAAAAAATTATTCATTCTCCCAACTTACGTGTTGCTTGTCCTGCAAGTCAGACATAGGACGAGTACTGTCCCAGGAGGACAAATCTAATTTCGACATGTCCGGTATGAAATCCTGTCTCAAATTGGGTAGCGGTGGCTGGTGATTGAAGAAATGAGGACTGTTCATGAAATTGTCCATGTGAATTGGTCTCTGAAACAGGAAAAATAACTTTCATATAATAACTACATCAACAATCATATCTCATGTTTGCGCCTTAAGTAGTTTTTGGGTCGACGATTGGCGCAAGAGAATGACAGCTCGGGATTCTAATTTTCGATTTATTTTTTGCGAAATAAAAGTGTTCAGGTATAGTGAGAATACTGTTCTTCAATAAGTGGACTGTATGTTTATTTTATAGTTAATAATTTTTATTCAACTGAATATACAAAATTTAACTTAAAGATCAAGAAATGGTACTACAAAAATAAATAATAATGTTGCCTCTTATAAAGCTGGGCTAGTAGTCGAGAGTGAAAGAGCGCTTGCTTCCCAACAACAGGGCTCCCCTCTTTGGTAGTCGACGTCCATCGAATCGACCGATAAAATTATTAGTCCTTATGCACAAGCATGCGCGGGCCTCGCAGTGGTACAACCGCAATAAAATGACGCATAAAAAGAGTTTTTAGTTTTTCTTATACAGAATTAGAAAACGGAACAAATAGTGTTACAACGATCACCAAATACTTAATTGTAGAAGAGAAAATAATTGATTCCGTTTGGGGGTAAGTTCTCAGAAAAAAAATCCTAATGCATATATTCCATCTAGCCTAGTCACTTGCAAAGGAATAGCCAGAAGTATTTACAAAGGCTTATCAGAAGAGGAAATAGTCGAGTATACAAAATCCGTTGCAAATGTTTTTGAGGCCAGGAGGCTAAAGAAGAGAATAGCTGAAAATGGTGATAGTATCTATGTATATATGTAAAGGAACTGTGAACAAAGCACACCTAATTGCTTATACTGCAACATGGAACATAAAACCACTGGTAGACAATGACAGGAGTACCTGAGACGAAAAGCAATCAAAACTACAATAATAAAAGAAAACATCTCTTTGAAGCAAGGAATACACACCCAAAAAGAGATGAAAATACAGGACAGAGAGAGAACTCCCGAAGCCACATTTATACATATCAACCTCTACGACTCTAAGAAAATCATCATATACTTCAGCAGCCAACACCAATATTAGAGGTTGTAAAACAACTTATTGGTAAGACAACTTTGACTCAGGAGGTGAAAGATGTATTTATGGAAGAAATCCAGAATGCAACCCAGGAATCTGGGGGATCTGATCACGATTTAGACAATCAATAACTTTTGGAAGATGCACACATTGATTTAGATGAATTTTATTATGAACAAATCCAACATGAAAATAATCCAATGGAATATTAGGAGTGTTTTAAGAAACTTCAGCGATCTGACTATCTCAAGAAATAACGAAAATCCGAATCTTTTATTGATTAATGAGACATACTATGTAGTACACAGATTGCATAGAGATGATGAAAAAGAAGGTATTGTCATACTTTCCCCAAACAACATCCACAATGCCTTTGGAGGAATACAAGCTCCATTTATCATGGGAGATCTAATTGCTCAATATAGCCAGTGGGATTCACAGATAGATTAATAATGTTAATGGAAGGTACTTGATGGAATATATTAGTAACAACTGTTGATTGGAGCAATTAGAGTAGAACAATTCAGATTTATGAAAACCAATCAGTAGTTGAAGCCAGCATCTGTGGCTGTGTTCATGCAATGTCATTTTAGTAATGTCTTTTGTCAAAAGTCGATACAGCAGTGTGTGTCAAGAAAAAGCGCCAAAAGAAAATGTGTTGCTAAAATTATATTAGAAAGTAATTTTCCATTTTTATAATTAAAAACTTTATCAAGTAGTGCAAATTGTTGTTTAATTTATTCGGGAAGTTAACAACAACAATTTAATAATTATAAATAAAGGGTAATAACACGAGAATAAAGTTGTTCAAACATAACAATCGTATCGCAGGACCCTGGGGACAAACTAACTGGTATGTTTCCGACCACAAATGGTTTCAATGGCCATTTCTCGACTGTATGTTGCATTAGAAAACAATTGATAGGTCAAAAACAGGAAAGGAAGCCATTAAGGAAACGGAAAATGGATAAAACAAATTGGAATAAATATGACGGGTTCCTTGAGAAGGATATATTGATACCTATCAGGCATTTACCGATAAAATCGATCAGGTAGCGGAAGAAACTATCCCAAAAGTCTCAGGGTGAAGAAAAAATGAATATACCCCGAAGCCAATTTAATGAGATGAAGATTGTAACAGGTTGACAGTTGAAAGACAATGTAGAGAATGTATTTAAGATGCATGACCTGTGAGCCAATACAATCAAAATACCCCGACAAATAGACCTCAATGAATGTCACTCTAGGTCAAGAAAACTTCAAGAAATAAAGGTTTATTTAATATCCCGGTTTTTCACAAAGAAGAGGATGCCATTAGCAGAACAAATGGATCCTCAGAATCAATGTACGTGGCCTTAGAACAAAAACAAATACCTTCTATACAGGAATATTATCTGGAAGACTATGATATAGTAGCCCTTACTAAAACATGGTTAATTTCTGGATTTCTAAATTCTGAGCTACTTGATAGCAGATACACAGTGGTCAGGAAGGATAGGTCAAATTTAGAGGAGAAGGTGTCCTTTTGGCGCACAAAAAAGAGCTAGCCTGTGAAATAATCAACACTGATTATGAGTGATTGTAGAGATACATTTTAAAAATTATATTTCTGTAGTTTATTTTATTCCAAATTCTGACATAGAGCTTTATAACCAGTATTTCAATTTATTTGGGATAATCTAATGTTCGGCAATTTAAATGTAATTTTGCTAGGTGATTTCAACTTACCACATTTCAATGTTTGTTAGCAATGATGTGAACGATAAAAATGCCTTGACGTGGCAGTTTCTTAGCATCTACAGAGTATCCGAATTTGAACAGTTTTAATAGGAAACGTCAATTTCTGAGCGAGATACAAAAAAAATGAACCCCCACTCCTAAGCTCAAATTTCATGAAAACTTGATCGGTGCAAACCGCATTTTGATATCTTCAATCGTTTAACCGCTAGAGGACGATTCTCGTTTTTGAGCAATACTATGAAACCTTTATAACTTACGGAAAATAATAATTGATTTTTGTAAACCCTTTATAGAAGCACTTTTTCAGGTAGACAATTAAGTGACGTTCTCAGTTTTTTCCTATTTGGCCCCAATTTCGAAATATTGATCAAATTTTGATATCAAAACCGTCCAAATTCGGACACCCTGTACAACCTACTGCAAGTAAACAATGGTCCTAATTCTATTTATAGGTTTCTAGATTTAGTACTGACAAACATGAATGTCCACTGGGCCTATATCATCCAGCCCTAGACCTGCATATAAAGGTGACAGAGATTCAAGAACAAACTATAAATAAAAAAGCCTATGACTATGCTAAAGGTAACTTCTTACTTGTTCATCATTTTATTTCGGATTATGATTGGTATTCATTACTGACATGTCAGGATGTGGGAACGGATTTGAATATTTTTCATGAAAGTATGTATAGATTCCTAGATAACTTTATACCAAAGATCAAAATTAATTTAAATGGTGAAGCTAAGTTTCCTACCTGGTTCTCCGTCGACCTCATACGTACAATTGGGAGGAAAAATAGGCTTCATTGTTTTTACTTAATAAACGGACCAAATAACCCAAAGAGTGTAGAATATCTGACATTGAGAGTACAAATTAAGAATCAAACAAAATTTGAATACAATCCATATAAAACATCAACTGAAAGCAGGCCCATGACAAATCCAAACACTTTTTAGGCATTCTTCAGAAATCAAACAGAAAATTGCGAAATCCCAGTAGAAATAACACTCAATGGTAATAAATATAATAATTCTGTAAGCATTGCAAACTCATTTTCTGAATATTTTGCATCAGTGTATAGGACATCTCACTGCTCTGACTACTGCTTAGAAGATATAGAATGAGGTCTGTTTTCGAAAGATAACTGAACTTAATGTCATCAATAGTATTATACAGGGTGTCAATTTGAAAACTTCCCACCCCTATTATCTCGGAGTAGAAAAATTTCCGAAAAAATCCCTGAAACACGTCAACTATAATTTGAAGGGGGATAAGTTTTTATGCAAAATTCACCTCTCCTCTTTCACTCCCCAACCCCCAGAGCCATCCCCTAGAAAATCTTAAATGGGAAGAGGGGTCAAGTGATACACCATTTTGCAGGGTTTTTAATTCCATACATTTTGGTACCAAATTTCAATACCTAAGTTCAACTGTTTTGGAAATATTGACAGTTGGAAATTGACTTTTTTGCAACTTTGACAGGCTGTAAAACCAAACCGGTTAATTTAAGAGGAAACCCAATCTAAACATTCTTGTCTTAGATTTTCATAAACTATCATTTGACACCAATTTTAAATTCAACCAGAGATTAAAATCTTAACCAGAATTTTTGATCATGGATTAAATTCAAAGTTGCTGTCAAATGATAGATAGTTTATAAAAATGTAAGACAATAATGTAAGAACGGTTTTCCTCTAAAATTAACCGCTTAAATTTTACAGCCTGTCAAAGTTGCAAAAAAGTCAATTTTCAACTGTCAATAGTTCCAAAACAGTTGAACTTAGGTATTGAAATTTAGTACCAAAATGTATGGAATTAAAAACCCTGCAAAATGATATATCACTTGACCCCTCTTCCCATTTATGATTTTCTAGGGGATGGTTCTGGGGGTTGGGGGTTGAAAGAGGAGAGGTGAATTTTGCATAAAAACTCATCCCCCTTCACATTTTACTTGACGGGTTTCAGGGATTTTTTTGAAAATTTTGCTACTCGGAGATAATAGGGGTGGGAAGTTTTCAAATTGACACTCTGTATAAAAGAAACTCTAAAAAATTTACAGGTCCAGACGAAATACCAGCACTTATCTACAAGGGATGTGCTGAGATGTTGGCAAGCTTGCTGGCCCACCTTTTTAACTTGTCAATAGAACAGGAAAGCTTTTCTAATCTCTTAAAGCTGGCAACAGTATCACCAATTCACAAGAAAGGTATAAAAAGTGAAATACAAAATTATAGGCCCATCAGTCTGCTGAAAAGTATTACCAAAATCTTACATACTGTATATATGTATACGATCACGTAAAACATAGGATTAGCAGGCACAAATACGACTTTGTAAGTGACAAATCCACTGTAACAAACCTCCACATACTATCAAAACACATATCAAAAGCAATAGAAGACAAACAACAGCGGGATGTACAGGGTGGCCCGTTTAAGAGGGGCCTATACCTTATCTGGAAATCTACAAGGGCTGTGAAAAAAATGTAAATACAAAAGTTGTTTCTAATAAAATTATCTACAACTTTTTTGTATTGTTTTTGTTGTCACTTTACTATATACAGGGTGGACAAATAAATTTTCATTTTTTTAAATGGAACACCTTATATTTTAATACATTTTTAAATAGCCATTGGAAAGACAAATTCAACGATATACTGGTCATGTGTCTGTGATATACCGTTTCGAACTTATTAGCGATTATCTTCAGGACTTGGAATCATTTTCAACAGTCATTGTTACGTTACTCATAAATTTTTTAAACTCTTTTTTGCATAATATTTTCTATAAAATAATGCTCTTCTTTAGACTATAGTCAAATTTGAAATATTTGTTTAAAAAACGCGGTGTTGTCACGTTTTGCAAAATGTTAAATTTTTCAACAATTCTTTCAAATGGGACCACCTAGTTTTGGGATAGCCCTTTAAAAGACAAATTCAACGATATACTAGAAATGGGTCTGTGATGCACCATTTTGGCCTGAAAAACGTGGCAACACCACGTTTTTTATACAAATATTTCAAATTTGACTATAATCTAAAGAAGAGCATGATTTTATAGAAAATATCATGCAAAAAAAAGTTTAAAAAGTTTATGAGTAACATAACAATGACAGTTGAAAATTACGCTAAATCCTGAAGATAGTCGCTAATAAGTTCAAAACGGTATATCACAGACATATGACCAGTATACCGTTGAATTTGTTTTTCAAATAGCTATTTAAAAATGTATTAAAATATAGGGTGTTCCATTTAAAAAAATGAAATTTCATTTGTCCACCCTGTATATAGTAGAGTGACACCAAAAAAAATACAAAAAAGTTGTAGATAATTTTATTAGAAACAACTTTTGTATTTAAATTTTTTTTACAGCCCTTGTAGATTTTGAGATAAGGTATAGGCCCCTCTTAAACGGGCCACCCTGTACTATACACTAACTGCAGAAAGGTTGATCATTGCGTGCTTTTAAAGTAACTTAGTTTGGTAACTATCATTTCACGCACTAGTGTGGTGAAGATATTTTTAAAACACTAGTGCATTAAAGTGGTAGTTACCGCACAGTAAATTTCACGCTGGGTGTAAAACAAAACAAACTCAGACGTCATTATGGAAGCTAGACAGAAAGTCATCCTACAACTATTGTTGGAGAAGAACTTATGTGATTTTTTTCTTCGCCCAGCCGATAAATCTTCCAAAATATCAGAAAAATTGTAAACGCATACAGATGCTGACGTCTGCTCTCACATATTATTTACTTATGCCATATTAGGATGTGATACCACCTCGAAACGATTTGGATCAGGAAAAAGTGACTTCATAAAACTGCTAAGAAAATCCGATACCTTCAAAGAAAGTGCCATTTTCCAAACTTTTCCAAAATCCTCAAAAGAAATCTCAAATGCTGGTCTGAATGCCGTTATATCTTTGTATGGAGGAAAAACAGGAGACAGCACATTACCTGATATGAAACTTCGAACTTTCACTTCAGGAGGCAACAAAATCAACAATCTATGTCAAGTTTTGTCTCCTACAGAGAATGCAAGCAAATTTCATTCCTTCAGGGTATATCATCAAGTGTAGGTTGCTTTGAACAGATTGACAGGATGGTTAGTGGGTCATGACATGGATATTTCAACAGAAAAAAACCAAAGCTACACTCATCAAAAAAGTCTAGGGAACAAGAAATATTCGTCTTTTACTTTTTAGACAGAATAACTATTTTTTAAAAGATACCATATGGGTATTTGTTGAACAAATCTTGTAGAATTTATCATATCGGCTTTTTCAGCAGGCTTTAACAAAATTTAAAAATCTTTTAAAAGTATATTTTGTTCAATTTATAAATGTATTCAGTTGCATCTTGTTCCCTAGACTATTTTGATGTGTGTATTTTGTTTTTCAAGGGTAGCAGAAATAATCCAATACCAAATATAAGGGTTGGGTGTCATATTGATTATTGAACAGGAAGTTGAAGTGGAACAACCACATTGAATATGTGATTAACAAAGCGCAGAAAGGAATTAACATAATGAGAGCAATTACAAGAACTTGGTGGGGCGCTGACCCAAATAAGTATATTGTTGAACATTTGTAAAGGGCTAGTTAGAACCCATTTTGATTATATGTACCATATAGACAAGATAAATTCTAACAAAATGGATCGCATTCAGTACCAGGCCTTGAGAGTGGTGATTGGCTGCATGAGAAGTACTCCTATAATGGCGTTGTTATCTGAAGCGGCAGAAATGCCATTGATAAAGTGAAGGAACCTACTTAGTACAAAATTGATGCTTAGAAAAGTAACCATTAGAGGGGACGAAATCAATAGGGTAATACTCAACTTCTATGCTTGTTACAATCAGGATCCTCTTTATTGGCGGACCAAGTGTGCTCCGGCGGTAATGGAGGGGGTGGATTATGTGTTGGCGCACATAGGAATATTGAAAAGAAGAGACAATCTGCCATGTTTCGAAGAGGATATCACAACTCAACTGCAGAAAATAGACTGGGTGGATTCGAATATACAAAAGTTCAGCCAACTTTAATTACAGGAGTTATTGGAGAAATATTCGGATCACGAAAAAATATATACAGATGTATCTTTGGAGCCAATATCAACACATTGTGGAATTCGAATATACAACAACAACAATAATAGGGAAATACCAGGATCTAACCAACATTTGTTCAGCAGAGGTGCTAGCCATATACAGGGTGCTACAAATTGGAGTGCATGCATGGGGATATCGGAAACCATAAGAGATACAAGGTTGGTTAAATTATTGCAAAGTTGCGCAATTTTATGACCAATAATTAAAATTTGAAAAATTCCGAAAATATTTGGAAAAACCCGAAATTTTGCAAAATCATTTTTATTTTTTCCTGAGTCTATTTGAAGAGCAATTTCAAAATAAATGTCACTTCATCACAGTGGCGCACCCAGGGGGGAGGGGCCATCGGGCCAGGGCCCCCCCCAGGCCGCCCCTCCAAAACTTTATTTTTAGGTATAAAAAAATGTGGCACATTCCAGGCGTGGCACCCTGACACCTCAATTTTTTTTTCAGATTTTCAGTCACAAGCTACAACCTATGTAGTCCCCCCTCCCCCAACATATTTTCTGGGTGCGCCTCTGTTCCTGGAAAAAAATCAAAAATTAGGCCACAATCTGTATCGTAAAATATCACTTAGTGTCTCTTTGAGATTAAAAAATCGGAGATCCGCTATCTTTGGCTTCTTTCCAATCAAATTTTGGTATGTTAAAGCTAAAAAGCTTCCATATACAGGGTGTCCCACGAGGTTTTGCCCAAATTCGGAACGCACCATCATATGTTCCACTGTATAATTTTTTATCATTTTCTTTAACAAAGCCTTAACAAATATGGCATTGCCGATTTTGTAATTTAATTTTCTAAAGAAAAATGCCATAATATACCATGAGTTACATTTAACATTCTAAAGTTGACGTCACTTGACTTAAATTGAAGCGAAAGTGGTGAAATTGGATGACAATGGTAGATGCGGCACAAAAAGTTACCCAGATTTTCAAAACTTCAATTATATTGGATGACGTGTTCCGAAGTTATTACCTGGGAAAAACGTCGTGGGATACCCTGTATAGAAAAAATTGATCATTTTCCAGATTTCTAGGAAAAAAATCTGAAATCAGGCCATAGTCTGTATTGTAAAAATATCACTTGACACTTAGTGTCTCTTTGGAATTAAAAAATTCGTAATTTGGTATTTTCTAATCAAATTTTGGTAATTCTTCATTTTCCAAAGTTTCCCAGATTTTTAGGAAAAAATCAAAAATCAGGCTATAAACTGTATTATAAAAATATCACTTCTCTGGGAGTAAAAAAACGTAATTCCGCTATCTTTGGTTTTTTCGTATCAAATTTTGATATGTTAAAGCTAAATAGCTTCTGGATATTTAAAAAATTCTTCATTTTCCAAAGCTTCCTAGATTTCTAGGAAAAAGATCAAAAATCAGGCCATAGTATGTATTGTAAAAATATTACTTAGTGTCTCTCTGGAATTAAAAAAATCGTGACACCGCTATCTTTGGTTTTTTTCTAATCAAATTTGGGTATGATAAAGCTCAAAGTCTTCTGGATATTTGAAAAAAAAATCTTCATTTTTCAAAGTTTCCCAGATTTCCTGGAAAGTGACGCACCAAAACTGAATTTTCACGTATAAAAAAATGTAACAAATTCAGGGCGTGGCACTTTGACTTTTTTTTTTCAGTCACAAGGCACAACCTATGTAGGGCCCCCCCCAAATATATTTTCTGGGTGCGCCACTGCTTCATCATTGTCACTTTTTTCCCTTTACAAGATGTTGCTATCAAATTTCAGATTCGACGTTTTGCTTTTGGGCGGCCATCATCGACTTCGTTTTTCTAAATACGGGCCTGAATTTTTTATTTCAGATTTTTAGAGCTTCTGATGTCCCAAAACCTATGACGTATCGCATTTATTCGAAAAATTATTTTTATTACTTTTTAGCAATTTCCTACCAAAATTCTCTTCTCTGTCTCTTTCTAACACATTAAGTTCTTATGGAAAGTGCCAATAATATAAATTTTTCGAATAAGTGCAATATCTCATTGGTTTTGGGCGATCAGAAACTCTTAAAATCTGAAATAAAAAATCCAGGCCCGTATTTAGAAAAACGAAGTTGATGATGGCCGCCCAAAGACGAAACGTCGAATCTGAAATTTGGTAGCAACATCTTGTAAAGGGAAAAAAGTGACAATGATGAAGTGACATTTATTTTGAAATTACTCTTCAAATAGACTCAGGAAAAAAAAATAATGATTTAGCAAAATTTCGGTTTTTTTCCGAATATCTTCGGAAGTATTCGGAATTTTTCAAATTTCAAAACGGAATTTTATTGGTCATAAAATTTGCGCAACTTTGCCATAATTTAACCAACCTCGAATCTCTTACGGTTTCCAATATCCCCATGCATACACTCCAATTAGTAGCACCCTGTATACGGCCCTCAATGCGTTAAATATTGAACACAAGAAAAGCTGTTTCAATATCATGTTATTTTGAAAATTTTCAGAGATGGCATCAACAGAGGGACCGATAGAATCACGTTGACAACGAGGAAGAAAATATTAGATATGCAGGACAGAGGAAAGGAAATCAAAATACTGTGGGTGGTTCGTTATACAGGTATAATAGGAAATGAAAAGGCAGATAAGTTGCTGGAAGAGGCCGAGAGGCAAATAATGATATCAACAGAACAATACACTATGATGATTTATTCAGAGTAGCTAAGGAAGAGGCATGGAGGCAATGGGCCGTGGAATTTACCAATAAAGGTAGAAATCATTCAAACCAATACTACAAATTAATGAAGAAACCTCAAAGAACACTATGGTTTGCAAAAATTAAAAGGGCTGACAGACAAAAAACCAGTGTTTCACAGAATGAGAACTACACATTGCCTCATACCTAAATACAAACTTGGCAGGACAGCGAGAATTGTGAATGTGGTGATAAAAATCATGTGCTCTTGCACTGTAAGCTAAACATTGTACTAAAAATAATAATCTTTATATAAAATAATATAAAATTTTTATTTTTATATAAAACACACAAAAACCAGAGGTCCGACAGATTGGTTATAGACTTTGGTTGTATTCAAGATTCAACAAGATGGTAGGAGATCATACAGATGGAAGAAATTCTTGAAAACCCAACCAGTAAGGAAGCAGTTATGGTTATGGATTGTATCAAGAAATTTGATATTAGAATCTGAAAATAAGCAGTAGTTCATGGTGACAGTTGTATTGTAGAGTAGGCTATTAGGTGCTAATGCTTATAAAATGTAATTGCTTGTTATATGTTCATTTTTTCAGGCACATATTCTATTTATTCCCATTTCTCTGGCGTTTCCAAATTCCCCACTGTACGCCTCACAGCAGAAAATTACCTAATCATCCCCAATTGAAACCTTAACTATTGACAAGTGGGGTAACCCTACCTTGATGCACTAGAGGACACAAGTGATAGGATTCTGGCTGACTGTTGTTTGACGACAAGGGGCCATTGGTAAACAAGAAAAAGAAGATTAGCTAATGTTTGGCGCAAAAAATCGTCCATATCAAGTACAGACAGAAAAAAGTCAACCCTAACTTGACTTATAAAAATTGTTATTTTGTTTAGAAACTGAGCTATGATTTTTGTTCTATAATTTTGAAACATCTCTTTTCACAAGGCCCTGGAAAATTGTTCAAAACATCCACATGTTATCAAATTCCCAATACAATACAGTTTAAAACATAATTAGTTAAAATGTCTTACCGGAAAATCAATAGGATTATTATCTTCAGGATACATATTGGGTGGTCTCATCCCAAACTCCAACCCATTTCCGCCCCATTTGGCCTGCTTATCCATCACTGACCAATTATTCTGATCCATTTGACTGTTATAAGCCTTCCTGGCCCTCTCTGTACCAATTGGCTGAGGTTTTCTCTCTTCCATACCATAGTGATCCGGGTGCATTCCGGCCATGTTGGGCGACATATTTGGCGAATTGTTCACAATTCCCGCCAGCTCCGAACCGTTTTCGAACCCTTCAGCGCAACAAACTTTGGCTTGAAGTGTTTGAATTGTCATGCCTGCTAAACCGCTTATCAACTCGTTTTGGGTAAACGAAGGTTGCGGTATCCAAGATCTATTTTGCCCACTTAAACCAGAATTTCTATTATAAGCCATATCCATATTAGCCTTATTAGTATTGGGAAACATATTATTTTGCATGTTCATTTGAAAACCGTTATACATTTGAGGGTTTTTGTTGGGCATTGAATTGTAAACTGAACTAGAATATTCTGGAGCTTTAGGATTTAAACGGCTCATGCTGGGAGGTTGCTGGATGTTTACTTGCGGCTGTGGCTGGGAAAAGTTCAAACCTTGGATGGCGTTGAAGTTTTGCAACAGTTGCGCATCATTGCTCATATTAATCAATGTAGGTAATGTTGGTTTGTTAAAGTCCATAAAAGGAATAAAATCGTTGTTGTTTTGCTGGGGTCTAGACCCAATAGGTGGTAAAGTGTTTTGTTGCTTCGAAGGTTCCTGATAAGGAAAAGAATTGCCCGAATTGGATAGATTTGGCGGAGTAGTACTGTTGCTACTAGTCTTTGAAGAAACAGGAGAACAAACTGCCATGCCTCTATATCCTGGAGCTTTAGTCACATCTACTTGTGGAGGTGGTTCTTGATCGATAAACTTGTGTTGCTGATTGGAGCTTTGATTACTAGCCCCTCCTGCAACTGAAGCAAAATTGGGCATCTTTTGTTGCTCTTGTTCTCTTCTATCCCAATAATCTCTAGGTCTGAAAAGGGTGTATTCTGAAGTAGGTTGCACAGGAGGATGAGATACTTCTTCTTGAGGTTGTTGCACATGTTGTTGTTGTACATGCATATTACTAACAGTAGTAGAAACACTAATGGTAGACTCACTAACTGTAGTAGTAGGAGTTGTTTGCACCATATTGCCAAAAGTGGTTTGCGTTTGTTGCTTACAAACCGGAGGTTGGTAGTGTTGCATTGTAGGAGGAGCAGAACCAGTAGGTTCAGGCCTGATACTTTTTCTAGGTGAATTTGGTGGTTGCGGTGGCGAAATCGGACCTGCATTTGAAACGTTAGGTATTCCAAGGACACTCCTAGGTTTTACTATCATTGCATTAGCTTGTACAGTTTCAGTCAGCTTGGCGGCAAAAGTTTGACTGGCACTGGTAGTGATTATTTTGGCAGGCGAAGGTGCAGTAGACGTAGGCATCCTGACAGTATTCAGCATTTTTTCGGATTGTGCTAGCAATCTAGGGGCAGTAATTCGTGTGCTGGCAACTACGGGCGGAGCTTGCCTGTATTTAACAGGGGCAGTAGTGAATCGTGCGACTGGCTGTTGTTGTATGGTAGGAGCTATCGTTTGAGTGACTTTAGGGTGGAAAGCTTGCGTTGCGATAGGGGATTGGGTGGCAGTGGCTAACTTGCCTGCATTCTTTTTGGTTGCTATTTGTGTTTTATCCCATAAAGTTGTGCTGCTGCTAGTCGTTTTAGCGCTTTTTGGCACTAGTGACATAATATCTACTTCTGGATCTTTAATCAATGTTGTTATTAAGTTGTGAGCTTGTTTGGTTATATCAGTGGAGCCTTTTATAGTGATAATTCTTTCTCCTTGGCCCTTGCTTTGCTTTTCCACTTCTATAAGGGCTCCAGTGTATTGCCTAATAGCATTTATATTGCTTCCACCTCTACCAATGACTCTGGAAATTGCATTCAAAGGTACAGAGACTTTTTTGACTCCACTTTCAGAAACAGCTTGCACTGAAGATTTTCTAACCACTTCTTTCCAGCCCTCTTCACGTTTCGAATTTTGTTTGGGGCTGATGTTTGAACCTTTAGTTGTTGGTTGAGGGATGTGATGGTGGTCTTCTGAAGCTTTCTTATGTTTTGTCGGGTTCACATAAGTCTCGTTGCCTGTGGCTTCAAAATCATCTCTATCAGCTGGAGATTTTGTAGTAGCTTCAAAACTAATGGATTTTGGAGATTTTTCTGGTGCCGGTTGAATATTTTTTCTTGAGGATGTTTTAGTAGGAGATTTAGGTTCTTTTGTTGTCTCAGATTTTTCTGGCGATTCCTTGCTTGTACTGGCAAAAGCAACAGGTTCGTCCTTTTTGGCAATGATGCCGATTTTTTCCTTTTTAGTTTTTTTATTTTTACGCTTCTCCTTGGGAGTCTTGATGTCGTTGCTGGAACAGCTTCCTTGACTATTGGCATCAATACCGCTATCTAGTTCTTCTTTGTCATTGGGGGTAGAAATAGGAGCTTCAGCTACAGTGTCTTCAGCTTCTTCTTTTTCTTCTTGTTTCACGTTATCATCATAGGTTTCATTTTTCTGATTTTCCTCTAACAATTTCTTATGCTGCTCCTTCTTTTCTAGACGCTTCTTCTTTTTCCTTTCTCGTCGTTTGGCTGCTTGCATTTTTTTAGATTCCTCGCGAGTTCTCTCAGATTCCAGTTCCTCCAACAATATAGAAGCATTCTTGTTGGCCCTGGCGGCCTGAGTCTCTTTAGCAGCACGAATTATCCTGACACATTCGTGACATTTTTCCAACAAATCTTTGTCGCTTATAGTGGCAATGTAGCGCATCATTTCTTGATCGCTGGGGAATTGAGTGACGTGAAGCACCATCCATTTGGCTACGCGCACGTGTCCTTTGCGGAAGGCAGCCATCAAACAGGAAACCTTACGGTTGTCTTGCGAATCGATGTCTGCATGATGCCCGTACAACATTTCTATAACCGGGAGATGGCCGCCGTTCGCTGCCAGCCACAAAGGAGAGTTGCCTTTCTTGTTTTTCACTTCTACTTGAGCTCGACGGTCCAGTAGGAGTTCCACGAATTTTACGTGGCCCTTGTCCGCGGCTATTGTAAGGGCAGTGTCTCGAGACGAAGGAACAGGGGTGGCGTTTACATCGGCACCTACAAAAAAAAACAAACAATATTTAAAAACTCGCAATTCTACAGTGAATGACTGCAATTCCCGCGTTAAGCAATTTTTAAATATCATATAATAGGCATGATGACAGATTTTGAAAAACTATCCTAATGTTCGGAAATGTATATTATTTACAACTAGCTGACCCGGCGAACTTCGTACCGCCTCTGAATTATTAAATACCTATTCAATGTTGTGTTAACGTATCTATTAGCTGAATTAAATTCAGTTTTTGGATAATAATAATGAATGAAATAAATATAAAAAAAATGTCCATGTGTGAATTTGAACATTCGGAGAAAAAATTATATGTTTTACATGGCAGAAAAGTAGATTTAATGCCTTGGCTGGTTTCCTAGCCTCGGCTATGAAACACCAGTCACGGCATTAAATCTTGTACTTTTCTGCCTAGTAAAACAAATAACTATTGTAATAATTTGCAGCAATATTGATTGATTATTGAGGTTAACTTAAAAAACGTCAGGGTCAGACCGCGTTCCGCGTTCATTCAATTGACAATTTTATTATCTGTCACCCACAAGCGGTGCGCACAGCACAGGTAAAATGAGAAAGGTCCATTGAACCGCAAATAGAATCACAAGAATATCACAGAAAACCAGTCGCTTGTTTGCTGGTCTCAAAAGTGACGTCATTCGTTCTGATTGGTGTTTAACATAATATGGCGGACCTCCGTATTTTGTAGTTTTATTTTATCAAAATAATTATCAATCTGGCTCTTAATAGAAAAATAAATGCCTGTTTCGCTTTCCATGAGTCAAGTTTCATCAAATAAAAACATAATTCAACTGATTTTCAATAGGGAACAATCATATTTTTCAAATTATTTTTTTTCCTATTGCTTATGATTTCAAATATAAAATATAAATGTTTTTTCTGGTCCTCATTAGAATTTTAAAAAAATATTGAATTTCAAACAGGGCCGTAGCGATATGACTACCTCTAGGGGGGGGAGACTGAGATCGGGCGCCCCCTAAGCTCCGCAAAACCAGTTGAAAAATAGTTATTTATTATACAAAGGAAAAAAGTACTAGATTTTAGCGCGAGGTGTGGTTTGTCTAGACAACACAGCAAGCGCTAAAATCTTACTTTTTTTCCGTATATACACTATTTTTTCTGTGACGGGAAAATCTCATCATTTTCCATCTATACATCTTTTTTTTTCTGTGACCTTACTTATACTTTTTTTAATTTTAGAGGAAAAAGGATTTTACATTCATTTCTTAGATTTTCATAAATTTAAATTATCATTTGATACCAACTTTGAATTTAATCCATGATTGAAAATTCCTTAGAGCCGGGCAAAGTTGCAAAAAAGTCAGTTTTCAACTATGTATTAATATTTCCGAAACAGTTGAACTTAGGTCTAGGATTGGGTATATAGGCTAGTAAAACTAGGTGGGCAACCCTAAACAAATTCGCTACAAGCTGATTTTTGCGCCATTGTGTTCCTTTTAGTGTTTCCTATAAAGGGTTAAAAATCCCAAAAAATCCGATAGGGGACGCAACCCCAAAACCACCCCCAGAGGTGCATTTTTTAGGTTTGTACAAGGCACGTTTTTTGTAGAGTACAAAATTTCGAATCAAATGGTATACACATTAATTTGTATTATTTAAATAAGTTTTAGTGTTGATACAGGCCTTAGAATTCAATTTTGAATAATTCCTTCCTCATGATTGGTTTAGTTTGACGTTTTAAAATTCAATGTTTGAATATTTCCGATTCCTAATTGGCTTAAAAATTCAATTTTTCAATTTTTCCAGCTTCTGATTGGCCTAAAAATTCAATATTTGTAAATTCCCGGCTCTTGATTTGCTTTGAAATTCAATTTTCAAATATTCCCGGCTTTTGATTGGCTTAATTTGACGTTTTAAAATTCCATGTTCCAATACTTCCGGTTGGCGATTGGCTTAAAAATCAATTTTTTCAATTTTCCCGGATTCTGATTTTCTCAAAAATTCAATATTTCGGATTCCTAATTGGATCAAAAATTACATTTTTCAATTTTCCCGGCTTTTGATTGGTTATAGCAATAAATATTCCGAATTGTGAATAGGCACATGTCACTAGATAAGACCAATACAAATTTAAATCTTACTTTTTTATATTTTTATATCCTACTGAACTATTAAAACCATATAATACCTTGGTTACGATAATCATAAACAGGGTCTTAACTCCCAAGGGAGTTAAGGATTTTCATAACTCCCAAGGGAGTTAAGGAAGGGAGTTAAGGATATCATAACTCCCAAGGGAGTTAAGGATTTCCATAACTCCCGCTTTTACCTTGAATAGGTAACACTTTGACAAAAAATAGAAATTTTGATTTATGGCTTATTCCTTTATAAAAATAGACAGAATACAGTAAATTCAGTAGGATATAAAATTATCTATGTACCACGGGAATTATCAGGAGTTAATACCCACGGGCAATTGGTGTCCCTCGGGCCGGAGGCCCTCGGGACACAAACGTTGCCCTGGGGTATTAACACCTGCATAATTCCCTTGATACATAAATAACTATTATACTCTTATATATGGCAACTGTTTCGAAAATATTGACAGTTTAAAATTGACTCTTTTGCATCTTTGACAGACTGTAAAACCTAAACGGTTGATTTTACGGCAGATATTACATTCCTATATTAGATTTTCATAAGCTATCATTTGACACCAACTTTGAATTTAACCGGAGATTAATAATTTTAGCGGAATTTTCAATCATGGACTTAATTCAAAGTTGGAGTCAAAGGATAGTTTATGAAAAACTGAGATAAGAATGTAGGTATGATCGGTTTTGCTGTAAAATTAACCGTTCAGGTTTTACAGCCTGTCAAAGATGCAAAAAAGTCAATTTTCGACTGTCAATATTTCCGAGACAGTTGAAGATAGGTATATGACATTGTACCTTAAATATGTCTAGAATTTTCCGGAATCCAAAAATATCATAATATACAGGCGGAGTAATCTGAAAAATTATAACTTTGTCTCATCACTACTTATTGGGCCACCTTGTATACTGGAAAATAATTCCAGAATATACTACTCATATTTATCTACAAGTTTTGCATTTAGTTGATTCTTCGATCTCTGTTAGTACAGGAGATATAGAACACCACGCGCCTAATAACTCACCCTGTATATCTTAAACTTATTTAAATAATAAAGTATGTTTTATCGAAAAATTGCAAATTTTGTGATCCACAAAAAAGATTTCCTGCAAATTTTTCGAAATACTTATTGATTTTGAGAAAATTGCTAAAAACTTAAAAAATGTACTTTTGGGGGTTTTTTGGGATTTTTAGCCAGTTATTTAAAACCTTAAAAGAAACACAATGGCGCAAAAATTAGCTTGTAGCGAATTTGTTTGAGGTTCAGCTCAAAATAAGCCTAGTTTTACTAGCCTAATAGGGTTTATCACGAGATCTGTTCAGAATTTTACCACAGCATATACAAAAACAAACAGCAGGCTAAATCTCAGGCGCATTTCTTCTGCGCACGCCGCCATTTGAGGATACAAAGCTTGAGTACTTGAGTTAAGCACCTGATTGTTTTTGTATAATATGCTGTGATGCTATGATTTTACGTAGAATCCGAATATTCAATAATATACAGGGTATTCCATTTAAAATAAGTTGGACCACAACCAGCTTTTCTGAAACACCCTTTATATGCGAAAGTAAGTTTTAAAAAAAAATTTTTCAACTATAAAACCAAAACTTCTTTCTAAAATGTCAAAAAAGAAAGATAGAGGGGACATTTATAAACAATAACCTTGTACGTTAGAATGTCACTTAACGTCAGTTGAGTTGAGTTGGTGGCTGGGTTCGGTAATTGCATCTGCGAGCAAAAAGAACGACTTTTGACGGACGTCACGTGATCACTTATCCACCACTTATCTTTTTTCACGTGTCAAATCACGTGACTCCTGTCAAATTTTGCTCATTTTGATCGCAGACGTAATTCCCATTGCCGAATCAGCCGGTGATTTACCGAGTTTCCGTTGTCCCGTTTTGATGGAACTTTTGAACGGAGCGTGTTCGCAATAACTGGCGGGGCGTGTTCACATTATAATAGTTGTAAAATAGTATTTAATTACCTACTCGGAAACTTGCCTTTTGACTATTTTTTTTTTCCTTTTTTTTTCACTTTGTCTATTTTGGCGCCCCTGTGCCAGCTGCGCCCTGGGGGGAGGCTCCCCCGTCTCCCCCCCCTGTTGGCTACGCCCCTGATTTCAAATTATTTTCGTTGGCGCCAAAACGATTACCTTCAAGATGTCGGTACTTGTGACGTCAACTGTTTGTAAATATAACGTTAAGGTCTGTTCTCACAAGAGTCTCTGACAGTTTGCAAACTGTCAGAAAAAATCGCTCAGCTCGTACCTTCGGAAGTGGTTATTACGTTGGGTTTCCGTGTTTAGTGCCATATTGTGAGTATATTGTGACATTTTGTGTTTTGAATGGTTTATCATAGTTAATACAGGATTTACAAAAGCGCAGTTTGATAATATTCCCTCTATAGACCCATTTAAAGTGGTTTAATATCAGTCGCGCGGCATTTCGTGAGCTGATTGTGGATCAATCGTTCTTCACGACTCAAGAGTAAACCACGAAAGTGTGGACCACGTTTTTTATTCACCATCAGTATAAACTACCCTTAACCTTAGTTTACGAACAGTTGACGTCACCGGAAGCGGTCATTTTAAACATAGCTTTTCCGCGCGAAACTTTTTAATTTGAAACTAATAATTGCCGTATGGCTATAATATCGATAAATTTAATGCAGAACTGCTCATATTCAATATTTTACAGAAAAATGTGCAAAACATCAAAACAAAATAAGCCATATTTATTTCTCATGAGAATTCCCTATTACTGTCATCATGCCTATTCACTTACCTTTATCTAATAAAACGCGCCCAACTTCAACATAGCCACCGGAGGCGGCCTCCATTAAGGGCGTAAGCCCCGTTTTGGCGCGATGTTCCACATTGGCCTTCCTGTCGAGCAAAAGCGCGACAACCTCGTGCCTACCCTGAAAACAGGCAAGCGTCAGAGCCGTATTGCGATTGGTTTCGATCTGAGCATTTATGTCGCTGCCCATGTCCAGTAACAATTTAACGGCCGCCCCGTGACCGTTCATTGCAGCCAACATAAGAGGCGAAATACCTAACTTGGAACCTGTAAACAATAAATCTCTATAATAAAAACAAATATGCAAATTAATAATTCCTACCAGTTCTAGAATTAATTTCAGCTCCGCTAGTTAATAAAAGTTTGATAATGTTCACGTAGCCTCCTGATGCCGCCAAGCTCAATGGCGTGTAGTCAGAAACGTTCCGGTGCTCCTTATTAGCATTCCTGTTCAGCAAAAGTTCCACAACTTCGTAACGACCTCCGCTGCAAGCCAAACTCAGAGGGGTGTCCTTGGTGCGTTCTGATTGGGCCTCGATATCTGCATTGTGGTTTAGTAAAATTTCAACCACTTTTTCGTGTCCGGCAGTGGCCGCAAGTATCAGAGGAGTGAAGCCTTTTTTGTCACGATGCTCAATGTCAGCTCCGCGACTAATCAGCAATTCGACTAGTTCTTCATGACCTCCAGCACAGGCCAGAGTCAAAGCTGTATCGTGATTGCTGTCAGTTTCAGAGTCAACATCCATGCAAGGTGAAATAATTGAATTCGCTCCTGCGCATTGACGCTGTTGTTGCTGATTGGCCGCAGCCGCAGCTCCACTATATTGCGTAATAGCCGAATTGTGATCGATTTGGTAATTTTGTTCCTGCTGGAAAGTGTTATGGCTGTTAGTGCTAGGATGAGCTCTGATCACTCCTCTGTTCTTTTTGAATTTAATTTCAGATACTTTTTGAATTTTCTTTTCGATTCCATTGGCTTGGGCTTGCGTTTGGGTTGCCGCTTGCACTTGATTGCTGTTCTGATGTTGCTGTTGCGTCGTTATAATTTGGTGATGGTGAATCACGATTGGCTGCTGCGCGTTTTGTTGTTGGTGCTGATGTTGACCACAGGATTGACAGAGGAGGGTTCCTTGAGCCACGTGGCCGCAAGGGGCGACTTCTTGTTCCTGTTGTGGCGCAGCTACGCATTGTTGTGGTTGGGAAGCTACATAGGTTTGCTGTTGCTGAGCTGTGAGCGGCTGCTGCGCAACTGTACCAGCAACTGTTAGGGAATCTGTCAGAAAAATGTTTTATTTATGTATGTGGTTTTATTTTGAGTTTAGTGTGTGTACCTAGTTGTTGTTGTTTTAGGCTGTAGCCAGCTTGAAACCCTTGCAAATAGTGCTTGTAGGGGTAGAGTTCGTGCACAGGTACTTGGCCTGGAGTTCCAGGATTGCTAGTTTCGGCCGGTACCGCAAAGTATTCTACACGAGAAAGGTCAGCTACAAAAAAAGATTTTTTTTCTTGTTTGAACATTCAATTCAATATTGATTAATTATTACCAGTATTGCCTGTTGCAGCAGCTGCAGCTACCGCAGCGGCTTGAAGATCGGCTTGTTGGGCAGCTGTTAATGACGCAATCATGGTTTCATCTAAAGTGCCAGGGTAAGGTTGCACTTCTAACGTTTGCACAACGTCATCAGAAAAATCTTTGTCGGTCAATTCTAGTTTGGTTACCTTGCTGGGCGAATTTAGGTTTAGCTGCGATGGACTAGCGGGATCGTACATTTCGAGGTGAGTTTTTTGCTAATTTTGATAAATGTTTAATAACGCTGTACTGATTTAAAATTTTTAAACTCACAGGTGATCCAACAGAGGCCGCTCGTATAAATGGAATCGAAGAGTTGTGAAACTGTTGTAAAATTGAAGCGGTAAGAAGACTCTCTTGTTGGTCATCTTTAAGGAACGTTACGTCCAAATCTGGCACGTTGAGTAGTTCAGAAGGGCTATCTTCCAACTGAAATGAAAACTCTATTTCAGCCACGAATAATTCTCATTAATTATTAGTTAAGTGCAGAAAAAAAAAAGTTCCTTTAGTGCATCCATTATACTCAAACGACCACAACAACACCAGTTTACCTTTTGAAATTGCACTTGAGGTTGGGACGCTTGTCCACCACCGGCTCTTTGTTGCTGTTGCTGACTGGGTTGCTGAGGCATTTGCAGCTGGCGAAACACAGACACCTTTAAAAAATAAAGTCGTTGCTTGCCTTCAAAGCAGTTTGCACCCACACACACTTTTATTTTTACTGCAATAGGAACATTATAACTAGAAACGTAAGAATTACCTGTTGGTCAGCAAATATATTGAAGGTTTTAGGTGGTGTAGGACTAATTTGCTGTTGCGACTGATTGACGATTTGAGATGTTTGCTGTTGCTGCTGGGCTTGTTGCTGAGCAAGCTGTTGTTTTCTAATATTTTTCCCATCCTTTTTGATTGGTTTCACTTTGGGCCGGTCATTGATTGCGGTATTCTATTTATTTATTAAACATTTTCACACATTACTAGTAAAATAAGACTAATGACTCACCTGACTAACTTCCGCCACACTCTGAAATTTAATAGGTTGCGAGGTGAGCGCGGAGGCGGGCACCAATGTGCCCAATCCGGGAGCGGCGGGGGCTGGTCCTAGTCCCCCATTGGCCACTGTCGGAGTCGCTCCGCCCACTTGGGTGGAGCTGGCTGGCAACGGAGTGAAGTAAAATGGGGGGGTGGGTGTTGGCTGGGGCTGCGTTTCACTCGGAGGCGTGGTAAATTTGGGTGGGGAGCACGGGGTCAGAGTAGCTCCTATCCCACCGTAGAATGGACCTTGCAGTAGGGTTTGTGGCGATGCGCCCACTACACTATTGTAACCTAAACCTGAAAGAATTATACGATTGTGTAGGTAAATGATTTTGATTTGAGTATTTTGGATTATACAGTAGGTCTGTTTCAATATGTCAAGAACCGTCCCATGAACGGTTTCGAAATCACTAGTGAACAAATTTTGGTTTCTACACACAAATTTTTACGCTTAAAGCTTACTTTTCATGCATCCATTTTTCCGCAAGTCCGTAGTCCGTTGATCCGGGAGTATTCCTATTGGTCCTAGGAATACTTCCGGATCAACGGAAAAACGGATGTATGAAAAGTACGTTTTACACAAAATC
This sequence comes from Ceutorhynchus assimilis, assembly GCA_917834065.1. NCBI lineage: Eukaryota > Metazoa > Arthropoda > Insecta > Coleoptera > Curculionidae > Ceutorhynchus > Ceutorhynchus assimilis. The sequence continues at coordinate 43,259,806 of OU892284.1, read as the reverse complement.
GTGGCACTACATTGTACGGTTTCTTGCTGTGTTTGTGTTAAAATAGACCTTAGTATTGAAAGTAAACAGTGTCAGTAAATACATCGTTATAAAAATATTGTAAAAAATATGATACAACACTATGATACAATACATTAGGCGGACCTCAGATAAATCTATAGGCAAAATGCTCATCTATGATATGAAATGACAATGGTAATAAGAGATTCCAAACTCTTCTCCTGGGACTTGATTCTCGTCTCAGGAAATAGCCCCAAGAGAACAAATTTTTTGTCTTTATCATTTCGATTATGTTGACGAGGACAAAATATTCGTTCTACTCCCTGAGACGAGAATTCGGCTCCTGAACAACAAACAGTTGTTCTACCTACCTGAAGACACAATTCACCCTGTTAGTTACCTAATAACACATATTTGTTTACATTGAAAAAAACTGTCAACGATTCAGACAAAACTTAGACATTCACAGCAAATTACCCAAAAACGTATAAAGTTAAGTTCCTTTGAGAAGCAGAATACAAGAGGTTATGGGCCCAGGCAGTTTCCAGAGCTTTTAATAAAAGTCAAGTTAAAGGTATACTCTCTACACAAAAAGTTCATCTTTCAACGCTAATATCTCAAAGACTGTAATACCTACAAGATTTCGATTTCGTATCGTTCAAAAATCGTTAAGAATTGAATCCTTTACAACATATCAAAAAATGGGCAAAATCCATAGAGCGCAAAAATGTCATGTTAGCCGTGCGTTATTCTTTAGAAATATATTAAATTTGGTGCCGGTACTTTTGCTCTCATTTGACAGCCATTAAAATAATCAGGGCTTTGAATGTGCTCTAACCACATCATACTTATATAGACCTTGGCCCATGCAAAATTTTGACAATGTATCAAATTCGTTAATCGAGAGCAAAAGTATCGGCCCTAAGGATTTTTATGAGGGGTGATTGTTAAAGTTATTTATAAAACGTACGCCTGCAGAATGCAGATTGTTTAGAAATGTATTGTTGACAGTTAAGTTTGTACATACACTAAAGCCGGTCACTCACGTTCTGGTAGACTTGTACAGGAATATCGCAACGTGTATGTGAGCCAACCTGCGCAGTGCCAACGACCTGTGCAGACGACTGGGAAAATCGCTGCCGACTAGCTTGCCCAGTTATACAGTTTTCTACATGAAAGCACATGTTTTCCAAGGAATCTTAAAGTTGCAACTAATCTCTGTTGTACCGAAATACAATTTTTCATGACCGTGTCCTTGTTTATAATAAAAAAACTGACCAGAAAGCAATTTTAAGTATGTTCCCTTGTCCATTCGTAGATAGTTCTGGAAATCCTTGGGTTCAAATTCCTACTAGTTTATTAAATTAATATGACTGTAACTTTTTCGCTTCAGCAATTAATCTTTGCACCATTTTCTTACACTTCTTACAGTTAGTTAAAACTAATAATAGGCCTAGGACTGTCAATTTGTCGTCCTCTGTCGGTGTTATGGAGTTAGACTGAGAAAAACTAGAATTTCACCATAGCATGTGTGGCTTTTCAGGTTTCCAGTCCAGTATACCTGGACAGTTTTACTTGCACAGGTCTACTTCTCAGGTTTAACGGAACGTGAATGGCTGGCTTAAAAAATCCTTGAAGATAGATAAACAAGTTTGTTTAAAATAAAGTAAAGGATATTTGAAAAAACTACATGGTGTAATTCCTTTGAGAAGCAGAATACAAAAAAATGAAAGAGTTCAAGGATTTTTGGACATTTGAAGAGTAATAATAATAACAAAAGCTTTTATTGATTATTAAATTGTACCTTGTTGTTTCTGTTGTATTCCCAAATCGAAATGGATGACTGGCGAATGTATGACTGGAGCGAGCGCAGTCGGTTGGGTGGTGGCGCCACCGGGCTGCGGTACGCACTGGTCTTGCGCTGGCATTTGATACTGGAACACGTGTTTAAAGTTCGCGGCGGCTGCGGCAGCAGCGGCCGCTGCGGCTTGTTGTTGCGCTTGCTGCGCCTGTTGCTGTTTACCTTGCAATTCACGTTCCACTCGCTAAAGATTTTAAAAAAAATGTATTGTAATAATTATCATTATTGATAATTCTTACATGTAGCTCTTCTAAAATTTGTTGTTTTTGCGTATTGCCATCTGGGTCGCTAAGTTGTTTTCTTTTCTTAATAAATTCTATCAGGGTACTATTATTTGGATCTTCTTTGTTGAGGAATTCCATGGCAGCTGTTGCCTCCTCTTCAAAGTCACTTAAGGGCGGGGTCCGTACTTGTTGCGCCTCCGCGGACGTCAACGTTGCTAGATCAATAAAGGGAAAATAGCCCGATAAAAAACATCCGGATTAATAAAATTAAAAAATAGTTACCATCAAACATCGCTCCCATGGACCGGCTTTTGGCCAACAGCTTTCTACCTTTTTGCTGTTGCGCCTGTTCGTTGGTTCGCGCTTTTGATCGGGGCGGATTGAATTCCATCGAGCTGTCGGAATCTTCTTGCTGTACGATTCGGACTGCTTCGGGGACTTCTTGGAGAACGGCTAAAGGAAAAATACCAATCAATTTATTCATATTGTCGACTTTGATCTCAACTATAATATAAATTTTTGGTTTTCTTTTCATTAACAACTTCTGACAAGAAATAATGTCAAAAACAAAAACAATAATCAATCAACTGTCACTACTTGAGGTGTGTTCAAAAATAACATTGATTGACTGCTGCATTTTAGCCAAAGACAGTCACAGATTATGCACTTTTTGTATTATTTCTGAACACATCCTTGACACTTATTTCTCATGTCATTATTAAAAAGCGGCAAATTTAAATATGTATCAGGAATACATCTTGCAAACTAAATTCAGATACAAAATAAAACTCATGCCAAAACCAACGTGTGATTTTTATTAGCAATCGAACAACAAAATTTCATAAATAATTCTTTACCAGTTGGAGGTTGGAAAAAGGGGCCACCAGCAGCAAGAGCGGGTGCCATCGCTGCGGCGGCAGGGGAACTTCGATTGCCTCCCACTTGTCCGGGTAACATGGACAAATTAGTGGCTGCGGTGGCGGGGTTTGTCACACCTGGAGGTCCTTGTTGCGCCTGACTGTTGAGCAACATGGACCGAGGATAATCCAGTAACAACTGGACTACATTAGTATGACCACCTTTGGACGCTTCAATCAACATCGTCGAATTATCCTGCAAAGCAAAAATCGTCGTCTAATGTTAATATATTAATTCTTATTACAGTTACGAAGCAGTTAACGAAATATCACCTTTAATTTGTGGTTGGGATCCGCGTTGTTTTCTAATAGGAGTTGGACTACAGGCAAGTGACCTCCGGCACAAGCCAGAGACAGTGGAGTGTGGTCGTTGTTGCTGGTTTGTTTGCGTACATTTGCCCCTTTGTCTATAAGGAATTTTACTGTGCAAAGGTGGCCGGCGCGACAGGCTTTCATCAGCGGTGTTCTGCCTCCTTCAGACTCGTGTTCAATATTGGCTCCATACTATAATCAATGTTATTATTATTATGGTAAAATTTTAACTGATGATATCATCATATGGTGATTAAGGCGAAAACACATTTAAAAATTCCACCTAAACAAATACAAAAAATAACTAATATATTTTTTTTTAACTGCCAATTATGAGGAAATAAATAACTTCATCAGACTCCAACCGACAAGACAAGTAGATCAACAATTCGAGAACTCCCAGTATGTTATGAGAGATGCAGTAGAGAAATACATACATACATACCGGTCAAGCCAGTAAAAACTAACCGACAAAAACCGTGGATAACCATTATTTATTCAGAGAAATAGATAGGAAACGTAAATAAAATAATTAAAACACTAAACAATGGGGTACTTGTATGAAAAATTAAATTGATTATTGTTTATTGCAAATGATTATTCTGGAAGCTATACAAATATTAAATTTTGTACAGGGTGTCCCACTAAGGTCGGCCAGGTACGATATTATGGAGACCATAGACTTCACGTAACTTGAAAACGAATGCAGATATTGAATTGCGGTTTGCGCCAAAATGTAGATATTTTTTTGCTCTTTAAGCACAGCAATACAAAAATAATATTATGCCATTTGGATTTTTCATGAAAATTAGGAAAAACTGGATCTTGAATAAACAGCGCCCTCTAGCAGACGCGGTGGGAACTATCGATCTCGGACGAAGTGGTGTTCTTAATAACAATGAAATTCTCTTTCAAATAAACCCAAATTGAATGAGTTTGAATGAGGGGTATGGAAGATACAGCAATTTCCAAAAAAAAAAAATCACCAGCTTCCCCCACCCTTATTACTGAAGATACGAAAAAAAGCCTAATAATCAAACTGGCGCAAAAATTAATGGACTTTTGATTTCTGTTGTTAAAACAGTATCTTAATATAGCGATTTCTTGAGAAAAGTTGAATTTTTAGCTATATCATCGTAATTGCGCCCCCTAGCGGTCATCCTAGAAACTTGAAAATAATTTCCATCAATTTTTCTTGGCCGATTTGGTGGAGAAAAAAAAAATCCCGAAGCCGTAAGGTCTATGGTTTCCATAATATCGTACCTGGCCGACCTTAGTGGGAAACCTGGTGTATACAGGGTGTCAATTTGAAAACTTCCCACCCCTATTATCTTGGAGTAGAAAAATCCCTGAAACACCTCAACTATAATTTGAGGGGGGATTAGTTTTTATGCAAAATTCACCTCCCCTCAACCCCCAGAGTCACCCCCTAGAAAATTTTAAATAGGAAGGGGGATCGAGTGATACATCATTTTAGAGGGTTTTTGATTCCATACATTTTGGTACAAAATTTTACTCCCTAAGTTCAACTGTTTTGGAAATATTGACAGATGAAAATTCGCAGCAACTTCGAATTTAATCCACGATCAAAAATTCCGGTTGAAAATTTAATCTCCGGTTAAATTCAAAAATGGTGTCAAATGTGAGTTTATGAAAATCTAAGATAAAAATGTAAGATCGGTTTTCCTCTAAAATTAACCTTTTAGGTTTTACAGCCTGTCAAAGTAGCAAAAAAGTCAATTTTCAACTGCCAATATTTCCAAAACAGTTGAACTTAGGGACTACAATTTAGCACCAAAATGTATAGAATTAAAAACCCTAGAAAATGATGTATAACTCGACCACCCTTCTCATTTAAAATTTTCTAGGGGGTGGCTCTGGGGGGTTGAAAGTGGGAAGGTGAATTTTGCATAAAAACTCATCCTCCTTCAAATTATAGTTAACGTGCTTCAGGGATGTTTTCGAAAATGTTTCTACTCCGAGATAATAGAGGTGGGAAGTTTTCAAATTGACACCCTGTATAAATAATTGAACATGTGCGACGTCATCAATTTATATGATAAGTGACGTCATAGTCAAATTTCATAGCGTTGCATCTCCTTCAATTTTTGACTGAGAATAAGAAAAAAACACGTGTTAACTTATTTTTTATCGACTAACAAAATCAGCGATAAAAAAATTGATGCAACTACCCAGATGTAACAAAACTAAGCAGAAGTTGCTTGATGTCCTGTATCTGAGCGGTTTTTGGATGGTGAAGCCATAACAGGGAAATTTCCAGAGCAATTTGACACAGCTTTTACAACTGAAGCTTATCCAGCTCTAGCCCTACATGACAATAGAGTGGAGAGGTCTATCGAAGAAATACAATTTACAACTGATAAAGTAGAACCAGCTCTAACATGTATGAAAAAAGACTCAAGCCCAAAACCTGATGAAATTCCAACAGTTTTTCTTCAGAACTGTAGTGCCACAAAGGAACTAATATCTTTCTTTCTAGAGAACAATCTCTTACCTTCAGCCCAACATGGATTTCTACCAAAACGTTCTACAACTACCAATCTTTTGAAATGTCTAAATGATTGGACAAACAACCGTGACAATGTCCTACCAACAGATGTTATCTATCTAAATTATGAAAAAGCATTTAACAAAGTCCCACATAACCTGTTATTAGTGAAATTAGAGCATTTTGGAGTTAGAGGAAAGTTGCTTGCCTTGATCAAGGATCTGCTAGGAGATAGATTTTTTTAAGTGGGAGTTAATGGAGAACTTTCCAGTTCCCATAGGGTAACCAGTGGCGTCGTGCAGGGTTCAGTGATCGGTTCGGTCCGGTGCTGTCCACAGTATATCTTTTTGATTTGGTGAAACTAATCCAATCAAGTGTTAAATTATTTGCAGATAATTGCAAAATCTATGTTAATCCTTTGATAGATGCGAATTTACTTCAAACTGTTCTTAGGAACATTGAAAAGTGGTCAAAAACATGGGGAATGAAATTAAACTCCTTAAAGTACGAAGGATTGGCCCAAATAACCCTAACAAAGACTATATTCTTAATGACTCTGTTTTGCATAATCTGGGAGTTGTAGTAACAACCGACTTGAAGTGGAAGAATCACATAATTGAAATAACTAAAAAAGCTAACTCCTACATATACTTAATTAACCATGCCTTTAGAGACTACTCCATCAAGATGATTTCATCCTTTACAAAAGCTATATACCTAAGGCCAAAAATAGAATACGCTTATACTTTGTGGAATCCATATTACATTAAGGATATAGAACTTCTTGAGAAGATTCAGCGCAGAGTGACAAAAATTCCCCCACAGTTGAAACAGTTGCCATATCCAGAAAGATTACTCAATTTCAATTTCAGATCTCTTAAAGAAAAAAAACACAGAAGCGATTTAATTGAAAACGACAAAATAACCAGTGATTTCTATCAGTGTAATCTGATAAATATTTTCCATCCATGTCGAAATCCTTATATTCGTGGCTACTCTAAGAAGCTTGAAAAGGAAAGAACATCAAAACTACCTAGGAAAAACTTTACAGCAAACCGCGTAGTGCATTCTTGGAATTTGCTTTGCCAAAATACAGTCTCACCACCAAATACTAATATTTTTAAAAATCGTGTTGACAGAGAATTGGAAGAATACTCAAAAAGAATAATTCATTATGGTGCATAAACCTAATCTCATATATCCTTTTTTAAAGTAACAATAGCTTCATCGGTTTCGACCGCCTGCTATTGTTATTCTAATAATAATAAATAATAATAATAATTATTATTACCTGTATGAGTAAATCGGCAACGTCAGTGTGTCCATTTTCACAGGCGTACGTCAAGGCAGTGTCGTTCGTCTGCGTAATAGCATTCACATTGGCCCCATACTCCAACAAAAACCTGACCAATTCTAAATGACCTTCCTGAGAAGCTTCCATCAGAGGTGTAGATGCGCCTAATTCTATATCAGCTCCGCCCTTTAGCAGTATATCTGCGACCTCAGTGAAACCACCACAACACGCTAATGTTAAGGCAGTTTCCTGAGTTTCATCAGTTTGGGCATTGATGTTGGCTCCCTGACCGAGAAGCAGGTGCACCATTTCCTCGTGACCTTCACGCGCCGCCTCCATTAGAGGCGTGTAGCCTTCATCGTTGACTTCTTCTATGTTGGCGCCGCGTTCTATGAGCAACATTGCAAGGTCCACGTGTCCACCGCAGGCGGCCAGGGTCAGCGGCGACTCGAAACTATCCGTAGGCATATTCACCTTGTTCGAAAAAGAACACTTAAAATAGTGTTTATTAAATAATTAGAAGCTTGCAAATAAATACCTGCGCCCCGGAATCTAACAGCAACCTGGCAACCTCCACATGCCCATCCATAGAAGCTTCCATTAAAGCTGTATGCATCTCGTCTGTTTTGTGTTCTTGATCAGCGCCAGCCTCCAAAAGAAATCTAACCATATCTAGGTGACCTATTTTGATTTGTAATTACATTAGCTTGCAATTAATCGACTAAAAATCAAGTTATATACCTTTATAGCAAGCCAACGTCAGAGCGGACTCTTTAAATTCATTAGAGTGCGTATTAATTCCTGCACCGTGCATCAAAAGAATTTTAGCTAGTCCCACATGACCGGCGCTGGCCGCTTCCATCAAAGGCGTGTGACCGTTTTCGTTGTGATCCTCCACATTTGCCCCATTTTCCAAGAGGAACTTCACCACGTCAGTGTGACCGCCCGCGCAGGCGTACATCAAAGGCGTGTTGCCCGAAGTGGATTGGGCGTTAACTTCCGCACCGTGATGGACCAGCAGCCTTACGATGTCCAAGTGGCCCGCCGACGCGGCTTCCATTAACGGGGTGCATTCACCTTTTATACCTCGGTCTTCTACGTTGGCATGCATTGCTAATAAAACCTGGGGAAGGATTTTGCTTGTCATAATTTTTGTTGGGAAAAGGAAAAAGTATGCTTTGGTTTCCAGAGTGTGTGGTATAATTAATCAATCAAACAGTATTTGCTTTATTAATGGAAGAACAAAAAAATTTATTCACAGATATACAATTATACAGTGTTCAGGTGTATAAAGTCTGGAATACAATGAATATTTAAAATTATGAAAAATCCCTCTAAAAAGACAATAAAAAAATGTCCTTTGAGACACAGATTTTGGCTCCAAGCTACACAAATGAGATGTACATTGAATCAGAAGTCTAGGATCTTTATAGTGAACAAAGTACAAATATCTGTTTAACTTCATTTTATACTTCATCGCCAATATAAAAAATTTTAACAGCTTTATCTTCAACATACATCATCATTATGCTTTACCAGCTCTCAAAGTCTCCAATCTTTAAAGTTCTCCTCTTTATATTTCATCTTTGAACATTGTCATCGTTGTGATTTTTTTATTTGTACAACTCAAGATGTTTCTTATCTTCAATTCAATTACTGAAGTAAATATTCACACATACGACTTGAAGTTGGGAAATGACACATTTTCATATCCAATTCGTACGTCAATGTGGAGAAAATTAAGGTCAATATCCACCTTTTCTTTGAAACTCTGTATTTTTGAAAATATTGAAGCGTATAAAAAATGAAAATGTTCGGAAAAGATTAGGCTACAATTTTGTATTGAAAACTGTCCTGAATTTCTAGTGGTTCACTCCACAAGGTGTCTCAAAAACCTCTGAAAATAATTGACTTTTTTTCCATCCCTATACATGATATAACTACAAATCATTTAATAATGGTAATACGCCAGATTTATTCTTGAAGAATCAAGCTACAAGCTACAAAAAATTATCGAAATCGAGCGGAGGGTTCAACAGAAAATTGATGTCAAACTTAGTGTAAATTTTGTCCGTTCTTCTAATTTTACCTCAGAGGATATATACCTAAGTGAAGAGTACTATTAATCCCCAAACTCTCTATTATGGTTGAATATAGTAGTATATGAATTATTGTAAAATAAAACTGCAATTTAAATAAATTAATGTTTCATGTATGCTAACTTTGGCAAATAATAAAATGGGATCGAATCAAGGAGATTTTAAGGTCAAATTAGGTTTGATGTATTCTAATAAGATGAATAGAAAATAGACTAGCCAATGTAAGTTTCTATAAATATTAATATCAATAGAGAATAGACAAGTATATCTAAACATACCTGAGCTAATTCAAAATATCCAGCGCTACAAGCTAAGCTAAGCAGACTTTCTCCTTCTTCGCTAGTTTCATGCACAGATCTGCCTTCAGTCAGCAATTTTTTCACAGTGCCCACATCACCATCGGTGCAGGCCTCCACCAAAGAAGTCTTTTCTTGGGAACCTTGAGGTGACTGAACCACAGCGGCTCCCCCTTGCGTAGCTGGTCTTGTCGCTGTATTACTATTAGAGGCACCTAAATAATAATAATTAATCAAAGTAAGCAAAATTTACTTAGATTAATCAATTACCTTGTGTTGACGAAGTAGCTGCGGCGCTATCACTTCGCATTCGTGTCAGAGCTGCTGCTGCTTCGTCTAGTGCGCAGGAAACACTTGAAGTGAGACGACGCAAAACTTCTGGGTCCCCTAATGCCTTGCCGTCCTTTGCTGATAACTGACCAATACCTAAAAAATAATAAAATTTATATTAAATAATAGTCAGGATTTCTGGAAATGTTTAACAAACCTGCAGCTTGCAAAAGGGCTTCAAGGCGAGCTTGAGTTTCGGGGTCCACGTTACGATCTTCGTCGGGGCCCAGCAAGAATTTTGCAGCTTCTGCTTGGGGCTCGTCTTCGAACTCCTGCTCTACCATAAATGACTCCACCTGGAATCAACATAAATTATGTCATTATGGAATTTTTCAATCCTAAACCAATAGAGGTCATGATTTACATTAAGGCTTCAGTTATTTGTTGCTTAGAAAGCCAAATAATAAATTTTAGACGGATCTAATGACCACCATTTAATTGTAATAGTTCACGCTTTCTTCTGTGAAAAAATACTGAACATTTCTTAGATAATAAATAGTTCCACTACAAGATAAGACAATATTTTTAAATTTTGACTTGCATCCAATATACAATCAATAAAAATTGAAAACCTGATATTTTTTTAATAATTTGGGTATGAAATTGAAATCTAATGCTGGTTTTCCACCAAACCGACAAAACTCTAACTTTTCCCAAACATTTTCAAGATTAGCGTGTTTTGCGACAGTTGGAGTTTTGTTTTTCGGGTTAATTTCGAGTTTTAAAACACAAACTCAACAGTCCGTTTGGTGGAAAACCGGCATAAGCCTAGAGAAACTTACTCTTGTTTTTTGAACAAAATATTTATTACAGGCGCTCATCACAAACGTGGTTCCTTGTCATTTATAAGTCGAACGAATAATTTGGAAAATTTTTACCTAGACTACACCAAAACGGAAAGGTTTAATATACCCCCGTTTAACTTTAATAAATTTTACCTGAATTTCGCAGAAAACCGAAAGTCTTTAAAGATTAGGCTGAATGCATTTTTCCATGAGAATTGTTACTTATTACAAATGCCTAATGGCCCTCAATATGCATAAAGTAAATTAGTGTGGTTCAGTGACCTCAAACAAAATTCTCAAGATGATTTATTTTTTTTGAATTATTAGGCCATAATTCCTAAAAGTGATGATTCATGTTTATCAGAAAACACCTGTGTCTAAACTATTTCAGGTAAAGTAGCATAGTGCGTAAAAATATTGGCACTTTGATGGGAATTTCATTTAGATTTCAACAATCCAAAGTAAGTCTCTCTTGTGCAGATTCAATTTCCTGGGGTGTTACTACACAGAAGCGTAGTTTACTATAGAGGAATTAAAGAATAAAAACAAAACCGGAAACGTTAACTATTGGTGTCCGCTAATGGAATCCGAATCAGCATTTTTATCTTCAGCGGCGGAACGATTTGCTTTTCGATCGATGGGTCTTTCAAAATTAAACAGAGAATATTGTTTTGTTATTGTTGCTGACTGCATACTAATTAGTATTTTTGATAGATAAAGATTACTAATTGCTTAATTATTATTGATACTTAAACTTTTGCAACCAACCTCGAACAAAAAACTGATTCAATGTAAATGTTCCAAATTTGTGAATCTCTAGATGTTTAAAACATTGCATTTTTGATAAAAGTATCCTGATAATTGATTCCAAAACATTGATAAATCCTGAAAATTCCAAAACAACAATAGAAGCTAGCTAGCCCAGAGCCAGGATCATACACCATTGAAAATCTATGTAAATTTTTATGGGAATTAGAGAAAATCAATAGAATAGAAATTACATCGGAATCAATGGAAATCATCACAGTAAAATAAACTAAATTATTTATTTATTTATTTACAAACTCAACAGATTACATCCACTTATAGAAAAGGAAAAAACTGGAAAAAACTAAACTAAACTGAACCATACAATCTTCATTCATTAACCCTCTGCAAAAATATCACACTTGTTTCTTACTTCATTATACAGCCTGCATGTCGCTATAATGGGAGAATTGTAATGGTAATTTGTTCTTACATTGTTTAAAATGTTAGTAAGTCCCTTGTCCTATAGGATGGTAAACAAAAATTTAGTTGACTTAACAAACCTGGATCACAAACCAACCCATGCAGCTTTTCAATGCATATCCAAAAATCCAATGTTGAGAGAGTCCATGACCTCTTGCTTAGCTATATGTAACACATATATCCCCGTTTTCTTATAGAAATTTACTCTGAATTTTTTCTATTTTGTATTTATGATGACTATAGACTATAGTATGGGTTCCATATAACTGAACAATACTCTAAAATGCTCCTTACATAGAATACATATAATATTCTGATACACTCTACATTGCGAAACAGGGAGACATGGTCCAAATACACTTGAATGATGAGAACTTGGAACAGGTAAGTTGGCAGCTAGCCAAATGTTAGGACCCATCCATCCAACTGGACTTGGATAAATATGTGTGATACAATCCAAGTATTGTCCAAGGGTACTTGATACAAGTACATTTTAACCATGTTAACCTGGTTTTATCCAAGTCCAGTTGGATAGATTCTAACATATAGACTGGCTGCCAACTTAAATTTTCATTTATTGGTTTTGAATTTTTTGAAAATCATGACAAGGCTAAGAGAAATTGCCAATATTTTTAATAAAATTTGAATAAATCAAACTAAAATATACTATTCGAAAATTTTAATCATAAAAAGTAGGTAGGTACTAAAACAATGAATTTTCAATTTTTTTTTTTTTGTTCTGATTTTGTGTTTTAATGGTCCTTTCAGATCCCCCAAACTTCATACACTAAATTATTCTCAGATTTGAAGCCGAAATCTATGAAAAAACGCACTCAGAAAAATTGAAAAATTGATAAATCTCCCCAAATTGCTTAACACAATTTTTTCTCAGGAACTATAAGTGCAAATGAGCTGAAATTTTCAGGGATTGTAGTCCTTTGAAAGGGATGAAACTCAGTGAAAGTTTCAGCTTTCTATCTATAATAGAAAAAAAGTTATGACCTTTCAAAGTTTTCCAAAAAAATCATAAGGGGGGTACCTTCCTACTAAAACGATGAAATTTCAATTTTTTTTTTGTCAAGATTTTGTATCCTAATGGTCAATCAACATAGCCCAAACTCCATACACTAAATTTTTCTCAGATTTGAAGCCGAAATCTATGAAAAAAGGCACTCACAAAAATTGAAAAACTGATAAATCACCCCAAATTGCTTAACACGATTTTATCTCAGGAACTATAAGTGCAAATGAGCTGAAATTTTCAGGGATTGTAGTCCTTTGAAAAGGATAAAATTCAGTGAAAGTTTCAGCTTTCTATCTATAATAGAAAAAAAGTTATGACCTTTCAAAGTTTTCCAAAAAAATCATAAGGGGGGTACCTTCCTACTAAAACGATGAAATTTCAATTTTTTTTTTGTCGAGATTTTGCATCCTAATGGTCAATCAACATAGCCCAAACTCCATACACTAAATTTTTCTCAGATTTGAAGCCGAAATCTATGAAAAAAGGCACTCACAAAAATTGAAAAACTGATAAATCACCCCAAATTGCTTAACACGATTTTATCTCAGGAACTATAAGTGCAAATGAGCTGAAATTTTCAGGGATTGTAGTCCTTTGAAAAGGATAAAATTCAGTGAAAGTTTCAGCTTTCTATCTATAATAGAAAAAAAGTTATGACCTTTCAAAGTTTTCCAAAAAAATCATAAGGGGGGTACCTTCCTACTAAAACGATGAAATTTCAATTTTTTTTTTGTCGAGATTTTGCATCCTAATGGTCAATCAACATAGCCCAAACTCCATACACTAAATTTTTCTCAGATTTGAAGCCGAAATCTATGAAAAAAGGCACTCACAAAAATTGAAAAACTGATAAATCACCCCAAATTGCTTAACACGATTTTATCTCAGGAACTATAAGTGCAAATGAGCTGAAATTTTCAGGGATTGTAGTCCTTTGAAAAGGATAAAATTCAGTGAAAGTTTCAGCTTTCTATCTATAATAGAAAAAAAGTTATGACCTTTCAAAGTTTTCCAAAAAAATCATAAGGGGGGTACCTTCCTACTAAAACGATGAAATTTCAATTTTTTTTTTGTCAAGATTTTGTATCCTAATGGTCAATCAACATAGCCCAAACTCCATACACTAAATTATTCTCAGATTTGAAGCCGAAATCTATGAAAAAAGGCACTCATAAAAATTGAAAAACTGATAAATCACCCCAAATTGCTTATCTCAGGAACTATAAGTGCAAATGAGCTGAAATTTTCAGGGATTGTAGTCCTTTGAAAAGGATAAAATTCAGTGAAAGTTTCAGCTTTCTATCTATAATAGAAAAAAAGTTATGACCTTTCAAAGTTTTCCAAAAAAATCATAAGGGGGGTACCTTCCTACTAAAACGATGAAATTTCAATTTTTTTTTTTTCGAGATTTTGTATCCTAATGGTCAATCAACATAGCCCAAACTCCATACACTAAATTTTTCTCAGATTTGAAGCCGAAATCTATGAAAAAAGGCACTCACAAAAATTGAAAAACTGATAAATCACCCCAAATTGCTTAACACGATTTTATCTCAGGAACTATAAGTGCAAATGAGCTGAAATTTTCAGGGATTGTAGTCCTTTGAAAAGGATAAAATTCAGTGAAAGTTTCAGCTTTCTATCTATAATAGAAAAAAAGTTATGACCTTTCAAAGTTTTCCAAAAAAATCATAAGGGGGGTACCTTCCTACTAAAACGATGAAATTTCAATTTTTTTTTTGTCGAGATTTTGCATCCTAATGGTCAATCAACATAGCCCAAACTCCATACACTAAATTTTTCTCAGATTTGAAGCCGAAATCTATGAAAAAAGGCACTCACAAAAATTGAAAAACTGATAAATCACCCCAAATTGCTTAACACGATTTTATCTCAGGAACTATAAGTGCAAATGAGCTGAAATTTTCAGGGATTGTAGTCCTTTGAAAAGGATAAAATTCAGTGAAAGTTTCAGCTTTCTATCTATAATAGAAAAAAAGTTATGACCTTTCAAAGTTTTCCAAAAAAATCATAAGGGGGGTACCTTCCTACTAAAACGATGAAATTTCAATTTTTTTTTTGTCAAGATTTTGTATCCTAATGGTCAATCAACATAGCCCAAACTCCATACACTAAATTATTCTCAGATTTGAAGCCGAAATCTATGAAAAAAGGCACTCATAAAAATTGAAAAACTGATAAATCACCCCAAATTGCTTATCTCAGGAACTATAAGTGCAAATGAGCTGAAATTTTCAGGGATTGTAGTCCTTTGAAAAGGATAAAATTCAGTGAAAGTTTCAGCTTTCTATCTATAATAGAAAAAAAGTTATGACCTTTCAAAGTTTTCCAAAAAAATCATAAGGGGGGTACCTTCCTACTAAAACGATGAAATTTCAATTTTTTTTTTTTCGAGATTTTGTATCCTAATGGTCAATCAACATAGCCCAAACTCCATACACTAAATTTTTCTCAGATTTGAAGCCGAAATCTATGAAAAAAGGCACTCACAAAAATTGAAAAACTGATAAATCACCCCAAATTGCTTAACACGATTTTATCTCAGGAACTATAAGTGCAAATGAGCTGAAATTTTCAGGGATTGTAGTCCTTTGAAAAGGATAAAATTCAGTGAAAGTTTCAGCTTTCTATCTATAATAGAAAAAAAGTTATGACCTTTCAAAGTTTTCCAAAAAAATCATAAGGGGGGTACCTTCCTACTAAAACGATGAAATTTCAATTTTTTTTTTGTCAAGATTTTGTATCCTAATGGTCAATCAACATAGCCCAAACTCCATACACTAAATTTTTCTCAGATTTGAAGCCGAAATCTATGAAAAAAGGCACTCATAAAAATTGAAAAACTGATAAATCACCCCAAATTGCTTATCTCAGGAACTATAAGTGCAAATGAGCTGAAATTTTCAGGGATTGTAGTCCTTTGAAAAGGATAAAATTCAGTGAAAGTTTCAGCTTTCTATCTATAATAGAAAAAAAGTTATGACCTTTCAAAGTTTTCCAAAAAAATCATAAGGGGGGTACCTTCCTACTAAAACGATGAAATTTCAATTTTTTTTTTGTCGAGATTTTGCATCCTAATGGTCAATCAACATAGCCCAAACTCCATACACTAAATTTTTCTCAGATTTGAAGCCGAAATCTATGAAAAAAGGCACTCACAAAAATTGAAAAAACTGATAAATCACCCCAAATTGCTTAACACGATTTTATCTCAGGAACTATAAGTGCAAATGAGCTGAAATTTTCAGGGATTGTAGTCCTTTGAAAAGGATAAAATTCAGTGAAAGTTTCAGCTTTCTATCTATAATAGAAAAAAAGTTATGACCTTTCAAAGTTTTCCAAAAAAATCATAAGGGGGGTACCTTCCTACTAAAACGATGAAATTTCAATTTTTTTTTTGTCAAGATTTTGTATCCTAATGGTCAATCAACATAGCCCAAACTCCATACACTAAATTTTTCTCAGATTTGAAGCCGAAATCTATGAAAAAAGGCACTCATAAAAATTGAAAAACTGATAAATCACCCCAAATTGCTTATCTCAGGAACTATAAGTGCAAATGAGCTGAAATTTTCAGGGATTGTAGTCCTTTGAAAAGGATAAAATTCAGTGAAAGTTTCAGCTTTCTATCTATAATAGAAAAAAAGTTATGACCTTTCAAAGTTTTCCAAAAAAATCATAAGGGGGGTACCTTCCTACTAAAACGATGAAATTTCAATTTTTTTTTTGTCAAGATTTTGTATCCTAATGGTCAATCAACATAGCCCAAACTCCATACACTAAATTTTTCTCAGATTTGAAGCCGAAATCTATGAAAAAAGGCACTCATAAAAATTGAAAAACTGATAAATCACCCCAAATTGCTTATCTCAGGAACTATAAGTGCAAATGAGCTGAAATTTTCAGGGATTGTAGTCCTTTGAAAAGGATAAAATTCAGTGAAAGTTTCAGCTTTCTATCTATAATAGAAAAAAAGTTATGACCTTTCAAAGTTTTCCAAAAAAATCATAAGGGGGGTACCTTCCTACTAAAACGATGAAATTTCAATTTTTTTTTTGTCGAGATTTTGCATCCTAATGGTCAATCAACATAGCCCAAACTCCATACACTAAATTTTTCTCAGATTTGAAGCCGAAATCTATGAAAAAAGGCACTCACAAAAATTGAAAAACTGATAAATCACCCCAAATTGCTTATCTCAGGAACTATAAGTGCAAATGAGCTGAAATTTTCAGGGATTGTAGTCCTTTGAAAAGGATAAAATTCAGTGAAAGTTTCAGCTTTCTATCTATAATAGAAAAAAAGTTATGACCTTTCAAAGTTTTCCAAAAAAATCATAAGGGGGGTACCTTCCTACTAAAACGATGAAATTTCAATTTTTTTTTTGTCAAGATTTTGTATCCTAATGGTCAATCAACATAGCCCAAACTCCATACACTAAATTATTCTCAGATTTGAAGCCGAAATCTATGAAAAAAGGCACTCATAAAAATTGAAAAACTGATAAATCACCCCAAATTGCTTATCTCAGGAACTATAAGTGCAAATGAGCTGAAATTTTCAGGGATTGTAGTCCTTTGAAAAGGATAAAATTCAGTGAAAGTTTCAGCTTTCTATCTATAATAGAAAAAAAGTTATGACCTTTCAAAGTTTTCCAAAAAAATCATAAGGGGGGTACCTTCCTACTAAAACGATGAAATTTCAATTTTTTTTTTGTCAAGATTTTGTATCCTAATGGTCAATCAACATAGCCCAAACTCCATACACTAAATTTTTCTCAGATTTGAAGCCGAAATCTATGAAAAAAGGCACTCACAAAAATTGAAAAACTGATAAATCACCCCAAATTGCTTAACACGATTTTATCTCAGGAACTATAAGTGCAAATGAGCTGAAATTTTCAGGGATTGTAGTCCTTTGAAAGGGATAAAATTCAGTGAAAGTTTCAGCTTTCTATCTATAATAGAAAAAAAGTTATGACCTTTCAAAGTTTTCCAAAAAAATCATAAGGGGGGTACCTTCCTACTAAAACGATGAAATTTCAATTTTTTTTTTGTCAAGATTTTGCATCCTAATGGTCAATCAATATAGCCCAAACTTCATACACTAAATTATTCTCAGATTTGAAGCCGAAATCTATGAAAAAAGGCACTCAGAAAAATTGAAAAATTGATAAATCACCCCAAATTGCTTAACACGATTTTATCTCAGGAACTATAAGTGCAAATGAGCTGAAATTTTCAGGGATTGTAGTCCTTTGAAAGGGATAAAATTCACTGAAAGTTTCAGCTTTCTATCTATAATAGAAAAAAAGTTATGACCTTTCAAAGTTTTCCAAAAAAATCATAAGGGGTGTACCTTCCTACTAAAACGATGAAATTTCAAATTTTTTTTTGTCGAGATTTTGTATCCTAATGGTCAATCAATATAGCCCAAACTCCATACACTAAACTATTCTCAGATTTGAAGCCGAAATCTATGAAAAAAGGCACTCAGAAAAATTGAAAAATTGATAAATCACTCCAAATCGCTTAACACGATTTTATCTCAGGAACTATAAGTGCAAATGAGCTGAAATTTTCAGGGATTGTAGTCCTTTGAAGGGGATAAAACTCAGTGAAAGTTTCAGCTTTCTATTTATAATAGAAAAAAAGTTATGACTTTTCAAAATTTTCCGGAACTTAAACGATGAAATTTCAAAAAATCTTTTTTCTATGAGTGTGCGAGAAATGGCTCTTCCCGCGCGATTTGCTGTGCGGGATGACTTTCTTCCCGCACCGGTGTGGGAAGAAATTTCTTCCCACGAAGAGTTTGAAATAATCATTGTGACATTGAATTGTTTGTATTGTTGATACACCTATACCTGTACCTTTACCTTTTTATAAATATCTTTTAATACATTTTTAATTCTACCTTCTGCATAATCGCATTTTATTTAAATTAAATTCTTTGTAACATCAGCTTTAGTATGCTCGTAGAAAAAATATAGTTCCTAACTCTTGCGGGAAGAAATTTCTGGCACTCGGGCGCTTTGCACCCTTGTGCCGGAAATTTCTCTTCCCGCACTCGTTAGGAAAATAGCTATTGTTGAGATTTTATGATTTTATAACAAAAAATTCCCAAACTGCTTCAACTGAGGCATCAACATTCCTTTGGATAAATTGAAAATTTAAAAATGGTAAAACACAACACGTGAACTGTCTGATTATGGTATCTTCCTTAAATAAATAAATAAATAAATAAGTCTTTATTTCCAACAGGAATAATCCCAATTACAGGAAAAAGTACAAAAAAAAAAAATTAAATAAATAAAAATAACAAACAAACAAATCTATAAAGTAAAAAAACAAAATAAAAAAACAAAAAATAGAGTAGGTAGACCCAAAAATGGTGTTCAAGTAGATGCGAGTAAACTATAATTAAGGCAGGATAACAAACAAAATCAAAGTATAGTGTAACAATTGTAACAAAAAAAAAAAAAAGAGAAGGTAACCAAGTCAAGCAAAAATCTAAACATTCAGTACAGCCTGAATTATTGATTGTATAGAATCGACATTCATGTCACAGTGTCCAGAAACCTCATTAAAAACTCTGCACATAAAATATAAAGGACTTCTGTATAACATGTTGGTTCTGGCAGTGTGCAAATAAAATGTCTCATTATACCTACCCACCAGCCTGGGGACCCTGTAATAAATGCTCTCAATAAGATTTGGACAGTCTATTTTACCATGCAAGAGGTTATACAGAAACTTGACAGCTTGGAGCCTTCGTCTCTGAGCCAAAGACACTTCATCAAACTCCAAAAGTAACGCAGAAAATAGAAAATAATTTCCACCATATGATTACAGCAAAGTACTTACTGGAAAAAAGAGTTTATTCTGCTATAAGCGAAATTAACAACTCCTAGGATAAAATAGGTCAGTTTCTGCAGAAATCACAAACCAGTCAGAGTGAATTTGTTGAAAACAGTCAGAAAACTAGTTTCAACTAATGAAACTTACTCTATTTGGTTTGTGATTTTTACAAAAACACACCCAATATTATCATTTTCTTCCCTTAACCTTTCACATATGTATTCAAAAAAATGTTTACAACTTTTCCTTGTAAACACATAAAGGGTGTGTTTTTTCCTTAGACTATGTTTTTTCTATGATAATAAACCAATATTCAAAATCAACAGCTTCAAGAGAAATCTGAATATTTTTTTGTACCTAAACAAAAATACCTTCAATGTGACTCCACCTTGAAGTGCACCAACTTCAGTGCAATTTTTAGAAGTTTACTTGATTTTTACAGTCAGTCAGAACTTTTTTGGAAATTGTAATTATTGCCAAGAAATTTCAACAATAAATAATTCTTTGTAGTTAAGTGATGAGTAATAGACTATAGAATTTCTAGTGGAATAAATAAGTGCATTAACAAAATAGATTGACAACAATGAATGGTGAAAGTAATAATGTTAAAAAAAAACCTTGCAGTTCAAAGATCAATAAAGGAGTAATTCTTTAGAAAAAGAATCACCCACCTTGGTGTGTTTTTGTCTCGAATAATTCTAGAAGGACAAGGCAATGGCCTACAAGGATTTCTGTGAAATTTTGAGGATTTGGATTAAAGTGGAAAATTTCCGAATGAATTTTGAAACAACAACAACGTGACGTGTACCTGGATCACCCTAATTTTGGGTGACAAATGGTCGATACTTACCATCCGCTTATATAAGTAAAATTGAAATGTACAGCTTTAATAGAACGCAAATGTGATGTTAGAACTTAGAAATTCCAAAGGATGTCGGTGCATTAACGAATTCCAGCCCAAGATGTCTCGCGGCCATAAGTTCATTGATACAAGGCCTGGTAGGCGATGAAAACCGATTAGTGGGCGCAACAAAAACGCAATTTAAAAGAGAAAAAAATCGTACCTCAGAGACGGAATCCTCTTCGCTTTCCGATGTTTCCGACATGAATCTGCGATTTTCCGAATAAGTTTCCGTCTCAGATTTTGTCGGAGTCGAGTTCGTCGATTGGGGAGTAGACGACGAAAGGTTCCCTATATCGTGCTGCTGCTGATTGTTCACTCTTTCTAATCTCGTTTCGTCGGCGCCCGTATCTTGCGGTACATTCTGCATATTTGCATCGCAATCGGGCTTTATTCGCGTACGATTTTCTGGATAAATCCGTCCTCGATTCACTTTACCGTCACGTTAATCAAAGCAAATTCTATTCGGTGTTCACATTAATTTCGTCGCGGTAGCCATTTTCCACTATGGCGGACACAGGCAAAAAACGGAGTTCCGTATTTTTCGTTTCCCACGCTTGACGCGACATCTATTGTCTGAACAACTTCAAACCCATAGATGACATTACTAGACTTTTATTATTTATCAGTCAAATTTGCTGTTATTTTAAGCGGGATTTTCAAATAAATTCACTCGTTTACCTAATATTTTGCACTAAATCCATTCGCACTTGTACTGTAATCTACAAATAAATCTTAGTGCAAAAAGTGCAAGGTAAAGAAACCTGTAATACTATTAGTATTACCCACCAATTGTAGATGGCGCTACATTCGCAAGCAATTTTTAGCACACTAGACAGCGACGATCCAATTCAGTGGGGTTTTTTTCCACTAATTATAACTTTCCTCTAATTACTTTGGTGGGTAAATTAAAATGAGAAAACTACATCTTTTTCTTTTTTTTTGTTTAAAGAATTTTGATTATTTAATAGATATTATTAATCAAATTAACAAATTATTTTCATTTTATAAATAGCAAAATATTAAAGCAAAACATGGTAGTCAAATGGGCTCTTTCACTAAATTTGCAATGTGCATATTATATAGATATACAATGATAATAATATAGATAAATGCATAAAAATAGTTAGGGCCGGTTTATTCATCACCTTATGATAAACTGTCAGATAGTGTAATCTATAATCCTATTGGTCAGCCAGTTACCTACCAGTCAAGAAATACAATTATAGACGGGTAAATTTATTTTGCAGATAGGGTAGATTCGCCTATAGTCGGCCCCCACCCGGTAGTCGGCCGTTGTTGCAATTTTATATAAATATTAGTTGATTCCGTCCATAAAATCAAAAACCTACACATTTAAAAATTCGTTTAGGCCCGGTACTTTCACCTCAGTATAAATATAATTTATTCGGCGAATAACTATCTATCCCATAGATGACACTACTAGACTTTTATTATTTATCAGTCAAATTTGCTATTATTTTAGGCGGGATTTTCAAATAAATTCACTCGTTTACCTAATATTTTGCACTAAATCCATTCGCACTTGTACTGTAATCTACAAACAAATCCTAGTGCAAAAAGTGCAAGGTAAAGAAACCTGTAATACTATTAGTATTACCCACAAATTGTAGATGGCGCTACATTCGCAAGCAATTTTTAGCACACTAGACTGCGACGATCCAAATTCTATGAATAATTTTTTAAATTAATTCAGTGGGGTTTTTTTCCACTAATTACTTTGGTGGGTAAATTAAAATGAGAAAACTACATCTTTTTCTTTTTTGTGTTTAAAGAATTTTGATTATTTAATAGATATTATTAATCAAATTAACAAATTATTTTCATTTTATAAATAGCAAAATAGTAAAGCAAAACATAGTAGGGTCATTTCACTGGTTCTCGGCCTGCTAAGTAAGAAATCGACTTTGGAGATGTAGTTAATATGGAAAAAAGTGTCGGATCAACAATGTGAGGATAAATCTTTGGAATGTTTTTTATCAAAAATTAGTCGTCTAAACCATGCTTTAGATACAAAAAACGAAAAAAAAGAAAAATTGAAAAAACGTAATTTTTTTGGTTCTCGGTCACTCGCCGCAGATCTCGGCCAATTTTATATCAGTTCTCGGCCATACGAATTCCAGGTAGGTACCTATTCGAAAAAGACGTCTGATGTCATCCAGCCTTTCTCGGATTTGCCTAGAACCCATCCACACAACTGCACGAGCTTTATTGATGCCTTCTGCTTCTCTCAACGAGATTTCTGGGTTTCTTCTCATGAAGTTAGAGTACCAAGTTTGCTTCGGCATTCCTCCTTTAAATAAGTTCAGGCCAGATTCTACATTAATTTTCGATACAGTCTCCAACAACATGTTCTATTTAAAGGGAAATCAACATTTGGAAAGCTTAATCACCCATTCTTTAATAATTTTTTTGCCTTCTTCAGTTAATAGAGGCTGCGTGGTCCTGGTTTCCTCAGCTCATCAGGAACTCGACCAATAAGCCGGTCTTGAAGTGTCGTTCTCGGGACTTTATACCTTCTACTGGCTTCACGAACTGAGATATTGTTGATTCGGACTTCATGTAAATCTTTTTTTAAATCCATTTCAGAATATTGAAACATGGTTCGTTTAGCTACTGCTTTTGTTTGCCTTGGGTCTGACAGTTGTTTTTTTCTTGGAACTTACACTTTTTTTGTGGGAGCCACTAAAAAAGACAGAAACAAAAACTTTTCTTTTAGCAAAATTGTTTAGGTCTCTGAGTTATCTTAAATGATGGGTACTTTAACTTTAACTTCGTTGACCAGTCAGAAACAACTACTCCGAGGGCAAATACCCCTACCGGCGTTGAACTACACTCTGATTGGTCTGAGCTTTCGTTGGCAATAGAAATTGTTAGAAAGATTTTTACAGGTAATGACCAACGTGAATACAGGGACACTTCGGTCCCTGTTTGGGAATCGGCCCACTGAGCAGTGGACTCAGGCTTCCCGTGCCAATCCTTGACGCGTTTCGTCCTTGTTAGGACTCATCAGAAGGACATAGGCTGAAGCTCGGAGTAGTTGTTTCTGACTGGTCAACGAAGTTCAATTTTGCTTGGACAGGGAGCTTCAGCCTATGTCCTTCTGATGAGTCCTAACAAGGACGAAACGCGTCAAGGATTGGCACGGGAAGCCTGAGTCCACTGCTCAGTGGGCCGATTCCCAAACAGGTACCGAAGTGTCCCTGTATTCACGTTGGTCATTACCTGTAAAAATCTTTCTAACACTTTAACTTTAGTAAGGTAGGTGGTATAGGTACCTACTCCATTGAACATGCAATCAGGAATTGTATAATGGCCGACAATTGAAACACACAAAATATATGGATCCATGGGTTCTCGGCCACACTCAACCAAATAGTAGCATAAATATAAAGAAGTTGTTCTTTGATTTAATGAACAATTCATTAAAATCGGTCCAAAGAACGGCTTCTTTGATCACATGAACTCTACGTTATTGAAGTATGAACAATTTCTTAATTCCTATTTCGATTCATCTTGTGTATGAACAACAAACATTAAGGTATGTAGCAAGGTTTTTGTATTAATGAAACTTTTCATAGTAACAATAAACATCGTTCTTAGTTTATATGTACTTTTTCGTTGTCCTGATGAACAGACGGCATAATATTAATGAAGCCCAGATATAATTCGATGAAACCCTTTCATTGTATTTATGAATTACAGTCTTGAATACTAAGAATTTCATTCATTGTATTTATTAAGGACGTTTTCAATAATATGTACCATATTCTTTATTTTTATTAAAATAATTTCATGAATTATGCCTTAAATATACTTATGATTTTAAATGGGGTAAAGGGTCATTTTTTATATTTGCGTGTCCCCTGTACTGATGAATATGAGCAATAGGAAAAAAGCTTTTAATGCAAAAGTTGCATGGTTTCTTCGTATCATCTTCCAGAATTGTCAAACAAACCAATGGGCATCCCAAAATCTGAAAATTTAAAAATCTAAGTACCTACTTATGTATTTTTATTTTAAATGACACTAACCGTATATTCTATTATCTTCCAAATCCTCCTTAAATCCTGTTTCCATAAATATATAATATATCTATATTTGTTCCAGCTGTTTTTGAACTATCAACATCCAAAGTTTCTAAAACAAGCCACATCAGAAAATTAGATTTGATGCCTTGGCTGGTTTCCTTGCCTCGGCTATGAAACACTAGCTGCGGTATTGAATCTTCTGCTTTTCTACCTAGTGAAACAAAACCATTTAACAAAAATATATCGATTAAAGAAATTACAACTTGATTTGGGATTGAGTATACTTACTTTTAGAGACTTCAGTATTCCTTAGAAATTCTGAGGAGCTCTTGACGCTTTTGTCTTTCACGTTCTCCCCGAATGACATTTAAATCTGTAGGTCATTTCTTTCGCATTCCCATTTTGAGACTAGACCGTCTCCATGCAAGGCATCAAAGTCCTACCTACATAATAGGTATACATATTATAGAGGTAATAGAGGTATACAACTTACCTTTAGAAAAAACCGGCGACAGGTATAATCGACTTTCTATTTAACACTTCGAACAACACAAAACCGAAAAGACCGACTTGAACGAAGTGCGTAGCAATGCACCCAGAAAATAGAAATGTAATTATTCTTATTTCAACATATTTTTCTATGTCGTTGCCCGACTGCAGCTACCTTTGCGCATGTACTTAGGAACTGTCTACATTAATGCTATGAACTGTTTCATTGTATTTATGATTTATCCTGATGTAATGGTTGCAGCTTTGTTTCTAGGAATACTTGCTTGTTTTAAATGAACCGTACATTGTATCAATGAATTTCGTTCTTAAAAGGATAAGTTTCTAGTAAGGTTATATGAACCATATTCATATTATTCATGTTAATATTCATTTATATTATGAATATTCCGTGGAAGCTCCCATCAAAGAAATTTTCTTTAATATCAAGGTTTAATTTCATAATATCAATGAACTTAGTTCTTGTAACCGATGCACTATTCAACATAGATTCATGTAGATGACTATTCATAACTTAATGAAGCTTCATTCTTTATTTTAATGATAGCTGTTCATGAAATCATAATACTTACACTTTTCTGTACTTGGGATTAATGAAAATTTCACTGAATCAATGAAAATGTAATTTATGAAAGCAGTTCATTGATATTATGATCAAGATTTTTTTGAGTGCACTGAACTCTAGTAGTGGCCGAGATAAGGTAGTTCTCGGCCCCTGAATATTTATGAAAATTGAAGTTCGAAACAAACATTATTTTATGTAATAGGTATTTGACGGCCGCAAACTAATATATAAAAAGGAGATATCCAAATGCACCTGTTAAAATTTTTATTATGTATTAACTATTTACATAATTTGAATGAATTCAAAATAGAAACATTAAACAAGTATATGATTCTCGGCCACATGGCCGAGAACTAAAATACGTGTTTTTTTCAATACTACTTTCCGGCCGCCTGAAATTTCATGAAAAAAAATAGTTTTAATAAGATTTTCTCATAAAATTATGAAGGTAAAATATATTCCTATAAGTAAAAACACTTTCCATACATTTCTAACATAAAAATGTTGAAATATTTACTATTTTCTGCTCAAACATCACTAAGCACTTTTGAAGAATAACAAACGTCGTACTCGCGACTTGAGTAGACCTCTACTAAATGATTTTTCAAGTCTAAACCAATTGCACCCCTAACAACACCCAAAGTCATATGGGTACGAGAAAGATACAGAGAGTCAGATAAGCATCGAGAATATGTATACGTGCTGTAGTTTTCTTATTTTTCAACATTAAACAGAAAAATGGCCGAGAACCGGTGATGGCCGGTTAACCAGTAAAATGACCCTAGTCAAATGGACTCTTTCACTAAATTTGCAATGTGTATATTATAGATATACAATAGTTCTTTTCACGTGGAGCCGGTTTAACTAACCGGGTTACAAAACGGTTAGAGAAATGACATACCGTTTTCCCTACCTACCACTCGAATTTGAGCCGTATGTTGCGGTTTGTTGAACCGGAGCCACGTGAAAAGAGTTATTGATAATGATATAGATAAATGCATAAAAATAGTTAGGGCCGGTTTATTCATCACCTTATGATAAACTGTCAGATAATGCAATCCATAATCCTATTGGTTAGCCAGTTAAAGTTTGTTTCGCCAGGGTTTGTACTTGCCACCAGCATTTGCCTTCCTTGTTCAACAAATAAAAATTCACTGAAACAAATCAATGATGTCAAAAATGTTTGTCGGTTCTTAAACCAGAAGTCATTCATTTTAATAATAATAATAATAATAATCGAATTTAATCTACAACCTTCCAGGCCGTAAATATATGGCTGACTTATCTTAGAAACATTAATCTCACTCTTTAAAAGTCTTGCAACTTCAAATAAATATTTTATATTGATTGGATACCTATATCATGGTGTCTAACTGTATTGTATACGGTACCCTTGTATCTTTAAACGTCGCCCGAACATTAAGGAGGGCGAGCTTTTTGGTGTCGACTGTGATGGTTGTAAACTTATTCACTGCAAAGACTGTGCAAATTTGACATCGACAGAAACTGATGCCCTGGCTCTGCAAAATCGAACGATCTCGTTCTACTGTAACGGTTGCAAACCAAATTTTCCTGAAGCTGAACAGCTATCGCAACAGTTTGATCAACTAAAAATGCAGTTAGACCAAAAAGATAAATATATTAACTCCCTGGAAAGTCACTATGAGGATTTCAAATTGAGCATAAAACAAGAAATTGACAGACTTAATATCGACAACAAAATGAAAGATGACCACATAAAGCGCCTTGAGAGAAGGACTAAAACTCTTGATGATGAAGTATTCGAAGCTGAAAATGCTTACTTAAGCACTATCCAGTCGCAAAAAGATGAGCTTAACCGTACTTTCAAAGAAATATCAAATCTTCGAAGTCAAAACGCTCAAATGATGGAGGAAATCGGCACTCTAACTACCAAAATCAAAGGGCTAAAAAATAAATTGTCCGATTTCAAGGACGTTATAAGATCGCTGCAAATCAATAATTCATCTCTGTTAGAGATCA
Organism: Ceutorhynchus assimilis; assembly: GCA_917834065.1. NCBI lineage: Eukaryota > Metazoa > Arthropoda > Insecta > Coleoptera > Curculionidae > Ceutorhynchus > Ceutorhynchus assimilis. The sequence continues at coordinate 43,232,021 of OU892284.1, read as the reverse complement.
ATGATAGGCATCTGCAGGAGCTACACGAACTAAAAACAACCAACTCTCCTCCAAAGTGCATAAATATGTGCGCACAAGCTGATCCAAATATTGCTGACTCCTCACAGACTCATAATCATATCATCCAGGAAAAAAACGTAGTATTGAGTGGTCCTATTTCCAATGTATGCAGTGAGAATAAAATTGCATCAAATTCTGTTATCAAAAACAAAAACCGCATACTGCTACTTTGCGACCAGATGGGGAGAGGATTGGACTCTAAATTGAGAGACAAACTCGGAGGGAAATTCACAGTGCAATGCTTCTTCATGAAACCATTCGCCTCGTTCGAGGATGTCTGGGATAACTGCGAGATCCATAGCAGCAACTTGAATAAGGATGACTACTTGATACTTTTCGCGGGTTACAACAATCTTTGCGATGACAAATTTCCAAAATTTCGTTATATTCTAAGTAAGTTAAGGATGTGTGTGCACACTAATATAATTGTTTTGTCTACACCTATATGTTTCAATAACACCAATAAGTGTTATGATTTTAACTCTAAGCTTAATGATTTAATGGCCAAATTTGAAAAGTTCTCAAGTAACAGAGTTTCTTTTGTAAATAGTTGCAATGTGTTGGGTAGAAAGCATACAAATTTGGAGTTATCCGGTTCATTGGACTGTGTTATAAATTCGGGTCTCAACAAAAACCTTACCTATATAAAAATAAAAGATACCAACATAGATTAGGCCCCTAACTCTTACAGTCCCACAGCTTTGGCTACAATAAGCATCTCTTCATCTGGCGATAATAATGAGGAATTGTCCTTCACTGACGACTTCTCTATAATTTCATCTAGTATTTCAAATATAAATTTTCATCAAACACGAGAATCACTAGTGAATACTGAAATAATAGCATTTCAATTTATTATCAAAATTGCAGGGGTGTTAAAACCAAATTAAATCAGTTAAAATCTAGTATGTTGCTTAATGATTATGACTTGATAGCTCTGACAGAAACGTGGTTGAATGATTCAATTACTAATGCAGAGTGCAGCTTCAACAATAGAGTAGTTTTTAGAAAAGATAGAGATAGAATTTTGACCAATAAAATCCAGGGTGGTGGTGTACTTCTGGCTATTAAGAGCAACCTAATTGCGACTGTGGAGGAAATTTTTGATGATGGTGAGGAGGCAATGTGTGTCAAAATAAAACTGAGCATGAATTCTTTTTTGTATGTAATAGTTGTATATTTTGTTCCTGATAGTGCAAGTGATTCGTACGAGAGATTTTTTGATAAAATAGAAAGTAATCTGACTGATAGGGGTGGGTCTGAATACATCATTGTTGGTGACTTCAATATTCCAAGTTATGTAAACTCGCTCTCTTGTAATGGCCCATTGAATATTCTTAAGTCTTTCATGTCCTTCAATAATTTATATCAACATAATCAAGTAAGGAATAACAATAATGTTCTTCTCGATCTTGTCATCTCCTCTTTTGAAGATGTCCAAGTAGTTAAAACCAATGATAGCCTACTCCCGGTTGATGGACACCATCCGTGCCTTGGTTTGTGTCTGAACACTAAAAACGATATTGAATATTGTAGAGTCAACTCAACAACCAAATTTAACTTTAAAAAGGCAAACTTCTTATTAATGTACAGACTTTTTAGTGAGCAGGATTGGGATGACTTGGAGGGCCTTACCGATGTCAATTTGACACTGGAATCTTTTTATTTACTACTTAATAATATTTTCGAGAAATCCGTCCCTAGGGCAACTCAGGTCGATATAAATATCCTGTATGGTTTAGAAAAGAAATTATCAAGCTTCTCAAACAAAAATATAGGCTCTTCATAAAATCAAAAAAATACAAATCTCAATATTGGAGACATAAGTATGTTACTCTTAGGAGCGCTGTCAAATATAAGGTTAAACTTACTCATTCCAAATACCTTCGTGATGTAGAGGCAAGCTTTAAATCGAACCCTAAAATTTTCTGGTCCTTTCTAAAAACTCTAAAAGATTCTCCTGATTTCTTGGAGGAAATGGTCCTTGATGAGACAACCTATTCAGGATCCCAAGGTGTGGCCGACGGTTTTGCCAATTTTTTTAAATCGGTATATATATAAATGACGACGATATGAATTGTAACATAACGAGTGTCAAGTCATATTTCTATAATAAGCCTATCACTTTTGATGAGACTGAGAGGGCAATCGGGAGAATCAAGGCAAATAGGGCAATCGGCCCTGACGGAATTCCCGCCTATATTCTAAAAGGTTGTAAAGAATATCTTTTAAAACCTTTCAATATTATATTCAATTTAATTTTAAATACTTCGAAATACCCTGACAAATGGAAAATTTCTAAAATTATTCCTATTCATAAAACTGGGGCTAGAAATGAAATAAAGAATTACCGCCCCATAAGTATTATGAGTGCAGTCTCAAAAATATTCGAAAGAATTATTTTTGAGCGACTTTTCGACGAGATTTCAGGTAATCTTGCATCCTGCCAACATGGTTTCTTGCCCAGAAAATCTAAATTTACCAACTTAACAACCTTTTGCCAATTTGTTCATGAAGCCATTAACGATAAATCTCAGGTGGATGTCATCTACACTGACATGGAGAAGGCGTTTGATAGAGTCAGACATTGTGTGATATTGGAATTTCTTAAGAGCCTAAATGTGTCCTCATACCTAGTTTATCTGATCCAGTCATACTTAAATGAGAGATTCCAATTTGTCTAAGTTAAGGGTAGCAAATCAGTTTTTTTTTAAAAGTTCTTCAGGCGTTCCGCAAGGCTCTAACCTGGGACCTCTTCTATTTTTGGCAGCCATTAACAGCATAGTTAACAACCTTGAAAATGTACAAGGACTATTGTTCGCAGATGATTTCAAGTGCTTCATTCGAGTCGACTCTGTCGAGGATTGTGAGACCCTACAGAGTGACTTTTGTAGAGTTGCAAACTGGTGTGACATTGAAACTTTCAATTTAAATGTGAGTAAATGTGCTTGTATGACTTTTAGCCTAAAGCAAGAGATTATTAGGTATGACTATACTCTAAATAATGTCAGATTGAACAGAGCGAGTCAGCAAAAAGATCTTGGTGTGATTTTTGACACCACATTGTCTTTTACCGATCACATAATTGCCAAGATTGAGAGCGCTCAAAGAACTGCAGGCTTTATTGCAAGAAATACCAGATGTTTTAGTGTGGAGGTTAGCTTGCATCTTTTTGATAGCCTTGTTTTGCCGATTCTGGAATATGGTAAAATAATTTGGTCCCCTCAGTACAATGTTTGGGTATCACTCATCGAGGGTGTGCAGAGAAGATTCTTGGAGTGCCTGTATTTGAGGAAATTTGGAGAGTATCCTCGGAGAGGGTGTGACAATGAGTACCTCCTAGGAATCTTTAACAGGATGTCCCTTAGTAAAAGAAGAATTAAGATATTTTTATGTACATTGTTTCGTATACTCAAGGGAAACATAGATTGTCCAGACATTCTGAGCCAATTACCATTTGCCATAAATAGAGTAAACTCGCGAAGCTTTGTTTTCTATTTAGCCTATCCTCGTACAAATCTTTACAAATGCTCGCCTATTTACAGAATGTGCCATTACTTCAATTTGTATGCTTCTGCAATCGACATTGATGCAACAAGTTTCAGTGAGTTTAAAAAATTGGTTGAAAATAAGCTGAGATCCATCGAATAATTTTATAATTTGTTAGTTTGTCTGTTTTAATTTATTTCCCCTCTAATTAAGTATGTACTTTATAAACTTTTGTTATTTTTGTGTATGTACCATTGCGATCAGGGAATAGTGGTGCAACAAAAAATTCCATAATCCCCTGGGCCAGTATTCTGGTTCTCAAAAACGCTCACCGCTTTTTAGTCGCTCGGCACTTTAAATGCAAATTTACATTGAAAGTGCCGAACGACTGAAAAGTGGTGAGCGTTTTCGAGAACGAGAATACCGGCCCTGGTCTGTAATCAAAAAATTGAATGTGTCATATGAATTAATCTACGACAACCCTTTTTTTTCAAGTTTCAAGGTCAAGTATGAACCCTGGTGAAACGGACTGTACCTACCAGTCAAGGAATAGAATTATAGACGGGTAAATTTATTTTGCAGATACCTAGTTACCAGCAACTTTATCTGAAGATGAATAAACCCGGTTTAAAAGTTAAATAAACTTTCTATATACATTTCAAAACAAATAAACGCAATAATAGAAAAAGAAAAACGCCGAATAAAAGGTTTGATTGCGCTGTTGGTGGCTGTTGCCACGTTGCCAGTTGTAACTAGGGTTGCCAGGCGTCACGCATTAGGCGTGATTGTCACGATTTTTTAATGGTGGCCACACATCACGCCTGAGTATGCGCGTGACACGCTTTTTCATAATTTCATGTAAACGCTTTCTAAATAAATTATTAATTAATTAAAAATAGACTTGCCTCAGACCTTATTATACAGGGTGTTTGGTACATCGATAGGAATATTTCAACGAGTGATAGATAGGGCTATTTGGAAGCTGTTCGACCATATTTACCCTAATGAACAGTTGTTTTCCTACTACCGTGCGTAAAGTACTCACTTTACGCACTATTCAGAAGAGGTAAATTTCCACTTCACGCACTAGTGCGTAAAGTAATTCACTTCACACACTAGTGCGTAAAGTAATGTCAATGACAGATGTTGAAACTGTCAATTTGGCATTTTTCTGGTAAATTACTTCACGCACTAGTGCGTAAAGTGAAAATTCTTCACGCACTAGTGCGTAAAGCATTTGTCTAAATTTATTTTTTACACATATTTGATTGGTAGTAGAAAAAAATTTGTATGCAATTCGTGCATAAAGCACCTTTTTTCACTCATGTGATTGTCACATTTGTGAAAAAAGATTCACTTTACACACTTGTTGCATAAATAACTATTTTCTACCTCCCTGCGTAAAGTACTCACTTTACGCACTATTCAGAAGACGTAAAATTTACGTTCACGCACTAGTGCGTAAAGTAATTCACTTCACACACTAGTGCGTAAAGTAATGTCAATGACAGATGTCGACATTGTCAATTTGGCATTTTTCTGGTAAATTATTTGTCTAAATTAATTTTTTTACACATATTTGAATGGTAGTAGAAAAAAATTTGTATGCAATTCGTGCGTAAAGCACCTTTTTTCACTCATGTTGTCGCACTCGCCTTCGGCTCGTGCGTCAAAATTCACATTCGTGAAAAAAGGTTCACTTTACACACTTGTTGCATAAATAACTATTGTTGGCCGTTTTTTGAGATATCGCAATTTTTAGATATTTTGAATCCATGTATTTCAACACGTAACTTTGGCTACATATTTTTTGTATCAATCATTCGGTTTTTTTTTCCGTATTTTTCGAAAGAGAGCATATTAGGAATATCGGAAAAAAAATTGAGAAAGGGTAAAGTGTTTAAACAATATGTTTTAGGAATAATTGAAAAATATCTAAAAATGCTGAAATCTCAAAAACGACGAAACTTTGCATGAGGGTAAATATGGTCAAACAGCTCCCAAGTGACCTCAACTATCACTCATTGAAATATTCCTATCAATGTACCAAATACCAAACACCCTGTATACATTATTCTCATTTACGGAAATAAAAGATTTACCCCCACTGAAGGTAACCGCAAATTCCTTGTACGTGGAATAGAAATAATAAAAAAATTAAATAATTCCCCCCCCCCCCCCCCTCCCGCCGTTGTCACGCTTTTCCCTCTCGTAAATCTGGCAACCCTAGTTGTAACTAAATGTAGTGCGTCATGAATATCAAAAATAAATTTAAATGGTATACTATATAGGATGGACCAATTAGAACACTTTTAATAGGAAACGTCAATTTCTGAACGAGATAAAAAAGAATGAACCACCCACTCTGAGGGTCAAATTTAATGATCTTCATTGATACAAACCGCATTTTGATATTTTCTATATTTTATAAAAAATTGTTTTTTGTGTGAACTTTCTAGACGTACTTTTTCAAACAGAATTCAGTGACGTACTCATTTTTTTTTTTATTTGGCAGTTTTGGCACCAATTTATAGATATGAAGTGTAAATCCGCCATTTTCTCCAGGATTTTTATTTGTTTTATGTCAATTGAAAGTCACAAAATGGCATCAGAATTGATTTGATTGGTTGTTCAATGTTCAATTTTTTATTATTCCCGGCTCTTGATTCGAATTAAGAGCCGCGAATAATCAATTTTTGTTACCATAAATCCGCCATTTTCTCCTGGAATTTTAATTGTTTTATGTCAATTGTAAGCCACAAAATGGCGTCAGACAAAATTGATTTGATTGGTTAATCACTTTCAATGTTCAATTTTTGATGATTTCTAGCTCTTGATTCAGATCAAGAGCCGGGAATAATCACTTGATTAATCAATTTTTGCTACCATAAATCAGCCATTTTCTTTTTGATTTTTTTAAGTCGATAAAAGTCACAAAATGGCATCAGAATTAATTTGATTGGATATTGGATGATCGTTCTCAATGTTCAGTTTTACCTTTTTAATAGACAAAAAGACAAAATTTTAAAAAATAGTAATGCATGTAAAATGGAGGTATGTATTGACCAAAGTCTTTCTTTTAGTGGCTGATTTCGATAATTGCATCTGCGAGCCAAAAGAGACAGACGTCACGTGATCACTTATCTTTTTTCATGTGTCAAATCACCTGACATCTGTCAAATTTTGCTCATTTTGCTCGCAGGTGCAAATACCGAACCCAGCCAGTAATAGAGACACCCTATACAGGGTTGAATATATAACTCAGTGTCCCAGCAAGGAACTACCAGTGGCGTTTGTACAGAATTTGACCTGCCCATTACTATTATTACTATTATGAAGTCTTTATTCAGCCATTTTGGCAGACATTGATGGTACGCCACTGATTTTTCTTAAAATAAGAATTATTCTTGAAATCCCCCAAGCAACGTTGACTAAGTGATTTTTTACAATCTGACGCACGGTTTTCACCTGAAAAAAATAAAATCTATTTCTCTGCATTGTGAGTCATATCAGGGATATTGGGTACATTCAGGCGGTCCCAGCGGCTTAGCTCAGCCTCTCAGCAGGAACTTTATTCTCGAAACCAAAAAACAGCCTTCTCATAAGAACGATTACTCTGTTATTGTCAGTGTTATGCCGGACGACAAAGACAGAACCTTCGTTCCAATGAGAACGCTGTTTCTTGGTTTCGAGAATAAAGTTCCTGCTGAGAGGCTGAGCTAAGCCGCTGGGACCGTCTAAATGTACCCATTGTTATGATCATGCAGAAAAACGATTTTGCATCGGATTGCAGAAAATCAGGTGATCAACTGATTGGTGATTTCAAGAATAATTTTTAATTTCAGAGAAATCAGTGGAGTACCATCAATGTCTGCCTAAATAGGCAGCTCCAATTCCGTACGAACGCCACTGGTGGAAGTTTGAGTACATTAAAATATACCTCTTCATACATAGTACAGGTGATTGTCTAGAAAACCTATCTCACTTTTTCCAAGAGACACTTAGAAATGTCAAATGTGAAATTTTGCAGTTAGTTACAAGTAGTATACAGGGTGGGTCACAAAAGTGTAGCAAAGCAAAGTTACACTTTTTTAAAGGGAACACCTTGTATATTATTGACCAATTGGATTAACCTTTCAAGCCTAATTTCAAATATACTAGGGTTTTTACGTTTATTCCTAATAATCCGGGAAAAAATAAGGAAAAAAGGGATGGAATCAATGCATTTTTATTGAAAAAGGTAAAGTATAGAAACCACCAGCAAAATATAATGGTAACCATTCAAGTAAAATATCCATATTTCTTCAGTAGGTCAATAATATACAGGGTGTTCCCTCAAAAAAAGTATAGCTTTGCCACACTTTTGTGACACACCCTGTATAGGTGTAACTAACTTCATTACAAAGTTTCGAATATTACCTACAACTTTCACATTTGACATTTTTCACATTTTTGGGTATCTCTTCAAAGAGGTGAGATAGGCATGGGCCAGTGCAAAACAATGAACTATAAAGTAAACATACCTGGAATAGCCTGCCGATCTATAAAATTGAGATGAAGAATGTGGGGGATACCTATCTATATTTATCTTATTGGCGAATTATGGATATCTCTCCTTGTCTAAAAAAATATTGTATTTGAGATTAGGAATATACCAAACCTAACAGCAATGAACTTGTGAGAGAAAGGTATCCCCCACGATATGGCTATCTTTGGACCATTAAGAGAGAGAAAAATGCTATGTTTGACAACGGTCGGACCCCTTCCAGTTACGTATAGTATGCAGGGCATACCATTTAAAACGAAACAGGTTAAATATCTGAAGTCACTTTTATTTTTTTTAAAATCGCTCGTACACCGTCGTATACGTAATTTGATTGTGAGTGTTCTTAACTCTCTAGGGGGGGCCGGCCCAACCCTTACCAAAAATGGAACAGGGGGTCGAGTGATATACCTCTTCCAAAAAAGCGATCAATTTTCTTTCAAATAACCTCAAATGAAAGAGAATTTAACGCTCTTTTAAAAAAAGTATCACTCGACCCCTTGTTCCATTTAAAATAGTAAGGGTTGGTCCCCCGCCACCTAGAGGGTTAAAGTTGAAGTGCTAAAAATGGTTACAAAAAACTTCCCCGTTTGAAAATTAAATTACGTGTACGAGCGATTTTTCCGAAAATAAATGTGGCATCAGATATTTAGCCTGTTTCATTTTAAATGTAACACCCTGTATAGTTTATTAATGCAAAATAGACAATCATCCAGTAAATTTATGCCAAATTTCATTAAAATATATATTGTCTGGCTAGCGAAACGGCGAACTGCAAAAGAATTTGCTGCTTTGCCAAACTTGACAGAAACAATAATAAACAAGTTAGTGACATATTTTTTTTGCAATATGGGTATGTGTATCATTTTGGAATAGAATAAAATCCGGCAGCATTGCAAAATGAAGGATGTGGAGAGGCGTGATTATTTAGAGGCATGATTCTATTGGTTAGAGCCTCAACGACAGCACCAGTGGCGTGGTTATTGGTGAAACTCAAGAATTTTTTTCCTAATAATTTTTTGCTTTATTTCCCTGGTGTTTTCGGGGCCACTGAACCCAAAGACATGGTTGTCATCGGGCGGTGTCAGTTAAGATGTCAGTGAATATTTTTAGGTTACGTCCAACTTTTCTTCCCCCTTTCGTCTCTACCAAGTTACCACTTGCCAGACTATAGTGGTGTTACAGATATGTATTAGGGCCAGTTACTCAATAACAAGTCAACTCTAGGTTAAGCATAACTCGAGGGTAAACATTGCAACTGAACACATTTACCCTGGAGTTAAAACCAACTAGGACGTGTGACTCGCTATTGAGAAACCGACTCTTAATAGTAAGTTTGTTTTTTGAAAACTTATCGCCCTGTATCTCATAAATAAGGACGTTTCAGAACATATTCTATTAAAACCTGATTAAAAGAGTCTAAATTGATCCACGCTGTACATAAAATAATAGGGACAGACCGGTAACGTCTTTGACAAATTTATCTTGCTAATAAAATTAAAAGTTGAATTCAATTTTTACTTTTACCAGCAGGATAAATTTGCCAATGACTTGTCATCGATCCTGAGTGCATGATTTGATTTAAACAATTTCCTTTTCTATTTATTTTATTAAATAAATGTTGAAAATTTAAGCCTGATTTACACAATAAATAAAATAAAGAAATAACATAGGAAATAAGAGATAAGGCCGTTTCTACCAACTATTTTAGGGACAAATCTATAAGTACTCATTCCTTATGGAGGTTGTAAGTTTAGAATGGACGTTTGCTACAATTCAGTGGACGGTTATGTAGTTTAGCCAATGAGTTTTGCTGTTGGTGAACTGATAATTATCACTGGTTAACCTCAACTGACAGCTAAACTAGATAACCATCCACTGATAAACCAGTCCTTAGTCATGTCAATTTTATGAGGAAATCTCAAGGAGAGATTATAAATTCAGTACTAACAATAAGTATTCCTCAAAATGACATTTCTCCATGGAAGACACTGTCATTTTAGGGAATGCAGGCTTTCTTAAAAAAAGTTGGGAAATGGCCGTTATACAGAGAAATATGAAATAATGTTAAAAATATTTAAAAAAAATTACCTAAGGTCTGAATTCTCATCACTCTAAGGTCTGTTCCAACAGAAATCATAAACCAATCAGAGCGTTTTTGATTGGAGCCAATCGCCAACAAACACTTTTCTGACTATTTTCCACCAATGAAATTCGCTTTGATTGGTTTGTGGTTTCTGTGAGAATCATTTAAGAACAAACCTCTAATGGGTCCAATTCTTAATCTAGAAATTAAAAGTTAACAACTTTTCATTTTTGTCTATAATGACTTTCCTTATTTTATTTTCTGTATAAACCCAGCTTTAGTCTAAAAAAATTAGATTGCTTTTATCCAGTTATTAGGTATTTAAATTTATTTCAAAAATCAAAGAAAGAACCCATTTCATCATACAAAAAACTCAAATGTTCTTTCCCCCTTAAAAGGTTCAATGTTAATTTCTAAAGCCGAACAAGGATTGGTCAGTTCGAACTTAGTCAAAACATCCGGACTTAAGACGCCAATTTTTCCAATCGCGTCGCCATTGCAAATAATTTCGGCGCATCTTCCAGGAAAATAGGCAGGATCTGTGAAACAAATTAAGTTTTTTTTTCATGAGAATCTCGATTCTTCACTTACCTGAAGTTGCCTTTAAATAATAGCCCTCCTTGTCCTTGTTTTTGGACCAAGGCACCTCTAAAAGCAACATTATTCTGTCCAATAAGCCGTGAACAACTTCAAATCCGGCGTTTTTGTTGCAATTTACTGCACATAATCTTCTTTGGTTAATTGCACCTATCACTGCAAAAAAAAATTACTATTTACTTTACAAGCACATTGAGTTAGGTATGACTACAATGAAGAAGTAGGTATCTTAATGCTTTCCTCTTAATCTAATTCACGTAAAAATCTAAAGAGAAAAATACATATTTAGTGCCCCAATAACATCAACAAGCAACTACATCCAAATTTAAACATTCAACATTCTTACTTGAATAATTATCTTCAGTCATGCCTTGACAATAAACTTTTTTTCCAACTTTCACACCCTTGCTAACAGCATGTTTCAGTTCTTTATAAGCTTCCAAGTCACAGTCTAATCCCGACTTTCTATGCTTAAAATACAGACGATTTTTCTTTTGCACTAAATCAAACAGTTCTTCAGTGAACCAGGGATTTCTAAGTTTTCTCTTTTTGTAAATGCGAGGACGATTATCTTTAAACAACAAACCAATAATAATAATTTTTTAAACTAAAATATGCTTACTTGTATCAGCCTCCTTTAGGACAACATCGGAAATTTCAAATATTTTCAAAGGCAAAGGCATCTTTTTGTTGGCGGCAATCGATTTTAAAATGCCAGGCAGCAAAGTGGTTCTGCAAACTTGAAACTCTAGAGTTTTTGGATTTGAAATGTGAACTGCTGGGACTTTTTCGATTGATTCTATGCCTAGTTTTGTTGAAATGTCATCACGAGAACACTAACAAACAAGATATAATTATTGAGACAAAAAATGTATTAATAATTACCAAAACAAAAGTTAAAACTTCAGTGAATCCTGCCTCTGCTATTGGGTGTCTTAAAGAGTCTGATAGTTTGTTTATAGGAAGTTGAGAGCCTATGGAATTTGTTTTAGGCATTGTCCTATAAAAATGAAACATTTATTATTAATGAATAATTTATTTTATAAATACCTTTTAATTTTGTTATAACCAAATGCAATGGCGACATCTTCATAAATATCGCAGGCGTGTATGACATCGTGTCTAGTAGGTGGGACAGTTACTTTGATGTCTTTTCCATTGGGTAAAACTTCTGATTTTAAACACATTTTTGATAGTAGGTCGGCAATGCTTTTGGCAGATTCACTAGAAGAAATAAAATAAATACAAATTTACTAGTTAATGTAGCCACAGAATATTGAGCTATGTAGAGTGAATTTTCGAATTTTTCTGAAGGGCTTATTTCAAAGATTTTGGCTCTAAATTTCAACTTATTTGTATAGATACTGTCCCACACATTTCAAAGTTTTCCTGGAAAACTAACAAAGTGAAAATTTTAAAACTTTTTGTATGCAAAGAGGAAAGTTAGAAGTTCATTTTTCCAACATAAGAAATCTTGAAAATCAACTTACAATGACTGAAATAATTGAAAATACAGTCTAACACAGTTTGAAGTTTTTCTGAAAAACCAATAAAGGGAAAATTTTGAAACTTTCTGTATGCAAAGAGAACAGGTGGGAGCTCATTTTTTCAAAATTTAAATTTTTTCCAGTGGAAAATAACAACATGAGAAATCTTGAAACTCACTTACAATAACTAAATTAATTTGAAATACAGTCTTTCATAATACGAAGTTTTCCTGGAAAACTAATGGAGGAAAAATTATGAAACTTTTTGTATGCAAAGAAAGAGTTAGAAGCTTATTTCTTTAGAAATTCATTTTTTTCCAGTGGAAAATAACAACATGAGAAATCTTGAAACTCCACTTACAATGACTGAATTAATTGAAAATACAGTCTCACACATTTCAACATTTTCCTGAAAATCCAATAATGGGAAAGTTTTGAAACTTTTTGTATGCAAAAAGGAAAGGTAGAAGCTCATTTTTCCAAAATTTCAAATTTTTCCAGTGGAAAATAACAACAGGAAAAATCAACTTACAATAACTGAATTAATTGAAAATACAGTCTCACACATTTCAAAGTTTTTCTGGAAAATTGATAAAAGAATAATTTTGAAATTTTCTATATGCAAAAAGGAATGTTAGGAGCTCATTTTTCCAAAATTTCAAATGTTTCACCAGTGGAAAATCGACTTACAATAACTAAATTTCTAGCTGGAATTTTCAGTGAATCTTATCATACTGGAGAACTACAATCCTTGAAAATTTCAACTCATTTGTACTAACGATAAGATCGCGTTAAGCCAATGTGATGTAAATTCTTTATTTTTTCTAAGGGTCTTTTCCAAAGATTTTGACTTCAAATCTCACACATAATCTTAAAACACCTATATATTCTTTGATGTAACATACCTGATTCCGATTAATTTATTAGCCTTGCCTGCAGGCACAACTTCATCTCTGTAAGCCAATTCAGGTGTCAATTGGCTTTTCCCATTTGGATAAATCACCTCTACATATTCAGACGAATATTGTTCTGAACAATATTGACTAAACATACAAACAATTGTATCTAATACAACTTTAGCCTAAAGAAAAATTCTAAAATGAAACAAAATACATACAAACAAAAAATGAAATTCTTACTTTAGTCAAATCAGTTGCAGTACATTCAATAAAAACATTTTTAGTATTCAAAGTAATTTTCGAATGATCTCCATTGATAATAGGAGGCAAAGAAAGCACAACCCCATTACTATCAGTGATAACAGGATAAACAGGACTATCTTTTATGATTGGTAAATATTGTTTGAGTTGAGCGTGAGTTGCATATAAATTCATCAACTCTTCAGCATTGTACTCTTTGTCCTGATTCAATGGTACAAATTTAATATCCTGAGGTGCTTTTGCATCATAAATAAATGGCCCTTTGATTTTATCATAATCGTGAGTGCCTATTGCAACCAAGGAACGTTTCCTGCAAATATTTTGGTGCAGTTTGTCTTGGAGGTCAATAAAACTGGCATAAGAATCCTTGGTGAAGCTTAAGTTTCTCAGAATAGCCCCCACAACAAACTGCCGTATTTTTATAGTGTCACGTTGGACTAGGATTTGTTCACAGTTGCCATTTGGGGGTTTTGTTACTTTGAATGTTGGAGGTTTTATTTTGCCTTGGAAAATTTTCAAGCCCAAGACTAAACCTTCAAGGCAAAGTAAATCGTATCTGTTGGCTGGAATGTCGATTCTGTAAATGACGTCCTCGGATGCCCCTTGGGATAATTGGGAATCATCGCCTTGTTCTTTTGTAATCATTTGCTTTTCAGTGGTCTGTGAAAAGAGACAGTATAAATAGGGCTGTTCTGGTGACAATCACAAACCAGTCAAGAACGTTTCTGATTGGGTGCAAATCGCCAACAAACTATTTGCAACCAATGAAATTGTGCCATTAGGCCTGATGTATAGCTACACGTCTTACTCCAGAGCTCTGGGAGTAAGGAAAGTTGGCAAGACAACGCGACCTGTCAGGAAGTGTCACGGGGTATCTCTAGTCAATGAGACATGTAATAGAATTTTGGAATAAAACCCTTAATTAAAACACAAGTATTATTTCTCACCGAAGATAATACGGAAGTTAAAGAAGACCGTGAGTGAGCGATCGAATCTTGATTCATGGGTTTTGTTCTCTTCTGTGGAAATTAATCAAAAAAATATAACCTATTTTGCGAATCGGCCCTGGCAGATACTAGGCAAGTGATTAGTGTTTTGTTATAAAAAAAAAAGGAGAAAAGATGCCCGGAGATGATGATAAAACAGCGGGGTCGTCGCTGGAAATGTTTGCGAATGTTCAGGCGCCCCAGCCGAGTTCAATTTTTCCCAGCCACAACAGTGGCCTCAATGGAAGAAACGCTTTGAGCGTTATACGTCAGTAAGTGGTTTTGGAAAGAAATCTAATAAAGAAAAAATCGACATGCTTATTTATCTCATGGGTAACGAAGCTGAGGAGATTTTGATGCAGCAGAACATTTCAGCCACTGAAACTTATGCTCAGATATTGGTTAAATTTGATAAACATTTTATTCCACAGAGAAACGTGATTTTTGAACGATATAAGTTTATTTCTAGGGTGCAGAGACCCGGTGAACCAGTTGAAAATTTCATAACCAGCTTGCATGCGCTAGCAGAGCACTGCGACTATGGAGCCTTGAAAGAAGAGCTGATACGTGACAGAATCGTCATAGGTGTAGCTAATGAAAAAGTTTAGTGAACGGCTCCAGTTAAGGGACAAATTAACCTTGTGCGAAGCGATTACAGCGGTGAGGCAGGCCGAATTACAGGGTACCCAAAATAAAATAATCAGACAAGAGCAATCGGTCAGTGCAATAAAAAGCAGTAGTCAAAACACAGGTCAAAATTTCAAATCAAAAGAAATGCATTCTGCTTCGTCCAGGGTTCGTACAAAAAGATGCGCATTCTGTGGTTTGAGTACATGTGAAGACAGAGCCTGCGCGAAACGGGGACATTGGAGTGTAATGTGCAGAAATAAAAAGTCAGTACGTGCAGTGGAGCACAGTGATTCTGAATTGAGTTCTGAGGAGCAGGAACAGCAGAATGTTTCAAAGGTAACCAAGAATGAAGACGGAGTTGGAAATTTTATTGGTCAAGTATACCTTGATAAACAGGACCGTTGGTATGTAGACATTCTACTTGATAATAAACATAAGATTCCTTTTTTCGTAGACACTGGGGCAGATGTCAGTTGTTTTCCCTATGAGTTGTTACCTGATGAATTCATAAGTAAGTTAATTTTATGTGAGCCTGTGGGAGCAACTGACAATCATAGGTTAGATACAGTGGGTAAAATTAAAGTCAACTTAACATATGAGGGTAAAACGAACCAAGAGACCATTTATGTAGTTAGGAAGTTAAGGCAGCCAATTTTGGGCAGAAATGCTATAATTAGTTTCAAGGTTCTAAATTTTCCTACTAAAAATGTTTGTTTAATTAGCGATTATAATTTTAATTGTAGGAAAAATCAGGACAGTTTGTCTAAATTTACCTTAGAGAGCATTTCTAGATAGTTTCAGGGTATTTTTAGTGAAATAGGGCAATTTAAAAATAAAATGTCAATCCAGATTAAGCCAAACGCTAAGCAGTTTGTACAATCTGTACCTCGTACCGTGCCCTTAGCCCTGCTCCCTAAGCTAAAGACAGAATTAGATAGGTTATTGAAACTCAATATGATAGAGCCAATTGAGACTCCAACTACATGGGTTAGTCCAATAGTATGTGTTGATAAAGGCGATACAGTTCGCTTATGTTGTGACTATATCAAGTTGAATGAAAGTGTTCTCCGGTCTCACTTCCCCTTACCCAAAATCGAGCATACTTTGTCCCAACTAAGTGCCTCAATATACTTTTCAAAACTAGACACAACAAGTGGTTTCTATCAAATCAAGTTAAATGAAGAAAGTCAACTTTTGACTACTTTTATAACACCATACGGCCGTTTTTTTTTTTCAAGAGACTTCCGTTTGGAATCTCATGTGCGCCGGAATATTTTGCTTTTCAAAAATTTTGCTAGGATTAGAGGGTGTGGTCTGTCACATGGACGACGTACTCATACATGCACCTAGCATAGATAAACATGATGAGATTTTACATAGGGTTTTAACAAAAATACATGCCGAGGGTATAACCTTAAATAAAAAAAAATGTGAGATAGGGGTAAAATCTATTAAATATTTGGGACACTTAATTTCGGACAGAGGAATTGCTGTTGACCCTGACCGTGTTAAAGCAATACGCGAGTTCCCTCTTCCAAAAAATAAGACAGATTTAATGCGCTTACTGGGTATGATAAATTTTACGGCAAAATATATCAATAATAAATCTGAGCTTCTGGAACCCTTAACTTCATTACTTAAGAAAGATAATGACTTTCTTTGGGGTCCATCGCAGGATAAGGCATTTAAAACAATCAAAATGATTTTAGAAAAACCTCCAAATTTAGCATTTTTTGATCCAAACAAGATCATTATCGTGAGTGCAGACGCGAGCTCATTTGGGTTGGGTTGCTGCCTTATCCAGGAAAATAAAGATGAATCTCGCGAAATAGTTGCTTTTGGATCAAGATTATTAAGTCAAGCAGAAACACGCTATGCACAGATTGAAAAAGAGGCTCTTGCGCAGACCTGGGCAGCAGAGTATTTTTCAGAGTATATTTCAGGAGTTGAAAATTTAATTTTTGAAACAGATCACAAACCTTTGTTACAAATTTTACAAACAAAAAAATTAGATTCTTCAACACCTTGTTTACAGAGATTCAGAATGCATCTTATGAGATATAAATATTCTGTTATTTATACTCCGGGGAAAAACCTAATCATTCCAGATGCTTTGAGTCGTGGTCACATCCAAACTAAAAATTTAATTGATGAGCTACAAGTGGAAAATTTACCTATTAAATCCTATTTTCTGAAATTAATTCAACAAGAACAGGAAAGCGATTTTATATGCAAAAAATTGAAAGAATATTCAATTATGTCTTGGCCAGAAAAATCTAAATTATCAATTGAACTTTTTCCTTATTTTCAATTTAGATATGAAATTTCGTTTTCTGAAAACCTACTGTTAAAAGATACGCGTATCATAATTCCTAAAAGTCTACAGCTCAAAGTGCTTGAATTCATTCACACCGGACACTTGGGTATTGTTAAGTGTCGCGAGCGCGCCAAAATGAGTGTATGGTGGTTTGGACTATCAACTCAAATAGAAAATTTAGTAAAAAATTGCCCGAACTGCATCGAGAATCGACAAAACATAAGAGAAACCTTCTACAAAGATAAAACTGTCAGCAGACCTAGGCAAAAAATAGCTGTTGATTTCTTCAAACATGAAAAGTGGTTTATGATAATAGTAAATTATTATTCGCGATATTTTGAAATTTTTGAGTTAAGTAGCTTAACCGAAGAATCTATTATTCCAAAAATGAAAGAAATGTTTTCTAGAATTGGTATCCCAGAGGTAGTGACATCGGATAACGGAACGCAGATTTCTCGAAAATTTAAAGAATTTGCACAAATCTATGATTTTATTCACGTAACTTGTAGTCCCAAGTTCTCTCAAAGTAACGGAGGGGTAGAGAGGGCGGTGCAAACGGCTAAGCGTTTAATAAAAAAAAATAAAGACGAGGACATATTTTTAGCATTGTTAGCTTACAGGACAAGTCCTTTAGAACATGGTTTTTCACCAAGTGAACTGTTAATGAACAGAAAAATAAGATCGACATTTCCTATTTTATCTAGTAAACTGGATGAAACACTGAACACCAAGTCCGAGTTTTTACAGAAAGAAAAATATCTAAAAAACAAACTAGAAACTAACTATAATAAACGTCACAATGCTAAAGATATGGACATTCTAAATGTTGGAGATTCGGTATGGGTTGTGGATATACGTAAGTATGGACCAATAATCGAAATTTGCGATGAACCACGTTCGTATATTGTAGAAACTGATGTGGGTCAATACCGGAGAAACCGGTGGCATCTAATCCAAGCCCCTTATCATTTTTCAAACACACATACTGAATTGCCAATATTGTCTGATAATTTAAGCACGGACTTATCTTTCAATACGCCAAACCAAGAGGCTTATGATTCTTCTGAGGGTTTTAGTGAAACAAATGAACAGAACAAAAATTCAAATGAGGAAAGTGCGCGTGATTTGAAAGATGTTTTGATGCAACATCAAAGTTTCAGCAGTGAGAATGGGAATAAGACGATAAATCCTGATGTAGTGTTACCTTGCAGACCCAAACGTAATATTAAGAAGCCTGCTTACTTTTCCGATTATGTTAATTAGGTATGTAGTTTATAAGTTAAACTTAAGTATTTTTCATTGTTTATAAAAATATTATAAAAGGGGAGATGTGCCATTAGGCCTGATGTATAGCTACACGTCTTACTCCAGAGCTCTGGGAGTAAGGAAAGTTGGCAAGACAACGCGACCTGTCAGGAAGTGTCACGGGGTATCTCTAGTCAATGAGACATGTAATAGAATTTTGGAATAAAACCCTTAATTAAATACACAAGTATTATTTCTCTCCGAAGATAATATGACAGAAATAAATCAATTCGCTCCTGACTGGTTTGTGATTTCTGTAAGAACAAACCTATTGTCTGAATTAGTGATACTTACGACTTCGTCCAACTCCAGGCCGAATTCGAAGCAAACTTTTTGGAATTCATCGTCAGCTATAATCGAAAGCAAAATTTGTATATTTAAATGTATGATTTCAAGTTGAACTTACTGTAGGTTTTTCCCAGGGCCTGGAACAATAAATCCCGCTTAATTCCAATTGTAGGCATTGTGAAATAAGTGCTTATTAAATAAGTGGCCAGGAATTGTGCTTAATTAACTATTTTTACTTAAAAATATGTTTAAAATTTCTACACAAACATAGGGGATGTGCTGAAAACTCAAAAAGGGAAAAGTTGGGTTAGGTTTTCAATGCGCACATAAATTTCTGCTTTTTACTAACTAACAGCGTATGAGTATATTGCGATCTCTTTCTCTCATCCTGTTAAAGAGGCAGATAGAAATGCAACGCGAAAAGTGAAAAGAAAAATATTTCCATGACATTAAACATAACCTCATTTTTTTTGTTTTGAATTTTTCATCCAAAAATTTTTACTAAAAATCCAAAAATGTTCGTATTGAGACGTTTATATTCCAGACAATCTAGTTCTTTAGTGCACCTAAGACGTTCCAAAAAAGATCCAGGCATTTATCACCAGAAAAAGATCCTCCAAGAAGATCTGGAAAATCAAGACTTCGAAGAAACTGAATCTGATTTTATGAATGTGCACAAATCGCACAAGGATCATTTAATCGAAGTGGACGCTTGGAAAGAAAAAGAAAAATATTTAGTTGTGAGACAAAAGTATTTCAAAGAGAAATATCCAAACTTTTTGACTTGGCACGATAAAGAACAAATCAGGCATCTTTACAATACTAATTCAGAAGAGTGGAGCGTCGAGAAGCTTTCAGAAGGATTCCCTGCACTACCTGATGTTATACAAGTAATAAATAATTATTTTTTAAAACATTTATATGTTCATTTGTTTGTTTTATAGAGAATTATAAAAGCTAAATGGACAAAAAAGAATTCTAACAACGTATACAGGCATGATTTATCTGTAACAAAAAACTGGAATGAATTTAAACAAGGCAAACTTAATAATTTACCTCAAGAATTAAAGCAGCATTTACAAAAATTCTCCATAAGAAATTTAAATTTTCAACAGCTTAGTATAAATACAAATAATGAATTAGTAGCAGTGCAATGGAAACCACAAATAAAAGGAGAATTTTCAGAAATACTTTCCAGTTATCAAAAACCAAAAGAGCATAAAACTGAATCCATTGAAGAACCAAGTAAATTTAAAATACGTGAATCTAAAGAGCAATTAGTTACTTTTAAAGAGCTACAAAACAAAGTCAAACAAAAAATGTCTAAAGGAGAACAAGTTACAATACAAGAAGAACTGTTAAAAGAAGCCAAAATGTCTATAAATCAACCAATAGAATTACAGCAGGAAGATGTAAATATAATCAAACCTAAAACTAATGAAGTAGGTTTTGTGAGAAAAACAACCAAAGATGTATCACATTTAGTTTATCCTCAACAAATTACAATACCAAGAGACATTTACAAAAAAGGCTACACTTATAAGTTAAATGATTGTTATTACGACAGCGATGGCGAATTTCTTTATAGGGTACCTGGAATGAGCTAAGACAACATCCTTATCAACTCCCAATATTTATTAACTTCATAATTTTCCCAATGTTTTTCATTTAAATTTGTTGCAAAGATCCTAAAAACAAATAAAATCAATCTCAAATATATATGTCAATGAAACTTACTCTAAAACTTGTTTATATACTCTTTGCTCATCAGCATTTAGTCCATGGTGTAAAACTTCCAAACTGTAATCGACAATTTTAAGGGAGTCTATGCCAATTAAGGTGGTATCGGGGCCTTGTTGTTGCAAGCTATGCCACAATGCCAATTTGCCCAATTCAATGTCGTTTTGCTACAGAAAAAAAATATATTCAACTTTGGGGCTCAATTGCTCAAAAATTATTAGAGCTATCAAACTCAATTTAGCACAGGTTAATAGAGAATTTAATGCTCTTTTTATTGGTGTATAATTAATTTTGATTTGCTTGAATTTCAATGTAGATATTGGCAATTTTTCTTGACTGTCAGGAGTTTTAAAAAAATTGAAATTTTCTTTTCTGTTTGGAATGGTCATTTGACGATGATGTTAGATTGTTTTTTGCGAGGTTTTTTAAATGCCTCAATCCCAAAACTTTATAGTTTATCTATATTTGGTTGAACCGTTTCCCAACATATTTGGTTCTAAAAATTTTGAAAACACTATCCTACTACAGCGGCCATCTATTCATCAATATATTGTTTTATTACGATACTAAACTGACTTACTCAAATGTGCGTTATTCTCATTAGTTTAAAAATTACATGTTCCAGGTGAATGTCTTTCTTGAACATTTCAACAGTATATTGGTGATTACATAGATGGCTGCGGAACTCGCTGCGCTCGTCCCGCAGAGGTCCACCCATAAGTTCCGCAACAATCCACTTATTTGTACTTGAACAATAACTTATTATATGAAGTCAGAATTTGTGAGATTATTCACTTTTTGTCAATTTGCCTTTTAACAGGAATTAGTAATGTTACTTTACCAAACTAGTAATATATTGTGACAAATTATTCAAGTGGATTGTTGCACAACTTATGGGTGGACCCAGCCATCTATTCACCAATATGTTGTTCAAGTACAATACTTACCTGATTCACTCAGTTGAGGATTTTTCTCATTAGTTCAAAAACTACATGTTTCAGGTGAGTGTCTTATTTGAACAGTTCAACAGTATATTGGTGAGTAAATGATTGGCAGAGGTCCACCCATAAGTTCTGGAATAATCCACTTATTTGTACATGATGTTTTTATATATTAACACTCCACCTACAGCCTTTATTTTCACAGGTAGAAGAAAGGTTTTAATAGAAAAGTTGTACAGTTTTGGCTGAATTTTTAGAAACCATAGTCAGAAACAAAATTTGAATGTCAAAAATGTAAAATTTTGCATGTTTCCAGCTTTTTTCAAATGGGATGCCCTATATTTCATTCTATATTCTTGAAGAGCACAATGTCCCGATTCCAAAAATATATAATTTGAACAGTCTCTCATATATTTGGCTCCAAAAATTGTAAAAATACTATCCTACTACTGATTTTGTGAACCATTCTACTTATACAGGTGAAAGCTTTGCAGGTAAAATTTGAGGTACCTACTTGGTTTCTGTGATAGTATTTTTTTATATTTTTAGAACTGAATATGTTGGAGACGGCTCAACCAAATAAAAACAAACTATATATTTTTGGAAACTGGAAATTATGCTCTTCAAGAATATAGAACCAAATATAAGGCATTTCATTTAAAAATAGCTGAAAGCATGCAACATTTCACATTTTTGATATTCAATTTTTGTTTCTGACTATGAATTCTGAAAATTTAGCCAAAACTGTTATTAAAACTTTTGTATTTACACCTTTCTTCCACCTGTAAAGATAAAGGCTGTAGGTGGGGTGTCAATATATAAAAAAACACCCTGTACCTACCCCCTTTGGATTCTTATTTCAAAATCTTTAAGCTTCAATATCTTAAAATCAGTAAGAGATATTGAATGAAAATTTTCAGGAATTGTAGCTATTATTAAGCTCTAAAAAACCTGTATAGGAAAATGTTTTCAGGTTTATAGTTTTTCAGAAAATTGAATTTCAACTTTTGCTCAAAAAGTATTTGAGCTATCAAACTCAATTTAGCACAGATAAATAGAGAATTCAATACTCTTCCTAATATATTGCATCTTAATTCAATTTATTTTGTCTCATACTCACTACGCATAGTTTTCTAGCTTGGGCACAAACATCTTTGATATGTTTCGAAGCTACGTGCCATGGTTTTTCGCCTGTATTGGTCAAAAGCCCCAATGCGTGTGCTGCTGCATTGATAATAGCTAACTTGTGTTTCTAAAAAATCATACTTATTACCAAATCATAATTAATTCAAGTGCTTACTTTAAAAAGTGGTAAGTATTGGCTCAAACTGTCATCAAACAAAGTTAGTCGGGCATAAGATAAAACAACATCTAGTTTAATTTTGCTGGTTGCAACCAAGTCAGCTAATTGTTTTACAGGATAGCCAGTTACACCTATAAATCTAGCTTTGCCTGAATTTACAATTTCTTGAATTGCTGGTAAGGTTTCATTTAAAACTATGTCCAAGGAAGGAGCAAATTCGATATCATGCACTTGTAAAATATCCACGTAATCCAGTTTGAGTCTTTTTAAAGACAAATCGATACTTTCTTTGGCTTTTTCAGCGGTAAAATCGAATTGGGATTTAATTTCTTTGTTGTAACGACACACTTTTGTTGCAATGTAGTAGGCTTGCCTTGGAATACCTTGCAATATCTAAAGAAAATAAGTTTAGCTGATTTTTAGTATGTATAACTAATTATTTACTTGGCCTAAAATCTCTTCGCACTCTCCATGGCCATAATAGGGGGCTGTGTCAATGTAATTTATACCACTTTTAAGGGCACGAGTTAAAGTTTGCCTACATTCTTCCAAATCTATGTCACTATAATAAAAAGATTATTATTGAATAATTCAAAGCAAAATTCTTACTTATATGCATAGCAAAACACTCCAGTACCAAAGGATATAGTTGATACTTTTAATCCAGTATTTCCAAAATCATTATAAGTCATTTTCTGAATTTGTTCTTCATCGTGAAAACCTTTCACATAAGTTTCAGGTAACATGTTTGTACGAATTTGGCCAATGCCAAATAAAGGTGTTTATTTATAAGTAATTTTCAAGTGATAAGAAAGGTCAAGAGTATTATTTTTGTTTGAGAAGATAATTCCTTGTAGAACATTTTAGCAACTACTGGATGTTTAAATTTTATTTATTGGGTGCCCAAAATTGTCTTATATTTATGAAAAGTTACTGTGATAAGTTGCAATTAAACCAATAAGATCGTGACCTTTTTTAATGATAAATACCAATTATTTGTTGTAATAATAAGTTAAATTTTCAACAAATAACAGTATAAATAGTATTTATCAAACCAATAACAATATGATTTATTTTTTCCAATACAGTCTTTATTGTAATAACAATTATAAAATTTCATAACAATTTGATTCTTAATTTAATTTAAACAATAACCCATTTAAAATTAATCAATCTGAATTTGCCCCATTGGTTTTAAGTTTTCAGCCACCTCAAAATTACAACCAGTCGACATTAAAACATCTTCAATACCCACCCCTTCGGCAAGTTCAATTAAAGTCAAACCATTTTCTTTATCGACATTAAACACCGCTTTTTCGGTTATAATAAGATCCACTACTTGTTTGCCTACAAATAATAATAATTTACTAACTCAATTAATAAAAACTATTGAAACATACCAGTCAAAGGTAAAGTGCAATTTTCCAAAATCTTTTTGCCACCATCTTTGGCATTATGTTCCATGCAAACTACCACTTTGGTACCAGGTGCTGCTACCAAATCCATAGCCCCACCCATACCTTTAACCATTTTACCCTAAAAAAAATTGTATTAGCAAAAACCTCAACTCATCAAAATCACTTACAGGTATCATCCAATTAGCTAAATCACCCGTTTGTGAAACTTCCATTGCTCCTAAAATAGTTAAATCTACATGTCCCCTATACAAAAAAAATATATTATAATGAATTTTATTTCAATAATTAATCTATTTTACCCTCTAATCATGGCAAAACTCTCATCACTACTAAAGAAAGAAGCTCCTGGAATGACAGTTACAGTTTCTTTGCCAGCATTTATTAAATCTGGATCCACACAGTTGGAGTGTGGAAATGGTCCTAAACCGAGAATACCGTTTTCAGATTGCAAAAACACTTCCATATTTTTTGGTATGTAGTTTGAGGCTAGCATAGGCATGCCAATGCCTAAATTAGCTGCAAAATTATTATAATTTTAATTATGTATTGAATAATTTTTGGCACAATCTTACCGTACATGCCGTCTTTAAACTCCAAAGCTGCCCTTCGGATAATTCTCTCCCTTATTTCAGCAGCAGGGTTTTTTTTCACTACAGACTCAATGCTGTCTGAGAGTTTTTGTACTGTAACTCGCTCTATTCGTTTTTCGTATTTTTCCCCTAAAACTATCCTATCTACATAAATTCCTGGCACATGCACTTGATCTGGAGGTATACAGCCTAGTTCTACAATTTCTTCTACTTCTACAATCGTGACTTTAGCCGCTCTAGCCATTGTAGGATTGAAATTTCTAGCTGATTTGCTACAAATTTTAGAAATCAGTTAAAAATTCTATTCCTGGCTCTAAATTACTAACTTGAAAATAAGATTTCCAGCAGGATCGGCTTTCCAAGCTTTAATCAAAGCAAAATCTCCAGTAATAGCTTCTTCCATAATATAATCTTTGCCATCAAACTGCCTGGATTCTCTTTGATTGCTGGCAATTTGAATTTTTCCTTTTTCATCGTATTTAATGGGAGAACCACCTTCGTGCACCAAAGTCCCATAAGCTGTAGGAGTAAAAAAGGCTGGAACACCTGCACCACCTGCTCTTATACGTTCTGCTAAAGTACCCTACCAATAATGATTATTAATATTATTTGTATACTTAAAAACATGAAAATTACTTGTGGTGTTAATTCTACTTCTAATTCACCAGCAAGGAATTGTCTTTCAAATTCGGCATTTTCTCCCACATAGCTGGCAATTATTCTCTTGATTTTTTTCTGTTTAAGTAACAAGCCTAAACCGAATTTGTCTACGCCAGCATTGTTTGAAACCACAGTGAGATTTTTGGCTTGGTGCTGTAGCAAGGCCCCAATTAAGTTTTCTGGTATTCCGCATAATCCGAATCCGCCTACTAGTAATTTGGATTCGTCTTGGATGTCGTGTATCGCTTCTTTGATGTTTTTGTAGATTTTTTTGTTGGAGGGTTGAGTGGCAAATGTACATACAAGAATCTACAATAGGACAAGATATTGATTTTATATGTTGGGCTTTAAATTGAAGGTGGATAATATACATTTAGGAATGTAGTATTCATGTTTATCTACAAGTTTTATATTTAGTTTTTTCTTCGATTTCCGACAGGAGATATGGACCACTGCGCGCTTAGTAACTCACCCTGTATATTAACTTCCAACCTGTTTTGTATCACGAGAAATTCTAATTAATAAATCCTGAAAGTTTCAAGTTGCTGTGATGGCTGAAAATATTTTTCAAGAACCTTCAAAGAGGATTTTTATGATTTTTTAGGTATCAATGAATAGAAAAATTCGTAACTTTGTTTGTGAGTTTTATATCAACTTTCAACTTGTTTTGTATCATAAGAAAACTCTAATTAATAAATCCTGAAAGTTTCAAGTTGCTGCGATGGCTCAAAGTATTTTTCAGGAATCTTCAAATGTGATTTTACAGGAATTTTATGATTTTTTCAGGTATCAATGAGTAAAAAAAATCGTAACTTTGGTTGTGAGCTTTATATCAACTCCAAATTTGTTTTGTGTATCATGAGAAAATTCTAATTATCAAATCCTGAAAGTGTTACGTTCCGGTGATGACTCACAGTATTTTTCAGGAACCTTCAAAACACACAGAAATGTTATGATTTTCTCAGGTATTAATGAATAAAAAAAATCGTAACTTTGGTTATGAGTTTCATATCAACTGCCAACTTGTTTTGTATCATAAGAAAATTCTAATTAATAAATCCTGAAAGTTTCAAGTTGCTGTGATGGCTCAAAGTATTTTTCAGGAACCATCAAAGGTGATTTCAATGATGTTCTCAGATATTGATGAATAAAAAAAAATATAACTTTGTTTGTGAGTTTCAATATCAACTTCCAACTTGTTTTGTATCATGGGAAAACTCTAATTAATAAATCCTCAAAGTTTCAAGTTGCTGTGATGGCTCAAAGTATTTTTCAGACACCTTCAAAGGTGATTTTACAGGAATTTTATGATTTTTTCAGGTATCAATGAGTAAAAAATATCATAACTTTGGCTGTGAGTTTCATATCAACTTCTAATTTGTTTTGTATCATGAGAAAACTCTAGTTATCTAATCTTGAAAGTGTCAAGTTGCTGTGATGGCTCAAAGTATTTTTCAGGAACCTTCAAACGAGCCTTTAAAGATGATTTTACAGGATATATTTTTTTTTTGCAGGTATCAAGGAGTAAAAAAATTCGTCTAATCAATAAATCCTGAAAACTTCAAATTACTGTGATGGCTCAAAGTATTTTTCAGGAATCTTCAAAGGTGATTTTACAGGAATTTTATGTTATTTTTAGGTATCAGTGAATAAAAAAATTCGTAACTTTGGTTGCGAGTTACCTATCAACTTCCAACTTGTTTTACATCATGAAGAAACTCTTATTAATAAATCCTGAAAGTTTCAAGTTGCTGTGATGGCTTGAAGTATTTTTTAGGAACCTTCAAAGGTAATTTTAAATTGATCTAGTGAAAAATAGCAACAGGAAAGATTGATGAAAATTCACTTATAAAACTTGAATGGATAATGAAGGTTTGTTGAACTGATTCTATAATTTCACTGTGAGCGTTTTTTGTATTATTTATTCAGAGTTGAGCCAAGTACTGAGCAAATGTACTTAAGGTATTAAGCATTCAATATTTAATATTAGTATTTTATTTAAAGTACAAAAAAACAGTATGGGTATAGCAGTATAGTACATTATTATTTTCAGTATACAGTATTTAGAGTAGGTACTTTTTATATGCATGTGAGTACCTATGTAAGTACTTACAGTATTTTTGTGTTGTGTACCTACTTAAAGTATTAAAACATCTGTACTTCAAGTACCTAGGGTCTATATTGTCATATCTTAATAATAAAGGAATAAAGGTGGATCATTTTCTAGAAAACTACTTAAACTGAGACTCCAGATAAGTACTTAGAGTACTTACAAGGTAAAATATTGCAGCCAAAAGAATCTCGAATCAGGAATATATACAAAATTCTGAAGACAAAACTAAAGCAACTTGGAACCTAGTTAACAAAATTACAAGGCCAAATAGCAAGAAAAAAAACATATTTGAAAACTTTTCAAGTAAATATAATAGTAAAACTGAAACACTAAATAAGATCAACAACTATTTTGTCAATGCATGCAATTCTTCCAGGTTTGATTCAGACAGGGATACAAATTTTGCTCAAAACAGGAATGAAAATTCAATTTTTTTGAGACCAGTTACTAAATTAGAAATTGTTAAAGTCATGAAAAATCTCAAAAACAAAAGATCTGTTGGTCACGATGAAGTGCCTGTATCTGTTTTAAAGGAAGTAGCCGAAGAAGTCTCTGGTCCTCTTTCCTATGTTCTAAATTTGTCATTTGTTACAGGTATTTTTCCATCTAAACTTAAAGTGGCTCACGTAAGGGCAATTCACAAAAAGGGAGATGCAGACGAAGAGAAAAATTATCGACCGATTTCCCTCTTGTCAAATATTAGCAAGATATTTGAAAAATGTTTGTATGAAAGACTTACATCTTTTTTTTGATAAGTATTCAGTAATAACTGACAGACAGAATGGCTTTCGAAAGGGCAAATCTACGATTAGAGCTATTTATCAAGCAATAGAAAAGGATTATACAATGCTAATGTGCATGGACCTATCGAAAGCCTTCGATTCTGTGAATCATGACATTCTGTGTGAAAGGTTGGAGGCATATGGTGTGCATGGTGTGGCACTGAGTCTGATAACTTGAGCGATAGAGTGCAGATGGTGGTGGAGAATGATGAGCTGGGTGCTTTGTATAAATCGGTGGAGGTGGTAATTTCTAGGAAGGTTCCTCAGGAATCAATCCTGGGCCCTCTATTGTATATTATTTATGCTAATGGGGTCCCGGATATTTCTGAGGAATATATTGTTCTGTACGCTGATGATGTATCTGTTGTGTTTAGTGAGAAAACAAAAGAAATGCTCGTTTGTAAGGCGCACGCTGCAATGGACCTGCTTTATAAGTATTTCCTGCAGAATGATCTACTTTTAAACGTCACTAAAACGCAATATCTTACTTTTGGTAACAGAAAGGAAAATGATATTTTAATACCTTACAATGGTGATCAGCTTGAGTTGTTGGAGAGTTTGCGTTTTTTGGGGGTGCAAATTGATCAGAGGTTGGATTGAAAGGCACACATTGAGAGCCTAGCATGCAGTATATCCAAATACTGCTATGCTCTGAGCATAATAGCTAAAGAAGTAAGCACTTTGGCTGCCATAAACGCTTTTCATGCTTATATCCAGTCTAGGCTACGATATGGAGTTATTTTTTGGGGTGGCTCATCTGATGTGCACAGAATTATGGTCATGCAGAAAAGGTGCATGTGGAGTATATTTTGTATGAGGCAGCAAGAAAGCTGTAGGCCTATTTTTCTAAAATATCAAATATTGACTGTGATAGGAATGTATATATTGGATACTGTGTTATTTTTATGATAATAGAGATCTCTTTTCTGATTGTGATTTGAAGCACTACTATAACACTTGCAACAAAAATAGTATGGTACCTGAAAAGTGCAATTTTGCTTACCTACAAAAAAATGTTAAACACTGCGCTATAAAGATTTTTAATTCATTGCCAGAGAGAGTTAGATGTTTGTCGAGAAGTGAACTTAAATCTGTTTTGTATAAATACCTAATCAATAAAGCATTTTATAGCATCAGTGAATTTTACAATGATGAGGATAGGACAACTCTTCTGGGTTCGTTGGAAAATAATCCATAGATGAATTCAATAGGCACTCAAGTGCAGAGAATATAATAGTTTGTGTAAATCTGTTGTTTTTTGTTGTGTTTTCTGTTTTTCTTTATGTTGTATAAGGCTCGGCCATGAAATGTCCTTTTAATGTTTATATTACTTGTGAGGGAAAATGATATTGAATATCATTATTGAATGTATAGGCGCAGTTATAGTGTTAAGATCTAGTAAATCTATTAAATGGTATATTTTCACATTGTGACATTATTCTACACCCTTCTGGGTTTTTTGTAACTGAACAAATAAAGAATATCTATCTATCTATCTATCTACTGAATTGAGCAGGTACTTAATAAATACTTTGAGTACTTACTTTTGAAAACTACTCAAGTAAATTCAAATTTTCAGTACACTTTTATGTAGTAAGCAGGTACTTAAAATAAATTGCTAATTTTAAGTCCCAGTACAAGTACTTTTTGAATGTTTATTGTAGTAGTAGGTACTTAAGTAAAATACTTCATACTTCAAGTATACTTTTCTAACCTTAGATATTATGTTATCCTATAAAGTATACTTACTTTATTAACATTTTTAGTGCTTAAACCTATTCTTCTATCCCTAATTACCCTAAAACTGACATTATTTGATACAAAAAACAGGGATTTAAGCATTTTTTCTCTTCAAAAACTTGCACTGGCTCTTTTATCAAATGACCCTTACTTGCAACACAGGACAGATTAAAATATCAAGCAAACGAAAACAGAATTTCCATAAATTATGAGATAATTAACAATAAATATTCATATTTTGTTGATTTTCAGATTATAGATAACTAAAATATTATTAAAAAAAATCAAACAACAGTGTTGCCAAATAATCTGCTTAGAATTAATTGAAAATAAAAAAGTATTTTCATCTTTTTCTTTTACACACTAATAGAAAAAGACACAGAGTGATCCATCAAATTATTTATGCGGTGTTGCCATCATTGCTGTCAAAATTGGAAATGTTGATTTTTAGACCTGACAAATTTATCAAAAGCAGAAAAAATGATTATTTGTGTTTTTCAGTAAGTCCTATTGCAATTTCTGGTAATTATTGCCTCAAAATAATTAATATCTAAAAAAAAACAACCATAAATTCTTGATATCACAATCAACCATAACCTCAATTCGATTATATCGAAAAATCAAAAACCAAAAATGGGATATAAAGCAGCAATTCAAGTCCTCAAGTAAGTACCAGAGCAATTTTAATCTTTATTTTACCTCAAATTTTATAGACAAGCGGAAGATTTCAAACCCAAAGTCCTCCAACAATCTGATTTGTTAAATGATGCCCAAGCCTGGACGAACCAACAAAAACTGCTCAGCATTTACCATCAGGTACTGGTACTCGATCTGGAATACGCCCTAGACAAAAAAGTCGAACAAGACTTGTGGAATATCGGATTTAAAACTTACATCACCAACTTACAAAACAAAGCAAGAGACAAAAAGAACTTACAACGTTCAGAAACTCAAGCCCTATTAACTTGGGCTTTAGAAGCAGCCTCTGGCTTTTATTTAACCCTATTACAAGAATTATGTAATATTTTTGATATAGATTTGCCATTTAGACGTAGAGGGATTATATATGGACAAACAACCATATGTGATCCAGTTAACATGCCCCAACTAGCTTCTTGTTCGTATATTTGCCAGTATTGTTTGGTGCATTTAGGAGACATTGCTAGATATAGAAATCAAAGAAAACAAGCTGAGACTTTTTATAGACAAGCAATTTTAGTTTCTCCTAACAGTGGCCACCCTTATAATCAATTAGCTTTGCTTGAGGCTAGCCAAGGGGATAAATTGTCTACAGTTTTCTATCACATTAGAGGCATTTGTGTTAAAAATCCTTTTCCAGCCTCTACTGCTAATCTTATGAATGTTTTATCTAATGCCATTGATAAAGAAAGCCATTTGGAAAACATACAAACTAAAATGACTGTAAATGAATATATTCGTTTATTCCTTTCTGCCCATGGGCATTTTCATATTGTAACTGACCTAAAACAAGCCCAATTGCAAGTGCAAAGCTTAAACTCTGTAATGACAGCCCTTGTAGCAACCCAAAGCTTTAAAAAGCAACAACTAATTAAAATCACTATAATTAATTTGTATGCGTTAACACATTTGGGTAGAGATTTGACCAATGATGAACTTAAAGTTAAAGATTTAATTTTGGAATTGATTGCTGGGTCTTTGAGTGCCTTTTTGATGCCAGTTTATACTTTACAAAATGATGAAGGGCTGACGAATTATTATGCTTTGCCCGCTGTTAAGCTGCTCATGTATTTTTTGAAGAATAATGTCAATGTTTTAAAATGTAAAGTGTTTAGGGAGAGAATGCAAATATGGCCCAGTTTGTGTAAACTAGTCAATGCAGCTCAAGGATTACTAATAGGATTTAATTATAACAAGTGTATGTTGTTAGTTATTATTGTTTTAGTTTTTATTATTAATTATTGTTTTTGTTAGTTTCAAAATGTTCTCTGCACGAAGACAGATATCTGCAAGGATTTTTGCCTCTGGAACAAAATCTAAAAGAGTTCAATTTTGAAGTGGAAATTGAAGATGATGAAGTGGAAAGTATTGTTAGAATGAGACGGATTATTGATTTTGCCAAGTGGCTTTGCGACTATGATTTGGATGGTACCAAATTGATAATAAAGTAATATTTGAGTTTTTTTTTTGTTAAGTATTTAATAATTAATTTTTTTATTATTTAGAAGTGAAACTAAAGGGTTTATTAATTTTGAAGCCGTTTTGTCTCAGCCGGATCCCACTCGTGATCTTTTGGAAGAAATGAAGTCGTTCAACATTAAGGAGATTAGAGAGAATACAATTAATAATGGTAAGTTGTTTCCGTGTGAGTTATTTCTTGTTGATAATTGAATTAATAATAGGTTTGTTTCTGCAGAAATCACAAACCAGTCAGAGTGAATTTCATTGGTTGAAACTAATTTTTTGACTGTTTCTGATTGTTTTCAACCAATGAAATTGGCTCGAATTGGTTTGTGATTTCTGCAGAAACAGACCAGATAGGCCACTTTTATGTGCCAGAGGAATGTGGCAAATTATGATTATTTTTTCCAAATGAGCTCAGAGATTGTAGTCCTCTACTAAGATGAGAATCACTGAAAATTTCAGCTTTCTATCTCTTATAGAAAAAAAGGTATGGGTCTTTAAAGTTTTACCATGTTATAAACTGAAATTAGGCCTTTTTGAAAACGCTTATCCGATGAACCTGATCACCAGCTGTTTGTTTTTTATCTTTCTTTAATGAGTACAATTGGAAAAAGACATAGTACTTCAGGTGGTGATCTGGGTAATAAGATCAGTGTTTCCGGATAGGCCTAATTTCAGTTACCGTTTATAACACAGTTATAACAGTTAGTCGCTAAAAAATCCTTATACTGAAACGATGAAATTTCAATTTTTTTTATGTTGAGATTTTGTATCTAAATAATCGTTGAGAACCCCTCAAACTCCATACACTAAATTATTCTCAGATTTGAAGCTGAAATCTATGAAAAAAGGCACTCAGAAAAACGAAAAATTGATAAATTTACCCCAAATTGCTTAACGCGATTTAATTTCTGGAACTTTTCAGGGATTGTAGTTCTCTACTGAGATAAGAATCACTGAAAATTTCACCTTTGTATCCATAATAGAAAAAAAGTTATGGGTCTTCCAGGTTTTTAAAAATCGAGGGATTTTTCACCTAACAAAATTTGTACACCGATTAACTGTACTAACTGACATATTTCCATGTATTAACAGATATTTCTATATACCTAATAACAAGTTATTGCCAATTATTTCCATGTATTAACAAAATATTTCCACATATTGCCAGTTATTTCTCTAGTATTATCACATATATATTACCAAGTATTGCCATGCTATTGACAGACTAAAACCAAATATTTGTCTTGCCAGAATTTGAGGTATTCACATATCCACAGGTATTCACATATATTGCCTAGATATCTACAAGTATTGACATACAGTGTATTTCAAAAGGCTGGGAACGGTCAAATATTTCCATATCGGATCGAAATAGAACTACGAAATTTTCTGCCTAATGGGTAATTAATGATGCCCGATTCAATGATGACATCGAGAATGTTGTCAAGTTTACAGGTTTTCAGATAATATAGGTAACTTCTTTTTTTTTTTAATAGAAATACACCTTATTTTTGGTACTCTATTGTAAGTGAAACCTCCTGATTTCAAATCCCCATTTCAAACGGTTTTTGAAATGTGGCAGCACAGACTTTTTGTTCAAAAGTTGGAAAACGGTGGAGTATTTTAACAAAGGCTTAAAATAGGATATTCAAAATTTGAGTGGTTATTGTGATGCCCAATTCAATGATGGCATCAACAAATATCAAAATACCGATACGCTGGGATTCACTCAGTTCGAAATTCATTTTGACAAAACTTTGAAGGAACTTGGCACATCTGATAATTACCTCTCCCACTGGAAAATAAACAAATGAATATCAAAATTTTAGTTATTTAGCGTACGTGTATTCTTTCATGTTATTGTTTTGACAAATTGTCAAACAATACAGGGAGTATCAGGTATGAGTACAAATATTTTAGCATGCAATAATATGACCTATTTCAAGCCAAGACTGTCCTATAAGGCTATGAATCATGAGTCAATTGTTAAGTATTTTCGGAATTATTGCAAAATTTAAATTTAAAAAAATGTTAACAACGTGACAACATTGTAGAGATAATCTCTACCAGGATATTAATGTAAATAAAACTGATAAATTCAATTTTTTTGCAAGCATTTCATTTATTTCCACCTGTTTAGGCGGGCACACACATGCGGTATTCGGCGAGTCTCGAATCACAAATATTTGCTCTTCGGCAAGTAGTGATTAGTGTGTATGGGTTGCTATAGCGAATTTTTGCCCGAGCAACCCATACACACTAATCGCTACTTGCCGAATAGCAAATATTTGTGATTCGAGACTGGCCGAATACCGCATGTCTGTGCCCGCCTTTACGTTTTGGTTTGTTATTCGCTCTCAAGTAATGTAAATAATAATTTGCATTTTTATCACTTTTTAGTGAAAATAAAAAAAATGTGCCTTTTTATTAAGTTGTGAATTATTGCACTCAATGACATTTTTGCACTGAACAAATTTTACACACTTACACTTCCCATATCACGCAATCTTTGTGACTCGGGCACAATGTTCTTTCATCAGGTGGGTGCTTTTCTATTGGGAAATCTTTCCCTGTGAATTCTGGCGGCTAAATGAGCATTTTGCAACGATTCTGCCTTAATAAGTATCTGCATATTCGACGTTTGTGAATATTTTATTTTCAACCACCTATACTTTTTTGCACTATGTTGCCAAATGTTTAGATACCGAATTACGAGTGAAGGTGTCATGTTTTTTCAATTTTTTATTATTGTTGTTGACTAAAAATGCATTATTACTTGATAATTGAATGAGTTAACTATTTTTTTTTTGATCGCATAATGATTAAAATTTTCTTTATCTTTCAAATATTTGT
The DNA here is from genome assembly GCA_917834065.1 of Ceutorhynchus assimilis. Classification (NCBI taxonomy): domain Eukaryota; kingdom Metazoa; phylum Arthropoda; class Insecta; order Coleoptera; family Curculionidae; genus Ceutorhynchus; species Ceutorhynchus assimilis. The sequence continues at coordinate 43,196,767 of OU892284.1, read as the reverse complement.
CAAAAATTGTCATAACTTCAAAGACCTTTTTCTTAAAAATTATTAAGTTTGGATAGAGTGACATTTTTGCCGGTATTATTAAGATAGATAGATAAAATATTTTCCTGGGGTAATATTTTCTCAAATCTCGAATTGACCCCTAGAAAATGTAATCAGTGATTTGTACACCGAATAAAAAGGTAAAAAACCCCTAGTCATAAATGTGAAAGTGGCCTATTAATATTATTAAGGAATAATCCTATAAGTTCAAATATAAATGTAAATTTCTTCTTTGGTAGAATTTCCAGAAAAAAAGGCTGGTATCCTGAAGCCGCAAGGTTCATTGGAAAAATCCAGAGAAGAGAGAGAAGTGAAGAAAACCGTCGAGGAAAATACGTCAGAAATAGCTCAGAAAAATGCAGAATCCACTCGCACTAAGCGACCTAAACAAAACGCCATTTTGCAAAGTATATTCAAAAAAATGGAAGAAAGCAAACAAGTAAAATTCAACGTGGCTGAGGAAGCAACCCAAGAACCAATCAAAGTCGCTGATGCAAATCCACCCAATCAATTCACCAACCCCCCTCAATTGAGAACTCAAAGTTTCAATCAAAATCATCCAGCTTTTCCTTTACAACCCCCTCAGTCAAATGATTACTTAACAAACCTGAGAAATTTGAGCAAAGGTGCAGACAATATGATGCCTCAATTCTCAAAAAACTTTTCAAATTTGCCTAATAATCAACCTGCGTTTAATCAATACAGCGTGCCCCCACCTCAATTTAACTCTTGGGGCAGGGAAGATTTAAAACTACCCCCTGCAACCAATCAAAACACTTGGTGGCCTCAAAATCAACCATACAACCCTCAAACTTACACTTACCCAAACCAATATAATCAAAACTATCCACAACAATTTTATCAAAAGCCTCCTAATTTTGACACTTTTTCATCTCCATGGCCAATCATGAACGACAACTCAATGTCGATGAGGCAAGCCATGCTAAAAGAGGCCACTACAAGTCAAGAATATTCATTGTTCAACAACACAAGTTGGAATCCCAGTTTACAAAGTCAACCGAGACAAGTTGAAAAGGTTTTCAATGGGCCTCAGCATTCTTTGTTTGGAGGGCCTGGGCCACAGTCTTTGGCTCAGCTTTTGGAGCACCAACAAAACCAAATTGGACCGAATTTTAGACCTGATACTTAATTGATAATTGGGTAATTTTTTGGTTTATTAATTTGAGGAGGATTTTGCTAAAGAGAACCAGATTTTGTATGCGGGTGCCATTGTAATGTTCTAGTCTAATTGACTGAATGTGGGATCTTTGTATAAAAAAAAAAATACATTATAATCTACATTGACTATAAATATGTTTTGTTTGACCATAATTTGTTGAAGTTTAAAATTCATAAAGTAAAGTACATTTTTGTATGTTTTATTTATCTTCCACTCTGAGGCTGTTTCATAAAATCTTCATTGTACAGTGTCCAAATTGGCTCACCCTGTACAAAACAATTCTTGTTTGTAAGAAGTTTCATATTCAAATTGAGAATTATTATCTGAAATAGATTGTTCTAGGAATCAAAATAAAAACAACATACTTTTACAAAGTATATAATAGCTTCAAATTCAACATCAGAGTAAGAAGGGGGGCGCTGGACATTTCAAAAAATCATGAATACTATTAAGAGATTAATTACATCTCAACTTGAAAATTGCCAGCAATATTAAGCTAAAAAATAGTCTGGAGTTAATTATAAAATGGGTCAGAGAAAATATATCATATGTATTTCTGGGGGATAAAGCAAGTAAAAAAAAAAATGAAAAAATTCAAAGTCAAGCTGCAGTCTCCACTTCCATGGGCTCAGAGGCGTTACTTTCGGACTTCTTCTTCTTCTTTTTGGCCTGTTTAGGGTTGGCCGAACTGTTTAGAAGAGTCTTGAGTTCGGGGTTTGTTATTGAATGTTCGGATTCGTACAAGTCTACATCAACAGGCAAACCTAAATAATATGTAATTGAATTATGATTTATTATTTTGATTTATTTGTAATATTACCAGTAATTTTGTGAGGTCCATTGGGCATGATGAGTACAGTGAATTTATATTGGGCAACAATTTCACCTGGAAAAAAAATTGAAAAATGTAATTAAAATTTGCCTATTATCTATATTGAAAATAGTATTTTACTTAGTAGTTATCAGTAATAGATTTACATCAAATTAATCAGTAGGATCAATTGGAATTTCTTTTGAATCATCATAAGTAAAATAAAACCAAAAATATTACAAATTAATACAAACTTACTAGGTTTCTCATACAAAACCTGGAAAGGTTCCACAAGCTTATTCTTCACACACTCATTGACGCCCATTTTAGCTTTAGTTTCATCTTCAAAATATTTCAAATTAAAAGGCATGTTGCCGTGCTTGGTTCTAACTTCAGTGTAGAACATTCTGGAAGCTTTCAGTTTCAACTGATAAGTCTCGTCAGTTTTTTTGTAAATTGACACTCTGGTGTCGGTTTCTTTGCCTACACCTTCGCCCGTACTGACCAAGATGTCCAAAGCGTACACTTCGTGTTTGTCCAATTCGAATTTTTCGTGCTCTTTTCTTTGAGCATCATTGGGATTCTAGAACATAATAGTTAAGTATTATGTTTTCCGTTAGAAGAATTTATTACTTAAGTAGGTATAATTTGTATAAAAATCAAGAATATTTTTGCATCAAACAATATAATCAATTGGAAAAGTTTTAAAAAAATCATCATTTTAATACAGTACAACCTTGATAATCCGAACAACTGCTGAAAATCGCTTTATGTAAAATTAAATAGGTAATAATGTTCTCAAAGCCAGATCAGAAGATGTCGTACCGACCAACCTGACTTACAAAGAAGCAGTAAAATGTTTTCAGAATTGTTTGCAATGGGCAGAACAAAATTCTGAAACAGCTGAGAACATTTTTCTTCTAAGGTCCGGTTTATTCATCTTCAGGTAAACTTGCTGGTAATTATGCGCAAGATAAATTTACCATTTTATAATTGTATTGGTCGGCAAATAACTGGCCGATCAATGGGATTACAGATTGTGTTTTTAACTGTCAGATTTCATACCTGACAATTTATGAAAAGGTGAATAAACCGGCCCTAAAAGAAATGAAAAAGAAGGCGGAACTGGAAGAATCAGCCAGTAAGGAGCAAAAAAAAAAAAAAATAGTTATTTATTATACAAAGGGAAAAAGTACTAGATTATAGCGCGAGGTGTGGTTTGCCTGATACAACACAGAGAGCGCTAAAATCTTACTTTTTTCCATGTATAATACACTATTTTTTTCTGTGACAGGAAAATCTCAACATTTTCCATCTATACATTATTCCCTTTGAGAAAAAAATTTGACTGGTACCTGTTACTTTTTTCCCTTGGGAAAAAAATTGACTGGTACTGGTACTTTTTTCCTGTGGGGAAAAAAATAGTATATTGTTTTATTAGGAGTAAAAGTGATACTTTTTGTGGCGAGACTAAATGTTTGATAATTTTAGACGAGCCACAAAAAGTTCTTTTCTTCGAATAAAACATGCGATTTTTTCCGCAAACGGTATTCAAAGCGATGGAATCTAGGAAATTTTTTGAGTCGTCACTTTTTTGTCCGGCCATGAGCGTACAAAAAAGTACCTTTTTGTACGCTCACGGAACGCGCGAACAAAAAAGTAACCAAAAAAATGACGTCTGTGAAGTCAAACTTCAACATTAAGAATTAAGGTTAAAAAAGTCGTGATTTTTTGATGTTTACGGAAAAAAAACTTTTTTCCCATGGGAGAAAAAGTGACATTTTTGCCCCTGTCAACAGGTACAAAAAGTCTACTTTTTTCCCATCACAGAATTTTTTTTTTTTTTTTTCTCACTAACCTAAGTTAAACTAGGAGTTAATTACGTACATATTTTTCTTAGGCTCAGTTTATTCAGCTTCACATTAACTTGTTGATAAGGTAACTGCAAGATAAATTTACTGTTCTATAATTCTACAGGTTGGCAGACAACTGGCCAACCAATAAGATTTCAGATTGCGTTTTTATTCGCCAAATTGCATATACTTGACAGTCTGTATCAGAAAGCGAATAAACCAACCCTTAAAAATTAGGGTTATTTTTGATTATTTGCTTATTTATTGCATATTTAAGTTAAATTTACTACGTATTTTGATAATCCAAACAAATCGGTAATCCGAACTGACCTTAGCAATAATTAGTTCGGATTATCAAGGTTGTACTGTATTCAAATTAAATAAATAAATCATAGAAATAAATAAATAAAATTATTATTACAGTTACCTGTATGATTGTTTTTTCACAATCAATTTTGAATTGTTTGAGTTGATGGCTCAACATGCCCTCGACAGGTTTGCAATTGAAGGATTCTGCAACTTTTTGTACAGAATCTGTGATTGTGTAGGTTTCGTTGCCGGGTTTTAGGAGCCTTAAGGCAGCTTGGGCGGCATAGTGGGCTGCTAAAATCGCATCAGCTTTCCTGCCTAAGAATGAATGAAACATTTTATACACATTTTGAAAATTTGGCGACATTATGAGGTACAAACATGTACAGGGTGGCTTAAATTCAAGCCTCATCATTGGGATCTGGTAACCGTAAGAGATACGGGGTCGGTTAAATTATGGCAAAGTTGCGCAATTTTATGACCAATAGAATGCCATTTTAAAACTAGAAAGATTCCGAATACTTCCGGAGATATTCGGCAAAAACCGAAATTTTGTAAAATCGTTTTTATTTTTTCCTGAGTCTATTTGAAGAGCAATTTCAAAATAAATGCCACTTCATCGTTGTCACTTTTTCCCCTGATGGTGCTACTAAATTTGAATTTTGACGTTTCGTCTTTAGGCGGCCATCCTCAAATTCCTTTTTTTTAAATACGGACCTGGATTTTTAATTTGTGATTTTGTCATCTTTGGGCATTCTTAAACCGACACTGTTTATAATTTTTCAATAACACAGTTAAAAAAGCAGGTCCGTATTTAAAAAAAATAAATTGATGATGATTCCAGACGAACGAAACATTGGATTTTAAATACAATACTGTCATCTTGTAGAGAAGAAAAAGTGACAACGGGAATGTAAAATTAGTTTTTCATAATCTTTTTAAATAAAATCAGGAAAAAATGAAAACTATACGAAAAAAACATAAATTTCTTGTTTTTCTTGAATTTTTTCCTGATTCCATTTAAAAAGATTTTGAAAAACTAATTTCACATTCCCATTGTCACTTTTTCTTCTCTACAAGATGGCGATATTAAAATTGAAATCCAACGTTTCGTTCCTCTGGAATCATCGTCAATTTATTTTTTTTAAATACGGACCCCGTATCTCTTACGGTTACCAAGATCCCAATGATGAGGCTCGAATTTGGGCCACCCTGTACTGACCAATAGGATGTAAACAAACAAACTTTCCTTTTTGCATATAAAAAGTATCAAAATTGTCCCTGTATCAATTTTCCAGGAAAATTTTGAAACGTGTGAGACTATATTTTCAATTAATTCAGTTATTGTAAGTAGATTTTCATGAACTTCTCTTGTGAGTATTTTTCACTGGATCAATTGGAAATTTTACTGATAGGAGCCTCTGAACTCTTCTCTTCTTACCCCAAAAGTTTCAAAATTTTCTTGTCATGAATTTTCCAGAAAAAGTCTCCAAATTGTAATCAAACCCAATTCCCAGCGAATCAAGACAAAACCTGGCAACACTGTTGTGTTAATATAAAATAAATATCATACATAAACTATAAAGGATGCATCAAGCAGTGTTGCCAGTAGTAGCAGTATTTTACTGCCACATTAAACTTACACTTGATACTTTTATTTTTCAGCCCATGTTTTGTTGAAAGTACTAAGTCATTATTTTATTTTAAAAGCAATGTGGCAACACAACCTAGGGCAACATGGGATTTGAATCTCTAATCTCTTATTGGCTAGAACCTGTATGTATGTCGCAAAAGCGCGGCAAAAGTGGGAGACTAAATACAACTTTCTTACCTGTGATTTTTTGATCAGGTTTAGCGCCAACCACAACGGTGTGAGCTACAACTGCAATGAAACCATCAATGTGAGCTCCTAAATCACTGAAAAAATAATGATTATATTTCAAATTGATTAATTTCTTATAAGTGGATTTTTCAATAATTATTACTTTATCAGAGTATTTATTTGTCTGATCATCTTTATAAGTCTGTAGGATCAATTGGAAATGTTTTGTTCATCATTTATATTCAAATAAAAGTACTCCACAAACCAACTAGAGCAAATTTCATTGGTTGAAAATACTAAAAACTGGTTGTTTGCACCAATCAAAAACGCTCTTGACTGGTTTGTGATACCTGTGTGAACAAACCTACTTACACTTTAGCTAAATCTCCCTCTTTCAATATACAATCAGGCTCGCTGGGCATTGGGGAAAAATGGCATATACAGTTGTTTACCGAGACACACGTAGGAAAGGCAATACCTTTTTTCAACTCCTTTTCTTTTTTGAAAACTTTACTAGTTTCCTCGTTTAAAAGCTCGTCTCCGTAATTGCAAATTTCCCTCACTGAAGCACCAGGAACGCATTTTTCAATAACAAGCTTCAATATTTCTAAAAAACCGATTTTCACTTAAAAAAACCACATGGCATTGTGCTATAATAAACATGCTCCGTTCCATATGGGGCTCGAACAGTTTACAGCTTACAGGGCTGAGTCCCTAAAATTTTTAATAGTGTAAAACAAAACTCACTGTTAACAATATCCCCTGCCATTTTATATTTGGTAACAACCAAATCTTCAGCGATAGTTTTTTCCTCCACATCTTTATCGTCCGCCATGTTCGTCACTTTAACCAGTTAAAAAAAAATGGAATAGAAATGTCAATGAATTGTCATTTGAGAAAAAAGTTTTTTGGTACAAGAGGGCGCTAGTGGTAATTTTGGAGAGTGTGTTCTATTTACTCTAATTGCTCTATGAAATAATAATAAAAATAGAAAACTAGGCCCAGGTTTGCTCCATTTCAATTGTTCTGAATGTATGGGTTATTTTTTTAACGTAAATAGAGTATCTATGTTCACGTTCGGCTATGAGGTCGAGTAAATGGAACTCCCTCAACATGTTCACCGATTTTCAGAGTGAGAGTAGCTCCGAATGACTCTGAACGATTAGTTCTAAAGCTTGTAACATTGAAAAAAAAAATAGGTTCTTGGTACTTTTACCGGTGGAGTGGATATAAGACACGTAACTTTGAATTTATAGGATCAAAATTATCAATTATTTTAAAATTTTATACGCTTTATTTTGATTATTCCGATTATCTTTTGGAATGGAACGTTTGGAGTGTACTCTTTTTACTCCTTTCTTAAGATCTGAACCAGTGCAGTATCATAAATTATATTCCTTTCAAGAGTTTAGAACACTAGAGCTACTCGCTCCGGTGTTAGTGGACCTCGATTTGAAAGAGAAATGTATACAACGTCACGTGTAGTATATAGTTTATTGCTCATTCCGCCGATTTTTAGAGTACGAGTCGCTCCGAATAACTTAGAACGATTAGCTCTAGAGCTTATGAGTATTGAAAAAAATAGCGGTTCTTAATTTTTCAACTGTTGGAGTGGATTTTAGACCTGTAACTTTGAATTTATAGGAGAAAAATTATCAATAATTTTTGAATTTTATCCGCTTCATTCATTTGTCCATTTTGAAAATATATTCATCTTTGAAACTGGAATGTACCCTTTTTACTCCTTTCTAAAGCTGGGTTCGGCTATTTAGCGCGGAGTTGGAGTGGAGTGAACGGAGTTAATGGAGTCACCCCTATTACGGTAAAATCAATACCCGAACGGCTGGAGTGCGAATGGAGTCACTCGGAGTGCACGGAGTGAGCAAGCCGAACCCACCTGATGTATCCGAACTAGTGGAGTATAAAAAAGTCAAAAAGAGTGCACCCCAAACTCAATTAAATATAGGCCTGTTCGCACAGCAATCACAAACCAGTCAGAGCGAATTTCATTGGTTGAAAACAATCAGAAACAGTCAGAAAACTATTTTCAACCAATGAGATTCACTCTGACTGGTTTGTGATTTGTCTACGAACAGGCATAATATGTCTGTACAGAAATCTCAAACCAGGGTTACGATTTTCGAAACCATTCGAGTACATTTCGTATACGAAATTTGATATGATTTCGAATGCTCCCCATTTGATTTACATTGCTGTCAGTCAAATTTCGTATGCGAAATGTATACGAATGGTTTCGAAAATCGCACCCCAGTTAAAGCAAATTTCATTGGTTAAAAACATTCGAGAAACTATGCGATAAAGTGCTCTTTCAGCATGCTCGTAAGTCAAAAAATTGCAACGAATTTACTACTCTCTTTACTCTAGAACAGGTCAAAAAAAAAATGCCCTGACTCCCTTCCAAACAACTCTGTGATGAATGTGTGTTCTGCTCTGTGTTCCTTTTGTTCGGAACAAAAGTAAAGAACAAATTGTTCCTAACCTCAAAAGCAGCAAGGCAACGCAATTTAAAATTAAAAGTAATTTTTTCCCTCTATACTGTTCATAGAATCATGGAAGACGAAGAAAAGCACCACAATTTCCACGAAATGGAACTGGACGATCGTATCCTAAAAGCCATAGCGAAATTGGGCTGGGAAGCCCCTACTCTCATCCAAGAAAAGGCCATTCCGCTCCTTCTCGAAGGCAAAGACGTTCTGGTAAGAGCCCGCACTGGTTCCGGTAAGACTGCCGCCTTTGCAATCCCAGCAATTCAAAGAATATTAAATCTGAAACAAACCTCCACTCAGCAAGACATTAAAGCATTAATTTTGGCTCCAAGCAAGGAGCTTTGCAACCAGATTTGTAAAGTGGTAAAAGATTTAACAATTAAATGTTCTAGAGAGGTAAAATGCGTAGATATTGCTCCACAAGAAGATTTAAACGTACAACGTCCTTTACTTGTAGAAAAACCTGACATTATTGTAGCAACTCCTAGTAGATGTTTACAGCACATTTTAGCAGGCAATTTAAACTTAAAAAACTCCTTAGAACTATTAGTTATTGATGAAGCTGATTTAGTGTTTTCTTTTGGCTATGAAGCTGAAACTAAACAACTCCTAGAGCATTTGCCTAATATTTATCAAGCAATTTTAGCTTCAGCTACTTTAAGTGAAGATGTAAAAAGCTTAAAGAAAATTGTACTACACAATCCTGTTACATTGAAGCTGGAAGAACCTGATTTGGCTCCTGCCAGTCAATTGACTCATTATCATCTCAATGCTGAAGAAATAGACAAGGCAACTATATTGTATGCTTTACTTAAGTTGCACTTAATTAGAGGCAAAACAATTATTTTTGTTAATACAGTTGATAAATGTTATAAAATTAAATTATACTTGGAACAATTTGGTATACGTACTTGCGTGTTGAATTCAGAACTTCCTGCAGCTGTAAGATGTCATTCAGTGAATCAATTCAATCAAGGAGTGTATAATATTATAGTTGCCTCAGATGAAAAAGCTTTGGAACAGCCTGGCAACGAAGAACCAGAAAAAAAATCAAAAAGAAACAAAGACAAAAACAGTGGTGCTTCAAGAGGAATTGATTTCCAATTTGTTTCAAATGTGATCAACTTTGATTTTCCTTTAGATATTCAATCTTATATTCACAGAGCAGGCAGAACTGCTAGGGGCAACAATCAAGGAAGCGTTTTGTCTTTTGTCAGCATGAAAGAGAGCACTTTATTGGAAAAAGTTGAAAAATTCATCCAACAAGGCCAAGAAGATGTTTCATTGTTCAAATCATACCAATTCAAATTAGAAGAAGTTGAGGCCTTTAAATATAGAGCAAAAGATGCTTGGAGGGCAGTCACAAAAATCGCTATACGCGAAGCCCGGCTTAAGGAAATCAAACAAGAAATTTTCAATTGCCAAAAGTTGAAGAGCTACTTTGAAGACAACCCTTCAGATTTGCAAGTGCTACGTCACGATAAGGCTTTGCATACAGTGAGATTGCAGCAACACTTGACAGATGTTCCAGAATATATTATTCCAGCCACTTTGAAGAATTTAGCTGGAATCAGTAAGAAGACCAAGAGAAAAAGGGATGGAGGGAATGAATATACTAATAAATTAAAGGCCAAGAAGAATAATCCACTAGCCAGTATGCAATTTGAGGGATTTAAGAAGAAAAAGAAAAGGAATTGAATATTTTTGTATAAATATGTTATAATGATTAAATTAACTATTAACAATTTTAGTTTTAAAATGTACTTTTCTATGTTTAATCAAATAATCTTTCCTATTAAAATTCTTATTACAAATATCGCATTCGAAAGGTCTTTCGCCTGTATGAATAGCCCTTACATGCTTAATCAAATGCTCATTCCTACTAAAAGACATTTCACAAAATTTACAACTAAAAGGCCTAACACCAGTGTGCGTTCTCATATGAAGTGCCAGCCTGCTTTTGCTGGGAAATTTGAAAGAGCAAACACTGCAATTGAAGGGTTTTTCTCCAGTGTGTCTACGTTCGTGGATTCTGAGCTGATAGCGTTCCTTGAATTTCATGCTGCAGTGTTGGCACTGATGCGGTTTGTCGCCAGTATGGCTCATCCTGTGTTTTTCCAAGCTGTATTTTCTGTGAAATAGTTTACCGCATACGTCGCACATTAGATCGGGCATAGAGCGAGGCTTTTTGTTTGGGAAATGTGATTTGAAGTGAACATCCAAACCAGATTGTCGGGTGTATTTGTTTGGGCATAGGGGGCAGCTGAAGGGTTTTTCTTTTGTGTGCACCCTTTCAATGTGGCTGTCTAGTAGGGCTGTTTCTGTAAATCTGCGGCCGCAGTCTTCGCAGGAAAAAGGTTTGTCTTTTTTAATGTGTACTTCTTGGTGCTTTTTGAGTTTGGCATGTCTGTTGAAAAATTTGCCGCATTCGCAAGGAAAAAGTTTGTTCAATGGAGCACCTGAGATGTGAGCGTCAATGTGCTTTTTTAAGGTAATTTTGTTTTTGAATTTCAAATTGCATTCGTGGCAAGTGTAAGTTTTTGATTTTGCTTTATGGAATGCTTTGTGTCCACCCAAAGCCCATTTGGATTTGAATTTTTTGTTGCACTCTTGACACTCTAAAGAAGTTTCTTCTAAGTCGTCTGGCTTATTTGAATTTTCATCTTCACTTTTAATAGCTTCTTCATTATCTTCTTGCTTGACCTCAATAACAAAATCATCAATTACATGCTTTGTTTTGTCTAATAAAAAATCACGTATATCGATGGGACTGTCATTACAGTAATTGTTAAGCTCTTCTTCGATTTTCATGCAGTTTATTGAAAAATTGTAAAACTCTTCCAGCTGTTCGACACACTTTTGGCAAACTACAGGGTCTCTGGTCAAGTTGAGAATTACTTTGGGAAGACATGCCTTTATTACCATTTCTAAATCTTCGTTAACTGTAATGTAATCTAAATCATTGATTATATTCAAGCAAGTCCTGCATATTTGCTTATTTGCTAATTGGTTTTCTAAATTATCATTATTGTCCTTCAATGTATTCAAGTCTATTATATTTTGGTTGATTTTAGGTTCAGGAATGTTCAGTTCCTCGAAGGAAGTTAATGAAAGCAACCCTTGATCTGCCATGGAATAATTAATTACCTGAGACTTCACTGTTTAATTTCTTAAAAGTTTTTCCTTTTCATAAACTCCCAATTTATCATTTTTCTGTTGTTTATTTATTTTTGTTGACGTTGCCAATTTATAGGGGCTTTTAACATTTTAATCGATTGGAGTGGAAAGAGAGCAGTTTTTTGTTACATGAACTACTCTAGAGTATAGAGAGCAAAGTAAACCTGAACCAAGCCCGAACATATGAGAACTGTTGGAGTCGAATAGCTGATACTTGATAATAATTTCTCCAGTTCAGATAAATATATAAAGGGGCGGTTTATTCGCCTTCTGATAAAATTGTCAAGTATGTAATCGTGTAATTCCATTAATCGACCATATAGAACAGTACAATTATCTTGCAGAAACTCGCTACGGTTGTCTCGCAGAGTTCCAAAGATAATATACACTGCTACTACAGGATAGCTTATCCTCCACAAGGCCTGTACTGTAGAGTTCAAGTTTCAATCTCACCCACCATGACAAAGCACCAATGATGACGTAGGCAGCATGTCGTTTTTCACCTAAGCGTAGTGTTTGCACCACTGGTTATGGTTCCGCAGGCTTTTGCTTTATGCATAATGAAGAAAATAGAAAGTTCTCGTGCCTCAGACTCTAAATATTTTGCGTCTGACTGTATAATTAATAAATACCAATTGTCTACTTTTATTATGAGTATGCATGAGAATACAACAAAAATTAAATAAAACATAAAAGTCACATCCAACGAAATAATTCTTAATACATACTTAAATACATTATTATTGTTTTCAAACAAAACAATTAAATAATAATAATTTAGATTTTATTCCTATTTAATTGTAATAAATATTCTTATATACACTGGTAGGTTGTTTTGAAAATTTCTTCAATATTGATTGGAAAAATGATCCAAATTTCCAATTATCAAAATCTAAATTTTAATTTGAGGTAGTACCTAGGAGAACAAGATAATCAATCAAACTAAAACTTTTTAGGGACATTTTTTCCATTAGCACTAGAAAACTTAAAAATAAATATTTTGTTTTTTTTTTTAATGGTTAAACAGTATTTGAACGATGGTAACTTGCTGATTCTAATACTGATTATTAAGTTATACAAATTGCTGCCTAAAAATTACGACTGAGAAATTTTGCTGCAAATTTCGTTGGTGAATTCAGAACATTTTGCTTTACCACCCAAATCCCCTAGAAAAACACATTTCTAGCAATTATAAATATATAAATAGGTATCTGAGACTTTACCTGTTAAATATTTAGCTTCTTTAATGGTATCAAAGCAAGCCTTTTCAATTTTATCAGCATAAGGATTCAATTGCATATACCTCAACATCATAACAGCTGAAAGAAGCAAAGCTGTAGGATTAGCTTTGTCTTGTCCAGCTATATCAGGAGCAGTACCATGAACCTAAACATCAAAAATGTTTAATTATGAAGCATTCAATTGATACAATAACTTACAGATTCAAATAAGGCTCCATTTAATCCAATATTTCCAGAGGGTGTCAAACCAAGACCTCCTACAAGACCAGCGCACATGTCAGATAAAATGTCTCCGTATAAATTGGGCATTACAAGTACATCATATTTTGAAGGGTCTTGTACCATATTTAAGCATACAGTATCCAAATATCTTTCTTCAAATTTCACATCTGGGTATTTTTTGGCCATGTCACGACAACAGCGCAAAAATAAACCATCTGACATACGCCTTAAACAATAATTTTTATTAAATACACACATAAATTCCCATATTGATAATTCTTACATGATGTTGGCTTTATGTACAGCAGTGACCTTCTTCCGTTTGTTCTCTTTGGCATACTGGAAAGCAAACTCAGCAACTCTTCTAGAAGCGTCTTCAGTAATCAATTTTATACTTTGCACAACCCCATCTACAATTTCGTGCTCAATACCAGAATATTCTCCTTCAGTGTTTTCTCTGATTGTTACCACATCTACATCGTCATAGAGAGTTTTATAGCTGCAATGTTGAGGATATGAATTGAAGAAATATTATTAAAAATATTTTCATTTACCCTTCTAAGCTTCTGCATGGTCTTACATTAGCATACAAATTAAACTCTTTTCTTAGAGCTAAATTAAGGGACCTATGTCCTTTTCCTATGGGTGTCATTAAGGGCCCTTTAAGGCCAATTTGATTTCTACAAACATTTTATTAATGAATCAATTATTAATTATTTTTCAGAAACATTATACCTGTTAACTGAATCAATAGCAGCTTGTGGTATTCCGAATTTACCATCTGGGCCTCTGACTGGGGTAACATCCACAGGTTCCCATTCGATTGGTACTTTGGCTGCATCGAAGATTTTTTGAACTGCACTGGAAATTTCAGGACCGATACCGTCTCCAGGGATAAGGGTGCATTTTTTTACTTCGCCGCTATACAGTCTTGAGCCTAGTGGCTTATTTGAAACCTGAATAAATAAATAAATTTGTATGTAGCATGTGACATAACCTAGAAAACTTTTCGTGGGTTATATAACACTTACAATTTTAAGGTTTTTGGTTGGTTCCTTATGAGGATTTTTGCTTAAAAACTTAAACAATCCACCGAATAGCTCGCTAATGCTTCTGCCATTAAAAAAACCAGACATTTTTCAAGTTTTCAATGTAAAACACCCACCAAACAAGTATTGATTGAACTCGAAACGACATGCAAAATTCGTTATAGATTATAAACAATTACTTACAATTTTTCTGAAAAATTGAGAAGCCATCGTCGTGGGTCTTTTTGTTTGTCTCTAGAGCCCCTTTTTTATTTTTAGAAACCCCTTTTTTCGAGAGAGGCAGCGGATGACAGGTGCCGAATTGGCAACAGTGCAATTGGCAACATTGCATAATTTGAATGTCAAATCTCAAAATATCAATATGGCGGATAATAATCAAGGATAATACACACTACTACTACAGCGATTGCCTATCCTCATAAGGCCTGTGTGGAACAAATCTGAAGCCTTTCGCGTGATGGAAGGTTGTTTGCACCACATATGATGATTCCGCCAGTTTTTGCTTTATGCATAGGTAAAGTTCGTTGCATGGTTCTTGAGCTACGGCTACGGAATACTGAATAGACAGAGGGGACAATGGGCTATTGCTGCGTTGTCATATCGATAATATTTATTAATACATGAAAATTGCAATAAAAATTCCTTCATTTTCATGTAATAATAAATATTATTGATATGACAACGCAGCAATAGCCCATTGTTCCCTCTGTCTATTCAGTAGTCGTAGCTCAAGAACCATGCAACGGACTATACTTGCTTTTACCGTTGATTGAAGGAGGTGTACTTCCTTCCATCAACGGTCTTAAGCCTAGTACTCATAACTGCGAAATTTGCATTTTTTTGACATTGCTTCGACAATTTGACGTTTGATACACGCATAAAACGTCAAATTGTCAACGCAATGTCAAAAAAATGCGAATTTCGCAAAGCCTATTACTTATAACCGAGAAATTCGCTTTTTTTGACATTACTTCGACAACTTGACGTTTGATTCACGCATAAAACGTCAATTTGTCGAAGCAATGTCAAAAAAGTGCGAATTTCGCAGTTATGTAAGTATTCTTTAAACTGACATTTCTCCATATAAAAATGTCATTTTAGGGATTTGTATTATTAACTAGCTGACCCGGCGGCATTTTTCCGTTTCCTATTTGGTTACCGCTACATGAGCGCTAATCCTTTAGGACTTGTAAAATTTTATCTGGCATTGCGTTTCCTATTAGGCCAGCGCACTTTGACTACCGCTACATTGTGCGCTACTCTTATAGGACTAGGACTTGTCAAATTATATCCGACGTCGCGTTCCCTATTAGACCAGCGCACGTAAATTAAATAACTACGCTCATATTGCCAGCCATGCTATTAACTATGTAGTGTCCCGAGCGACATCTCGGTAACCAGTAGGAATAGAGCTGTCAATAGAAACTTTCATCGTCTGCATGACGCATGTGCGAGACTGTCAAAAGCAACGTCTGTCATAATAGACGGGTCGACAAACAAAACATTGAAAATATGAAAAACTAATAACATTAACGTTGCTATTTATAGGTTAGGTGACTTTGTTTGTCGACTTTCTGCCAAAGTCAGTCAAAATGAAATCTTCTATTGAATGTTTGATTCCTATTGGTTACCGATTGGGTTTCCATTACAGTTTTCCGGAATTCAGGACAAAGAAGTCAAGAAATCCGGACAAAATCCGGACTTCGCCGAAATAGCTATTTATGCAACAAGTGTATTAAGTGAACCTTTTTTCACTCATGCGTGATTGTCGCATTCGCCTTCAAAATTCATATCCGTGAATAAAGGTTCATCTTACACACGTAGGTACCTATTGCACATTATTTTTTTTTCCTACTACCAATAAAATATGTATAAAAAATAAATTTAGACAAATATACCTACTTTACACCCTAATGCGTATACTGGAGTAATTTACTAGAAAAAAATGACAGTGTCGACATCTGTCATTGCATTATACCAAAGAATATTATACCTAGCTAATGCAACTAATATTCTTTGATTATACTCCATGCATTAGTATGTAAAGTGTGTAAAGTGAATTACTTCACGTACTAGTGCCTGAAGTTAAATTTATCATCTTTTGAATAGTGTACGTGTAAAGTGAGTACTTTACACACGGTATTAGAAAATAGCTATTTATTTAGCAAGTGTGTAAAGTGAAGCTTTTTTAACGAATGTGAATTTTGACAATCACATTTGAGTGAAAAAAGTTGCTTTACAGTTAACGTGAAATTTGCTCTTTTTTTGACATTGCTTCGACAATTCGACGTTTGATACACGCATAAAACGACAAATTGTCAAAGCAATGTCAAAAAAAAAGAGCGAATTTTGCGCAACTGAGAATGAAGCTTAACACTTTACACGCGTATTGCATACCTACAAAAAAAATTCTACTACCAATATAATATGTTTAAAAAATAAATTTAATCGCGTGAAGTGAGAATACTTTACGCACTAGTGAAGTAATTTACTAGAAAGATACTAAATTGACAGTGTCGACATCTGTCGACATTACTTCACGCATTATAATGTGTGAAGTGAACTTTTACGTTTTCTGAATAGTGCGTAAAGTGAGCACTTTACGCACGGTACCTACCTTTGGTTTATTCTATGACTAAAATTTTTAATAAACATAGGTCCGCAAACGCTTCGTTACCGATCTATATAGGGAGTTGAAATTATAAAAGTATAATATTTAAGGTTGTTTTCACGATCTCCGAGTTTTCCGGACATTGTTCCGAATTCCGGCCGGACTTCCCCGGACACCCTAAAAACCCAAACATGTCCGTGTAAATCCGGACGTATAGAAACCCTAGTTACCGAGGTGTCGCTAGCGAAATTACCAGTGGCGACTCGTGACTATTTCAAGTGAGGAGGCTAAAAGATTTTAAAGACTTTCAGTGATTATGATTTATGAATTTTGAGCCAATTGGGTTTACGGAAAGATTTTTGAAAGATTTCGAAGAGATTTCGCAGTAATTTCGTGAATTTCGGATGAATTTGTGACACAATTTCGAAAATTCATCAAAGTTTTCCATTAAAATTTTAAGTTATTCCATGGGAATTCCGCGAAAATTTTAAATAATTCCATGCAAATAAATACCTTAACATTTCATTAGAAGATTTTATGGAATTCCTCGGAATTCTACTAAGAATTCAATTTCAAAAATCCATATTTTTTTTTTAACTTTACTAAAATTCCTCAAAATTTTACCACTGAAATATCTTGGAATTCCACAAAATTTTCATAAAATTCTACGAAATTTCATTGACATTTCATGTAATTTCTTAAAAATATCAGTCACTAAAATTTTATGAGAATATCCACGTTCAAAACCGAAAATTTCTCGAAAGTCCAATAAAACTTCAAGGAATTTTCAAAATTTAATTTATTTTCATAAGAATTTTTCGGAATTTTACTGAAATTCTCTTTTAATTGCCAGGAATTTCTGGGAATATTAATGAAGTTTCAAGTAATTTCTTACAAATTCATCGAAATATATTGAAATTTCATGGTAATTTTTCAAAATATCACCGAAATTCCACGTTTTTAGCTGAAAACTCCTCGGCATTAATAAAATTCAGTAAAAACTGAAATTTCATGTTGGGAATTTAGGTGTAATTTCATGTAATTGTTTAAAATTTCTCCATGTAATTCATTTAGGATTTCGTATAATTCGATCGAAATTTCACTGAAATTTGAAGTAATTCCAGAGGAATTAAAATTTAATGTAAATTCTATGGAAACTCCGCAAATTATTCTATCGAAATTCCACTTAATTATGGAATTTTAAGATTTTAACAGATTTTTGGGGATTCCAAAGGATATTTGGGAATTTTTAAGGAAATATTTTTCAGAAATGTCAATGATTGGGTTTAAAATAACCTATAAATCGAGATTTGATAAAAACATATGGCAACGCTGCTCATGATACAACGTCAAAAAAATATCAAAGTAAGCCTTGGTTTTTTTGACAGTCGATATAAAATGGCGTCTTTTTGTTTCAAAAATTACAGCCCGAAGGGCCGGAGTATTAAAATCAGTTAACAATCAACGGGTTCGTATAACTCCGGCCCTTCGGGCTCGTATAACTCAGGCCCTTCGGGTTTGCATAATTCCGGCCCTTCGGACTCGTATAACTTCGGCCTTTTAAGCTTATAATTGAGATAACTTCAGCCTTCCAGAATCGAGATTTGAAAAAAAAAAACACATGGCAACACTGCTCATGATACAACAAACGTCAAAAATTGAAATTTCAAACCTTGGATTTTTTCGACAATCGATACAAAATGACGTTTTTTTCTTTCAAAGATTACGGCCCGAAGGGCCGGAGTATTAGAATTAATTAACAATGAACGGGTTCGTTTGGATAAAACTTTTGTCGCACGACACTTTGGCAATATATAGATGTCACCTGTCAAAATTTGACACATGTTTGACTTTTTCCCTGCTCTACTATAAAAGCTACGAAAATCAAATCCCGGTACAAGGCAGTTTCACGACGCCAACTATCGATTTGTGTCAAAAAAATTTGACAGCTGTCAACGTCAAAAAAGTTTTTTTTTTTATTTTGCGAATTTCGAGAAAAAAAAGTGGTAGAAAACGATCCCCGGACCTCAAAAACCTTAAATAAAAATTCAAAAAAAAAAAATCAACGATAATGACATTCCAACACCTACTTGATAAAACTAAAGTTTTTCTCACTTACCCCGTTAAAACACTGGAAATTTTTGGTGGAAAATGAAGAAAATTCGAAGCCTCGTACTTTAAATCGGTTTTCCCGACCGAAAAAACCCTAGAACGGCGGAAAATCTAGAGAAAAACCTCTAAAAATTACATTGTAAAGCCTACTTGTTAAAACTAAAATTTTTGTTGCTTACCCCGGAAATTTTCAGCAGAAAATGAAGAAAACTCAAAGCCTCGTATGTTAAATCGCTTTTTTCCATTAAAAAACCCTGGAAAAGTCGAAAATTCGAGAAAAAAACTGACAAAAAATCACAAGACGTCACTTCAAAATGGCCGACTAAAATCAACGTTGCCACATCTCATTTCGGAAAATAAAAATAACATTTTAAAAGGGTTTTTTGTTTAAAATTCAATTTAATAATTAATTAATAATGATTATACCTAATAATTAAAATTCCCCAAATAAATCATCGGAAACTTGTTTTTAGTTTAATTTCAATGAAAATGACATTACGAGGTTTCCTTATTGATTATAGTGAGTAAGACAAAGACAATAATGAAGTAGTTAGTATATGTTTGCAAAAATCACCGTTTTCTGAAAAAAGTAAAAATCTTAAGGAAACCCCATAAAAAAACAACATTCCAAAGTCAATTTGATAAAACTAAGGTTTTTGAATATTCTTGGCTCTTTGATTGGACGTTAAAAATCGCATTTTAAATACTCCCGATTTTTAATTGGCTCTAAATTATCCGCTGACCAATGGAATTATAGACTGAGCCCCGTGATTAAAATAACTGTAGTTCTTCAGACTTGCGTATAACTCCGGTCCTTCGGGTTCGTGTATAACTCTGGCCTTTTGGGCTCATATTACTCCGGCCCTTCGGGCTCGCGTATAACTCCGGCCCTTCGGTGTTGCGTATAACTCTAGCCCTTCGGGCTCATATTACTCCAGCCCTTCGGGTTCGTATTATTGAGTATCCCAGATTGATTGAAATAATGTTGTCAGATTTTTCTAAATTACATTGAAATATCGAAAATTGGAATTCTGTTGTGTAATTTGTGAATTATTATTTTAATTAGAAATCGGGAATAAAAAATTGAGATTGAATTTTCAATTTGTTGGGGGAGGTTTAGCCTCCCCTGCCTCCTCTGATGAGCCGCCACTGGAAATTACATAGTTCTGAGAACGAGGCTTCAGGCATTTCAGAACGCTTCAAAGCATTCTGGAATAAATTTATTCATTTTAAGAAGCTCCAAAACACTATTTTGTTTCTATTCCAAGCTCTTAAATCTTCTCTATTTTTAAAAATTTAGAAGAAATAAAACGAAAATTCAAGAGCCGGGAATAGATACAAATTGAGAAATAGAGGACAAATGTAAAAAAAATTGAGAAATATATAGTTGGTGGATAAGAAGAGATTCATGTTTTTTTTATTCCAGGCTTATTTGAAGATTCCCACAAAATCAAAAGCTGGAAATAAACAAAAATTGACCAGAAAAAAAATGAGAAATGAATTCAAGAGAAGTTGAGAAGAAATTGGTAGATACACAAAGTATTTTGTTTCTATTTCAAGCTTTTAAATTTTCTTCATTTAGAAAAATTTAGAAAAAAAAAAACGAAAATACAGAAGCCGGGAATAGATAAGAATTGAGACGGAAAAAAATGTTTCAAAATAATAAATTGTGAAACAAACGAGCAGTAGACATACAAGAAGGGGCTTTTATTTCCCAAGAAGTTTAAAAAATATCGTACCCACCTATCGATATTTCCTCATATCCAATATTGATATGAAAAAGAAGAAACTTCGTATCAGTATCGATAAACATAACGCAGAATCAAATATCGACCTAACTAAAGCCAAAACTACACTTTTATCGTGCGCAAACTCGCTTTTGGCGCAATAATCGGTTTTTCCCCACCCGAGAATCGCTCCGAGCCTTAACACACATACGATTTTTTTTTTTCATTTAATTTGTTCCTACACTTCTGTAGATCCGCTCGGTCATTCCTTCGGCAATAATTTCACCTTTTAAGTTCCGATTCTTTTTAAATTGTTTTCTTGAAGTGAAAATACGAAAAAAAAAGACACTTAATTAAAACGTCAATAAAATCCTACTCAGTGAATAATAAAAATAGTGTTTCATTTTGCGTTGTCATAGCAACCCCGCGCGCGAAAAATTTGATTTTGAAAAATTGGTGAGTGGAGTTTTAATTTTAATAATTCAATACCTAATAATAAAGAATTTCGCAATCGAATACTTAATAATGCATTTTGATGACGTGTGAAATTTTTAATTAATTGAATAATTTTTTTTTGTAACAATATAAGTATGTGCCTATTCAGTTGGATAATACCTACATGCAATAATAATAATAATACATAAGTTAATTTCTTTTTAATTTGAAATTAATCAAATATATTATTTGTTGTATATTAGCTGTATAACACCCTCAAAAAAAAAATTATTGTCCCATACTACTTACATATAAATGTCGTTATGGCATTCCTCTACCACAATATATGAAGAGGAGAAAATATTCAAAGTTTATACATTCCTTTAGAGGTCAAGTCGTACAAGACAAGGTGGGTTTTATAATATTATATGATCTCATCCTTTTACCGCAGTCAAGTTCAAAACACAAGAACTTTTATTTATTTTTGTGTGTTAAATTATTCATGTAGTATAAAACTTATTAGCTGTATAGACAATGAACAATGGAATTTATATTATTTCCAGGCTCTAGAATTTCATTTCTATATGGTAATTACTCTAATAATGATATGTATTTGCAATCCTTTGAGCATTAAATTACAAGGAAATGATCCAATAATATAGGTATGACCATGACGCCCACCTTTTTTTTGGTTGGCGTCTATAATATAATATGACCCAGACAATGAGATAATTGCATTTAAAATTAATTAGGAAATTTTACATATTTTGATCTTTATGTAGAGCAAAATATTGATTCAAATAGATAAAATCTTTAAATCAATATTACTTAATTAAAGTAGGCCAAAATAGATTAAGTAGGTTTACTTATTAAATACAGCTATTAACAGTCTAGGAAGCGAAGCGAATTTTGATAAAAAATTATTCTCTTTGTAACTGTCAATAAGATATTCTATACAAACACATTATATATGAGAACATCTGTTATATTATAAGGAGGCCAGGTGAAGGTAAAATTTAACCCTCCTTAAGTTTTTAACGGTTTTTCTTTATAAGGGTTTCTTATATGGCTCGTGCCACTATTCAAAAGAATTATCGAGCTTCTTATTGAGACTGTAAAAAATATTCAACTTGATTTTTTGATAAATTTTTACAGCTAACAATTAGTTCATAAGAATTAAAGACAATTTGCTCAGATAATAATTAAGATATGAGTAATTAATTATTCATCTCAAAGGAAAAACAAATGATGATTGATTACGTCTCGGTAGTCGGTATTGGCCAAATATCCTATACCTATATGAATGAAATCAGCCATCTTTTTTTACAACTCTTGGACAAAAGTTATCTGAAGATACCTAATGATACCCAAACGATCATTGACGTCGATAATGGATTTTTTTACTACTAACCTGAAAAATAGTCATTATTCAATCTATTTTTCTAGGAAAAAATTGAATTTCTCTCCCTAGGTTAATAATGAAAAAATACCTAGGTTAATAATGAAAATGACGTCATGACGCAAGGATATTGTCATGTTTTTATTGGTTCAATTTCAATTTCATACGTCAAATAATAAAAAAGATACAGGTTTCTGTAGGTACATAGGAAGTTATCATAAGCTGTTGATAGAAAACACCACTTTCAAGAGGGCGTTAAAAAAAAATAATTAAAGCACATATTACAAATTATTCATTTTTCACTAGGAGCCGGTTTCTCAATATAGCAGGTCAGCTCCGGGTTAAACTAACTCCAGGGTAAACATTGCAATTTAACACGTTAACCCTGGAGTTAAAACCAAACCCGCCCTAGCAGTAGTAAAAAAAAATCTATTTCTCGGTAGAGAAAGTCATTATATACCTCACGCATCACGCATTATAAACCTCAACTATTTAAGGGGAGCCCTAACGATAAGTATTCCCTAAAATGACATTTATACATGGAGAAATGTCAGTTTAAGGCATACCTATTGTTAAGGCTTCCCTAAAATAGTTGGTGGAAATGGTCATTAGAAAAATTAAGAAGAAAACGATAATTCAAGATCCGGGAATAGACAAAATATGAGATGGAAAAATTGAAAAATAAAGAATAAATAAATATACTTATACTTAGATAATAATAATATTAATAATATTACCTGAGTAAACATCAAAAATTTGCAAAAATATGACGGCGGGGGCGTGGCTAACTTCTATATTTATATTCAAAATTTGCACGAATATGGCGGCGATACCGAATTTCTATTTGAAAAGGTGAAGTCACTGTAGGTGGGCCGGGGCCATTGGAAAGGGTTGAAAAGGAAACAACCAATCAAATACCTTGACGATACATAAACCCCGGAAAGGGGCGGGGCTCAACTAACCAATTGAATGCCCTGCCGATATCACTCGCATCTGATTGGAAAGGGGCGGGGCTTAGATCTAACCTACCAATGCTTTGTTGATATCCTTGCCGTTGATAACGAGTCAGCCACAGTGTTGCCAACTTGACGGAATTATCCCCTTTTTGTCTTTTTGAGGAAATTTTCTATTTTCGTTCGCAAAAGGGTAAAAGCAAAAAGCGAAATTTTTAAAGTCCGTTTTTTTTTTAAAATAAAAGTGAAAATGACATTATGTTGGCAAAACAATGTTAAATTGTCGATGCTTTCAAATTATTATGTAACTCTTGGCAAACCCTTAAACCGACTGTTGAAATGGATTTTTTAAGAATTGCTAAATGGATTGCTGCAAACAAACTATCGCTAAACGTAGCAAAAACAAAATATTTGAGTTTTGCGTCCTATGTCAGTGGTCTGCCACACCTTGGTTCCCTTAATATAAACCAAAACATGTTGATACCAGAAGTAAATTCAATAAAATATCTAGGAATCACATTAGATCGGCATCTAAAATGGGACCTTCATACCAACGAGGTAACCAAAAAATTACGATTCTTCATCTCGAAATTCAGACGGTTGAAAGATTTTTTGGACATCCAAAACCTTCGGACGCTATATTTTTCATTTATACAATCGCAACTAACATACGGGGCTCTGTGGATGGGGTGGTGTTAGGGACTATTATATTGGCTCTATGGAAATTGTTCAAAAGTGGATTTTGAAAATAATATACCAAAAAAAGCGATTGTTTCCTTCAGATGAACTTTATCAAATATCGGGCATATTGGATATTAGACGTTCAAAATATATTAATGAACATTCATAAAGAAAAAATTAAAATTGAATACCCTGCACATTCCTACACCACACGAGCTCGAAATAGAATGGCAGTTCCAACAAAAACACAAAAATCGGTTGGTCAAAGATATCATATTATGCTCCGAAATTATATAATGCTTTACCTGAAAATCTTAAACAAAAATTCCAACAAAAAAATAAAATAAAAGTTCTTATAAAAAAATGGATTCAACAGACAGGACGACAAACATTTCACGAAATACTTAGATAACAAAATTAAATAATGTGTACCTACTTTTAATATGTAATTTATATATGAACTAAAATTTAAAAAAACTCCCGATTTTGACTGTTTTACATGATTTTGGCATATTTACCCAATGTTGACAATGTTAAACCAGACTAAACAGATTTTTCCCGATTTGTGTTTTCATTCTTGAAAAAGAAATGATTAAGAATCTCAATCAATAAGATAGATATCTTAATTTAAGATAGGTATGTT
The DNA here is from genome assembly GCA_917834065.1 of Ceutorhynchus assimilis. Taxonomy (NCBI): domain Eukaryota; kingdom Metazoa; phylum Arthropoda; class Insecta; order Coleoptera; family Curculionidae; genus Ceutorhynchus; species Ceutorhynchus assimilis. The sequence continues at coordinate 43,171,996 of OU892284.1, read as the reverse complement.
TAATAATTTAGATGATAGCTGAGTATATTATATTTAAGTATAGTTTAAAGTAAGTAATATAGATAATAGATAGCTACATCACGTACAAGCAGATTAATTTCTGCTTCTGTGATTATTGTTTATTTGCTAGATGTAAGTTTTTTCCACTGTAAACTTGCTATTGTAAACTTAGTAAATAAACTTTATTATTATTATTATTATTATTATTATAGAAGGCTTGCGTGTTGCCAACATAGTTACTAAATTTTTGACTTGGGGAATTATCTTCAAAAAAAAAAAACAGACTACTTTTTCTTTTATTTAGTCGCAAAATTTTCATATTCAATGAAAAATTGGTAATTTTAAGTTTCTAGGACACGATATGAAATAGGTATACAGGTGGGCCATTGAACTTAAGACATTATTGAACTTTTTTTTTTCAAAAACGCGTCATTTTCGACATATTGAACTGTCTCAATTTAAATGGACCACCCTGTATAAGTATGGATACAACATCTCATCAGGGCCGTAGCTAGAGTCAAATTTAAGATAGGGCATGATACATTTGACATAGGGCATACTCTACTTGCCCCCCGCCACGTTAAATTTTTTTTATAGGTGAACAAAATGGGGCTAATGGCGCCGAAGGCAAATTTTTCAATAAATCAAGGTTCAGGTCGTATGGTATAATGGGCAAGAATCGTAAACTTTACAGCATTACTCAATCGGCTAAATTTGTTCACAAGTGCCGTGACGTCACGTGCATACCTGACTTTCAAGATGGCCGCCGATACAAATGATTGTTGAGTTTGCGCTGAGAATTATTTTATCGTAAATTCGAAGTTTATCAAATGTTATAAGTGTAATTTAAAGTTTCATTTGATGTGTGTAAGCATAAAAGACTCATCGCTGGAAATAATCGCGGAAACCCCAAACATTTTCTGGTTTTAGTGGTTTTGTAATACTGGATTTGTTGCATCAGGACATAGCTTTCTTTAATTCGTGTGTATTGCTTAGTTTTCTACTGCTGGTATTTCCTAGTCAAGTAATTATTTGTATTGTTTTTTTTTTTTTGTAAATCAAATAACTACTTAGAGCGGGTATTATAAAACTGCTTTGACAGTTAACTTGAAGTTAACTTTTTGAATTGCATGTAATTCCAGAAGTTAACTTTAAGTTAACTCTCAAAGTAGTTTTATAATACCCACCCTTAGTTGTAAGTTTCCTTTGCATGTAATTACTCTTACTGGAAATTAGTGTTTGTGAAGAGTAAATAAATGAATAAATATGTAAATAAATTTCTTTACTGGCGCGTTTACTATGGAAAACTTGCAGTGTTTAGTGTTTTTCTGGATTCTGATTATGAAAATATAAATTAGGTATCACTATTTGGCTTTGTGAGATAAGCTTTGAATGTCCATAAAAAATGTATCTGCATTCAGTTTGTCCTTTCTTTTACAAAAAACTATCCACTCGTTTTGAATAGTTTTAGATACAAGATCTTTTCCTTTAAGAAAGCGATGAAATTTACATTTTCGACTGCTTGCTTTTTGATCAAAATAGTTGTTATAACACCCATACACAGCACAGCACATCTCATTCCAGGCATAATCTATTTTATAAATGTACCTTCTTGCTTCTTGTTGTCGTTGCCCCTAAAAAAAGGTAAAAAAAATGCATGCACATTTATTTGATATAATATTTATGTGAGTGTGAGTATTTTGCTGATAAGCAGAGAACAAACAAACTCGTCTTTGTAATTAGCTAACGACTCAAGCATACAAACTTTTGGAGTCTGTTAAATTTAAAAAACACAGTTTTCAAAGAAAATAAACTTAAAAATAACAATTTTTCACGTTTGAGAATGCACACTGTCATAATAAAAAACAAACCGATCAAGGACTGCGTGACGTCACTTGCATACCTCCATGTTCGATATTTTTATGAACGTAGGTATGTCTTATGGGATTGAGCAATACTGTAGAGTTTACGATTCTTGGGTAATAGGTAACTTGATGACGTCTCTGATCTGGGATACCTTATAGAGATTTGCATTATGTTGAGGCACCCCAGATGACGTCATAAAGTTGCCAGGGCTGGGACTCTGTAACGTATAGAGATCTTCTTCTCTCTTCTCGAAATCAATAGAGAGGGGTCCTCAATAGGGATAGAGAAAATATCTCTATTCGTTACAGAGTTCCAGCCCAGGCATCCTACCTCTCTCGCCTTTATCAAACAACCTTGCAATAAATAACATCTCTGGGCAAGTAAACAAAATGGCGCGTATTTTCGCGCCAGCCACCTGGGCCATTCGCACTCTTTCAAATAAAAAAAAAACTTCCACTGTGCAAACGTCAAACATTGTTCATTAGATTTAGGGCGGGTATTATAAAACTACTTTGAGAGTTAACTTAAAGTTAAACTTCTGAAAATACGAGTATTCGAAAAGTTAACTTCAAGTTAACTGTCAAAGCAGTATTATAATACCCACCCTTAGGCATTTTCGGAAACATTCATCCTCGCTTAATCGATTTCAGACCTATCTACTTCAGGCATCATCTCATCTACTCTTAAAATTTTTAAAGAAACCTTAATGTATGTTGATTTTCAAAGGTAGGGCGTCATCCTTTAAAAAATAGGGCATTGCCCCCCAATGCCCCCCCCTGGCTACGGCCCTGCATCTCATTCCCGACTGTAAATGAAGGCGCAATAATTGTTTTTTTCCACTACCGCGCGTAAAGTACTTACGTTACGCACCTTTTAGAAGACATAAAATGTCACGCACCAGTGCATAAAGTAGTTTTTTTAATACTAACCTGAGATGAAGTAGTCATTAGGTCTGTTTCTGCAGAAATCACAAACCAATCAGAGCAAATTTCATTGGTTGAAAATAGTCAGAAACAGTCAGAAAACTAGTTTCAACTAATGAAATTCACTCTCACTGGTTAAAAAAAAAACAGACCTGAAATCTGTTTTTTTTTTAAGATAAAAGTCAAAATGACATTATGTTGGCAATGCAATGTAAAATTGTCAAAGCTTTCAAATTTTTTGTGTATAGAAAGGCTTGTGTTGCCAACAAAGTTACTAAAGGATAACGCACACCTAACATGGGATTTCTGGGCTCTATGGATTTTGCCCATTTTTTAATATGTTGTAGAGGATTTAATTCTGAACAACCTTCAAATGGGACGAAATCTTGTAGGTATTACGGTCTTTGAGATATGAGCGTTGAAAGATGAACTTTTTTGCGACTTTTTGTGTGGAGAGTATACGAGATACTGATGGTGCTACTGGTGTTTATCAGTCAAAATATTGACAGGTTCATGGCCATTTCCACCAAACTATAGCTAAGCTTTACTTAACTATGAGGCCCTTAAAAGTTAAGGGACACTCAAATGTCATTTCGTTCCACCATAGTTTTTAAGTGCAAGCTTAGGTAAGTGTCGTAAAGCTTTGGCAACATTGCATTTCAGGTGAAATATCTGCGTACTTTTAGTTTTTACACTAGTCGTGTCCGGATTCGGTTTATTCCACAGAGAAGAGGTTAAGATATTGGTAGTTTATCCTGCATTGTGTGTGAACGAGCACGAAGGTGCCTAGAGCAGCGTGGAGTCGGGGAATAGAAACAAACAGGGAGAATTTATCCAAAAAAAGGCGGACACCAAACTATACCATAAAGGAAAAAATAATATCGCTAACATCAAAAAATAAGAACATGATCGAAAATAAAAAAAACACGGAGTATCTCTGAAATTAGAAAATTGAGAAAATTCCAATTTTAACTCAATTTAATTTCAAGGTTTGTTATGTCAACAAAAATATATTATGCAAATGGCTTGCGCTTATCATCGCCACTTTGTTAAGGGAGGGATAAGCCTAGACATTTTTGGGCTTAGTTAAGCCTATCTTAATGAGACTAGGTTAGACTGATGGAAAAGAAACTATAATATAAGCGGCACTTAACGTTAAGTAAACTTAAATTTGCGTTGGTGGAAACGGACGTCACATATTTTACGTCACTCAAAAATTAATGTCATCTTAGGTTAAGGCCGGGACCGCACTGGGGTCAATGTTGGCGCCAGTGCGGTCGCGGCCTCAGCCTATGTTGACATTTGTTAGTGACGTGAAAAATGTCGACCTGTCAAAATTTTGACTGATAAACACCAGTTTTTCGTATACTCTCCACACAAAAAGTTGCAAAAAAGTTCATCTTTCAACGCTCATATCTTAAATATCGTAATACCTACAAGATTTCGTCCCATTTAAAGGTTGTTCAGAATTAAATCCTCTACAACATATCAAAAAATGGGCAAAATCCATAGAGCCCAAAAATCCCATGTTAGGTGTGCGTTATCCTTTTTGACTTGGGGGAATTATCTTTAAAAAAAAAAACAGACTTTATTACCTATTCCATCAATCTGAAAAGTCGAAAACAAATATATGATTTTTCAAATATACCAGATGATACCAGTCTAATAATAATAAATTGCACCTCTACATTAAATGGAAGCTCATAATCAAGTTCAATTTAAAGCCAATTTCGTTATTAAGCTTTTCTATAAATATCTCGCTCAACACGAGTAATGCCACTTGCACATTTTATCATATGTATAATTGAGAGCCTTTATTATAAATTCCAAGCAGAAATGAATTAATTTCGAGGCAAATATAAGCGAAAATTATCTTTTTAGAATTTCATTTACATGTGAAAAATGTACGTGTCACGAATATGCGTGACAATATTTCTATTAAATAATATTAAAAAACATGAAAATGAAACTTTTGTACAATGTATGTACTTATATGAAATAAATGGATTTCATTCATGCTTAAATTCATCAAAATAAGACACGTAGAAATTAATTACGTGTTAAGTTAAAACGGAAATGCTTTTTCAATTAACTTTATTTTTATTGGTTTGCACATATGGATAGTTATTTTCGTTTTCAGATGATCTACATAAAAATCCGTCTATTATAAATCCTCTACACTGCCCTATAATGACCACAATCGTAGAATTAGAAAGTTGGCTGATCTACCAATATGTCGCCATGGAATGTTCGAACTGTCTTTGTAAGTATTTCAACATGGGAATTTGATTCCAGATTACATTTTTGTTTTTTAATTTTTATTTATTTTTGTTTTAGAATTTATAACACAAATACTGCATTTTTGTTAGTTTTTTTTTATTTATTTTGGAACTATATATCATTCGATGAAGGAATCATCAGGTGAGATTATGTTTTATTTATTTTTTGTTTATTTAATTTTATTATATTTGTTTTTATTTTTCTATGATTCAACCCCTATTATCAGTATATTGAAAGTTACTATTTCAAAATAGGAAAACCATCAGGTCAAATAGTTCCAAAATATACAGAATATTTCTTTGCCCTTGAACCTCTTGCAAATCTAAAATCGATTTGTGTGTATTTTTAAACCTCTATATAATCAAAGTGAATTTTTCACTCTCTCATCAAAGAATCTATTTTTGGAAGACATTGATAATGCATGAGAAAACTTCCGCTGTGAGTGGCCTAATTTTCTATTTTCAATGCAACTCGATAATCGTGTGGAACTTCCGTTTTGAAATCAAATATTTATGGGATAAAAAAAACTATTGTTCGAGATATTTTTAACATGATGAATGAATAACCGCAAAATTATTAGTCATTAAAAGATTTCAAATGCTCTTATCGCTATTGGGAAATGCAAATATGTATTCTCAAGGTATACACAAATGAGTGTATTTATCATTATTAATTTTACAGTTATGACGGAAAGTACCTTCAAAGCCAGAGACATCGGCTTGAGGGCCCAAAAGAAAATCTTAAGCCGAATGGCAGGAAAAAACATCGCGAAAGTTTTCATTGACGATGTTACCGCTTCACTTTTGGACAATTTGTATCGATTGGCAAAACAATATGTAAGTAAAATTCAATTTATAATTAATCTAGTATTGATAATCTTGTTTCAAATTAGTCGAGCAACAAAAAAGAAGCAGAAAAACTAATCAAAAACATAATAAAGGTGGTAATTAAGCTGGGAGTATTACATCGCAACAACTTATTATCGGAAGAAGACATGAAACTTGCAGAAAAATTCAAAAATAAATTCAGAATGGCCGGTAAGGATGTAATAATATACTAATTAATAAAACCCTAAGACCATTTTTTTAATAGGTATGACAATTATTTCGTTTTACGAAGTCGACTACAGCTACGATCGCAATTACCTCGTTCACATTCTGGACGAGTGCCAGACAATCTTGCAGTCCATAATTTGCAGGCACCTGACCGAAAAATCCATAAACAGGGTGGAAAGTGTTTTTTCGTTTTTCGGAAATCCCACATTTTTGGATAATATTTTCAGGAGCAACAGCGATCATAGGGAGTTATTGGGTCGTGTGGTTAATGATTTGAATAAGGCCATTGAAAATGGGGATTTGTGAGGAGTTATTTTGGGGTATTATATGTGATTTTTTTTTATTTGTAGTATGATTACTAGTCTTAATTTATTTAGCGTTTAGTTAGGAAATAAGCCTATATTTTGACTCTCTAATATTTACCAATGTATATTCTTGATGTATACAAAAACAAAATTATTTGGGAACAAAATTTAGTTGCAATAATTGACCCATTTGAGTACAAATTTATTGAAACAATTTTGACCAAAACCAATCAATTCCATTAGAGAAAAGTGTGTGTAGCAATAAAAGAAAAATGTACTTTTGCTGTATTAAAAATTAGCTCTTACCTACACGTAAATGTAAGTTAAAAATTGAAACCTCAATTTTGTTTTATACATATCTTGGGTGGAAAATATTTTTGCACATGCATATTTATATACTCAAACTGCAATTTACGCTTCATAAACTACCTTTATATACCTATACAACTTCTAAATGATATTTATATAGACCTAATGTACGCTTAAAATGAATAATACATATTTATATACAATGCCTCTCCTTTTACCCAAAATTTGTATATGTATATACAGCACTATAATTTCTTGCCTATTTTAGATCTCTTCTTAACTTGCCTCATTTTTTTAGGTCAGTTTATATATTAACTGTTAGTTATTTTTATCTAGCTGATATTTATGTTAATTTGTTTGTACAAAAATAAAATAAATGTTACACTGTGTTGATAAAAAAAAATCGTCTCTAATTTCAATAAAACAAATTTTATGATTTTAAATCTTTAATACAAATATGTATATGTATATCAAAATTCATCTTTGGAATGACCAGCATGCCTGTACCATTTACTAACAATTGAAGCTACTTTAGGGCCCAACCTTTTGCAGCCTGTTTTCGAAAATAGCTTGGACTCGTCTGGGCCCCATTCAATAAATTTCATAACTTCACTAGAGAAAAAAAAAATTAATTTATTAAAAATATAATTACTTGTTTTTAGGACCTTACTCTATGTGTTTTTTCTCTGGAGAATTTACTCCTCTAAGCTTAAACTCTTGCTCAATACATTGGACAATGTGTTTTTGTTCCAATGGCAAAAATGGAATATAATGATCAATTAAGTTATTGGAAATTGTGTCGCTGTGGAAAAAACCACCTAAGAGTTGATATTAAGTACCTATGCAAAAACTGAAAAAAACTATTAAACCTTCTTTATTAAAAGCTCCTTTTGAGATAAGATTCTCAAAATCAAACAGCTTCAAATCATCCCTTCCCTTGCCTTCACTGATAAACAAATCATGATAATGTTCATTAATTATATCAGCAGCAATGTTTGATAGGAAAATGAATACTGATTGAGAAAATGCAACACCTTGGTGATTATAATCTATCAAAGGTTTTATCGAATTGATAATTTCAGGAACCATTTTATCTACTTCATCAAATATAAATAGTTGAGTGGGGCATTGTGTTATATTGTTTGTTAGCCAATGATATAAATTTTGCTAAAATAATACATAATGTATTTGTATATAACATAGCATATAAACCTACTATATTTTCTGAGACATTTTTTACTTCAGAAAAATGCATTCGTCCAATAAAATGATGCACAAATTGGCTTTTAGATCCTTTTCTGAATAGACTATCTGCAATCAAATTTGAAACAAAATTTTTCCCTGTGCCTGTCATACCGTGGAAACTTAAAGTTAAAGGTTTTGGCGATGTGTAATAAGGGTTGAAATGAGCTGTTAAAGCCTCGAGAGCTGTTTCGAGCAGAGGTTGTCCATAGACATTTTCTGTGAGGTTTTTCATGAGACCTTTAAATGACAATAATTAGAAATTGTTGCTGAATAGTTATATATTCTTACGGTGTCTATCAAATTTAACATATTCATCATTGCAGCATTCGTTCATCAAGCAATAAGGATTATATTGGGAGTTTGTTATAAGAGGTGATACTGGTATTATTCCTAATAAATTATGTGCAGAAACAATTTTCGAAAAGTAAAATATAATTGCAATTGTAAATTGGTTGTACATTTGAAGTTTTTTTGTTTTTAAATAATAATAATTATATAAATTTTAAATTTACCGGAAACAGTTAGAAATAAACAAAATAGTTAGGTTAAGAAATTATATACGTCGGCTGAATGCGTCCAAATTACTCAATCCGAACGTGATCAGATTGCATCTCTTTCTATGAGCATGTAAAAGAAAAAGATGCCACATACCAAACGAACTATGTTTTTTTTTTTATCACGCTCCAATCATATGACAGAACTTACCTTCGCCACAATGTCAAAGTCAAATATTTGTCCTTTAAAATTTTTTTAAATTTGGGGCCCCAAGGTTTCAAAGAGATTTCATTTAATTTTGCTTGTAAGTGCGGGTAAATTTCGTTGAGGAAAATGCAATCGCAAGTTTTGAACGTGATGGCGAATTCTCTAAAGGTAGGTTTCCAGTATTATTTTTGCGGAAAAAACAAAGGTTTACGTAATATAACCTCGAAAAAAGTTACCACATATAGTAGATAATAGATACAGATTTTTCTCTGTGGGCTAAGTTAGAACATTTGAGGTCGCTCTAGAGTAATTCACAACGTTGATAAGCTTCAGAAGACTTTCCATTCAATTTTCAATCATCCTGCATTTGTTTGAGACAAGTTGGAACTTTGTAAAACCTTACAGAACACTTTAGAATCAAATTAGAATTTCAGAAACATTTTTAGAACAGAACAATAGAACACCTCTAAACTTTCAGCAGCATTTTGGAACACTCTATAGAACACTCTAAAAATCATATGGAACTTTTGAAAACAATCTATAGAACTGGATATGCTTTTAGAATATCTTGAAAATTATAATATTATGACACTTTAGACCTAACTTAGAACTTCCATGAACATATTAGAACACTATAAAACACTTCTGAACTTATAGAAAATTTCACTTAGCTTGTCCCAATTTGGAACAAGCATTTTGAGACACTCTAGACTCTAGAGTAGGTAGTTTAGAACAAATTTAGAACTTTGATAAGCTTTAAAAGAGATTCAATTCAATTTTCAATCCTCCTGAATTTGTTTGAGACAAACACACACTACAGAACACTTGAGAACCAAAATGCTCAAAATGGAATTTTAGAAACATTCTAAAATGGACCAGAACTTTTGGGAACATTTAAGAAAGCTTGAGATACTTTAAAGTTTAATAGGTTTAGATCCAAGTTGAAATTTTTAGGAATATTTTGAAACACTGAAGCACTGCAGTATTTTGGACAAAACCCCAAATAATTAAATTGTACTTTTATGAAAAGAAAAAGTTTATCTATGAAAAAATTTCAATAGTGAATTATTACCTATACTTAATATTGAGTTTGGTTTTCTATTTTTTTCACAAATTTTCACTTACCTTTGATCCCTATCCCTTCCCTTCCAAAGTCCTCTCCTTTTCTTATGGTCTTTTATTTCTCTTTAATAAACTCCTTTCCCTTCTTCATTCATCCTAGTAAAAAGATTCCAAATTTTTCCTTCAACATCAAAATATCTTTTTAAATTCATTTATTAAAAAAAACTATTCCTGGCTCTATTAACAGTCAAGATGAAACTATCTGAGTACAAAACTTGGATTTCTGATCCATCTAGTTGTGCCAGAGCGCTTTATAGACAACTCTTGACCTTCTGAGTTGAAATTTAACTCGAGAAGCTCAAAAATACTATTTCCCACTATACTAGAATGAAAGTTGAATGAAGTGAGTGCCAAAGAGTTTTTTTATGTTTCTGTACTTTTCCCTGGATAAATTATTTGAAATTTTGTTTTATTAGGCTTCTAACCTTTTTTTTTGCATCTTAGAAGTTTCAAAATGTTTCCCTTTCCTGCTTTTCCAAAAATCATCAAAATGTAAAAAGATGCATTTATGCATAATTTCAGTTTTTAAAGTTGATTTCTCTTGTTTCTGGTTTTCACTGCATCAATATGAAATTTCAATTGGTTTTCATGAATTTTTCTTGTTGCCATTTTTCACTGGATCAATTTAAAATTTTACTGCAATGAGCCTCTATTTCCTCTCCTTTTACCCCAAAAGTTTCAAAATTTTCCTGTTTAGTTTTCCAGAAAAAAATCAAAATATGAAGAGGTGCATTTTTGCCTAATTTAAGATTTTACAGTTCATTTTAATAAATTTCTTTTGTTGCTGTTTTCCACTGGATTGAATTGAAAGTTTTGTATAATGAACTCCTTACCATATTCTTTTTATCTCAGAAGTTACAAAATATTCTCTTTACTTGTTTGAAAACTTGATTATCATCCCAAATTGCTTAACACGATTTTATTTCTGGAACTATAAGTCCAAATGAGCTGAAACTTTCAGGAATTCTAGTGCTCTACTGGAATAAAAATCGCTGAAAATTTCAGCTTTCTATCTATAATAGAAAAAAAGTTATGACCTTTCAAAAGTTTTCGAAAATCTAAATCATAAGGTAGCTACGTAGCTACCTCAGTACTAAAACGATGAAATTTCAAATATTTTTATTGTTGAGATTTTGTGTCCTAATGTTCCTTTGGGATCCCGTAAACTCCATACATTAAATTATTCTGAGATTTGGAGCCAAATCCTATGAAAAAAGGCACTCAGAAAAATTGAAAAATTGATAAATCACTCCAAATTGCCTTCAAATTACTTCTCCAAATGAGCTGAAATTTTCAGGGATTGTAGTCCCCTACAGGGCAGAGCTGGGCAAAGCTCTCACTGAAAGGGCTTGAAGCACTAAGCCCTAAGCCCTTTCTCAAAGTGCTTTCAATTCCAAGCACAAATTCCTTTTTATTTTCAAAAGTGCTTCACAAGCACAAAGCCCTCAAAGTGCTTAGGGCTTGGAAAGCACAAAGCCCTCAAAGTGATTTGAAAAGGGCTTGTGCTTCAAGCCCTTTTCAAAAGTGCTTGGGGTGCCTTAAAAAGTGCTTTGAAGCTCTTTAAATGTGCTTGAAGCTCTTTAAATGTGCTTGAGGCTCTTTAAATGTGCTTGAAGCTCTTTAAATCTGCTTGAAGCTATTTGAATGTGCTTGAAGCTCTTTAAATGTGCTTGAAGCTCTTCAAAAGTGCTTGAAGTTCTTCAAAAGTGCCTGAAGCTCTTCAAAAGGTTTTGAAACTCTCCAAAAGTGCTTGAAGCTCTTCAAAAGGGCTTGAAGCTCTTGAAATGTGCCTAAAGTACTTTGAATTTGTGATACAATTCTCAAAGTTGCAAAAACTACTGCGCATACACTCATCAGTTGAATTAGTATAGTAGAAATAGAAATGAACTTTAAATTTTACAAATTTAAAGTAGTATTTAATTTTATTTTTTGAGTGGTAATGGTAATGGTAATTCAATTTTGAGGTTTTCAAATTGTTTAATGAGGAAAAATGAAAAAAATTCCAGTGATAAAGTTAAATAGGGTACCTTATACAAATTAATTATTTATTTAAACAATCAGCCCATTAATTTTTTTAAAATTCATTTCTAAGGTCAAACCCAAAACCTCCATTATAATAAAGAAAAGAAATTGGAGGGTCCTAGTTCAAATAATAGAAAAAAAATTAAGCCACAAAACACATCGATCCAAACTTTTTTGGTGGGGGATAGGTTAAATGATGGTCAATTAAAATTCCTTTCAAAGTGCTTCAAGCTCTTTTAAAGTGCTTGAAGCCCTTTTAAAGTGCTTTAAGCCCTTTCAAAGTGCTTCAAGCCCTTTCAAAGTGCTTCAAGCCCTTTCAAAGTGCTTCAAGCCCTTTCAAAGTGCTTGAAGCCCTTTCAAAGTGCTTCAAGCCCTCTAAAAGTAATTGAAGCTCATTGAAAGGGCTTGAATTACTTTTTTTCAATTACAAATTACCAAGCACTTTTCTGATGTAATTGACTTTGCAAGCCCCAATTACAAATATATAAAAGTGCTTGAAGCACAGGGCTTTCAAGTCCTCAAAGTGCTTCAAGCACTTTTACAAGCACAAAGCCCTCAAGCCCTGCCCAGCTCTGCTACAGGGATAAGATTTGTTGAAAATTTCAGCTTTCTTTCTATAATAGAAAAGAAGTTATGACCTTTCAAAGTTTTTCAAAATCTAAAACGATGAAATTTCAATTTTTTTTTTGTTGAGATTTCATGCCCTAATGGTCCCTCAATTCCATACACTAAATTATTTTCAGATTTGTAGCCAAAATCTTTGAAAAAAAGCACTCAGAAAAATTGATAAATACTTAATAATAGGTAATAATAATAATAATAATAATATTTATTATCTCCAGAAAAATTACATTGCAAACAGGTAACTGAGATAAATGAGAGAAATAATGGGCCATATTTGCAGCATCCCATGCAAGCATAAGGCTGTTGAGGCCCCAAAAAATTGCTTAGCGGAGAATAATATAAAAGCAGATAGGAATCTCATGATGTACCCAATCATTTAACACCAACAGATGTAGAAAAATCGATTATTTCCTCGATTATTTCATATAAATCACCCCAAATTGCTTAACAAATGAGCTGAAATTTTTAGGGATTGTAGTCCCCTACTGGGATAAAAATCGCTGAAAATTTCAGCTTTCTACCTTTAATAGAAAAAAGTTATGACCTTCCAAAGTTTTCTAAAATCTAAATCATAGGTCTTCTTACTAAAACGATTAATTTTCAATTTTTTCTTTGTTGAGATTTTGTGTCCTAATGGTCCTTGGAGATCCCCCAAACTCCATACACTATATTATTCTGAGATTTGGGGATATACAAGGAAATATTAGGTAGGAAGGGGAAATATAAGGAAATACATAACAATATGGGGAAATATAAGGTATTATGAAGAAATATCGAGATATTATTAGAAAATATTATGTAGGGTATTATTAGGTAATATCGAGGTATCATTAGAAAATATCGAGGTATTATTAGAAAATATTGAAATATTATTAGCACTTGTAACGTTAAGAGTGCACTCGAACATTCACGATGCCAATCGTCTTGGCAGTTTTGTAAATGAACTTTTGTATTTGTAAATAAATCGTTAAATAAACTCTATAGTCTGATTTATTTTCCACTGTTCGTCATATGTTTAGTAGCCAATCAAATTAGACAATTTTTGTCATTTAGTCATGTGATACAAAGTAAAAATTTTTGGTTATGATGATGTGTTTCCATTGTTTCCAATAAATTATATATTATATTGTGAAAGTATACAGGGTCCCAACTATTTCATAGGGACAGTATTGCTATTTCGGGAACGGTTAAAGTTACGAGGGCATTTAATGTAGAAAAAAAATTACGATAGGTACCACTTATGTCTCTAAAATCAATAGATTTTGTACTTTCAGAATTTTCACCAGCATAGTTTGTTCCTCAGAGATTACGGTTTGCATCCATTCTCGCTAAAATTTAAAGTTTTCCTGAAGCCGGTCCTTTCCTTATTGTTTTTCTTTCTATTTTCGATATTTTTTTTTGTACAAAAATGCTTTAAGCCAGTCCTGTTCTTTCTGTCTTCGCTCTAGTTCTTCTTGTTTCTCTTTCTCCTTTTGTGCTTCTTTTTGTAAAAGTGCTGCACGCAGTGCAAGCCAAGTGCAAGCCGGTCTTGTTTTTCTTTTTCTTTCCGTTTTCGGACTTCTTCTTTCAGTCTTTCCATTTATCTTCAATCTTCCTCTTGTATCTTGTCATCTAAGCTTTTCATGAAGTATGACAAGATTTGATTAACTTGCACCATTTCAAATGTCATATTCACTATAGAATATCCTGTATCTTTCTTGAAATTTGATTTTGAACCTTAAGTTCTGTGATTTGAAATTTTAAAATAGAACACAATGGAATGTTTTAAGAAAACCACTTTGTGGAATGTGGATGAAGTCACTATTCTTATATCACTTATGGTTTCCAAATAAAATGCCATAGAAGTTTTTAGAGTTTTCAAGAAAATCCTCGCGAGAATCCGCTTGTGAGCTGGTTTTTCGATGTCGTCACTAATCTTGAATAACTTACAGTTTCCAAATAGAATTCTAGAGAAGTTTATAGAATTTTCCAGAAAACCCATTTTTGAGCTTGTTTCAAGATGTCAAATCCGGTAATAGTTCCTTTTCATTTCAATAAAAGTTCACTGCTTGTTCCCTCATTAAATAGCTCTCAAATCGAATAGAAAGATACGCGTGCCGATGCGACGTAAAGAAGTAATTTTCTCAGAATTCTCGCCGGGTTGTCGATGCATTTTCGTAACAATAATAAAGGAAATATTGGGGAATTATCAGAAATTACGGAGGAATTATGTTAAATATTTGAGAGTGACTGGAAATATGAGAGAATTATAAGGCATTATGAGGAATTATGAGGCAATATCGGGAATTATTGGAAAATATAGGAAATAAAGGCAATATTCGGGAAATGATTCCCCCAAAAGGAAATATTTGTCAAGTCAAAAATCTTAGGGGTGGTTTACCCCTTGAAAACTATGAAATTTAAATTTTTTCTATGTTAAAATTTTGTATCCAAATAATCATTTAGGGTGCCCCAAATTCCATCCACTAAATTATTCTTAGATTTGGAGCCGAATTCTATAAAAAAAGGCACTCAGAAAAATTGAAAAATGATCAATATACCCCAATTTGCTTAACCTGATTTTATTGCTGAAACTATAAGTCCAAATGAGCTGAAATTTTCAGGGACTGTAGTCCTCTACTGGAATAAGCTCGGGGATAAGAATCGCTGAAAATTTCAGTTTTCTATCTATAATACAAAAAAAGTTATGACCATCCAAAGTTTTTCAAAATCTAAATCATAAGGTAGCTAGGTACCTTCTTACTAAAATAATTACTAAAATGATGAAATTTCAAATTTTGTTTTGTTAAGATTTTATATCTTATTAGTCTTTTCGAATTCCCCAAACTTCAAACACTAAATTATTCTCAGATTTGAAGCCGAAATCTATGAAAAAAGGCACTCAGAAAAATTGATAAACTACCTCAAATTGCTTAACACGATTTTATTTCTGGAAGTATAAGTCCAAATGAGCTGAAATTGTAGTCCTCTACTGGGATAAGAATCGCTGGAAATTTCAGCTTTGCATTTCCAATAGAAAAAAAGTTACGACCTTTCAAAGTTTTCCAAAATTTAAATGATACCTTCGTGCTAAAATGATGAAATATCAATTTTTTTTTTGTTAAGAATTTGTGTCATAATGGTCCTTTGGGACCCCCCCAAACTTAATACACTAAATTGTTCTGAGATTTGGAGCCAGATTCTTTGAAAAATTGAAAAACGCTGAAATTTTACAAAAATCTAAATTATAGGTAGTGTTTTTCTTGTATTTTTTTGGATCAACTCAACTAACATTGTTGTTTCCACTCCAAAAGACTAAAAATCAATGAACTCTTACTAAATTAAATCCAATAAACAATTTTTTTTCCAGCCTTCAACCTTGAGATTACACCGCAATGTAGCCTCAGGTCTTTTCCACCACCGAATGTACTCCGCATCAGGCGAAGCCGACATAGTCGTTATAGGTTCAGGTCCTGGTGGGTACGTGGCTTCAATAAAAGCAGCTCAGTTAGGCATGAAAGTAGGTATACAAACTCCCAATCAAAACCCCACTTTTCTTGATTAAATTATTTCTAGACTGTATGCATAGAAAAAGCAGCCACCTTAGGAGGAACCTGTTTAAACGTCGGTTGTATCCCTTCAAAAGCCTTGCTTAACAATTCACATTACTATCACATGGCTCATTCGGGTGATTTGGCTAAAAGGGGCATCGAAAGCGACAATATTCGTTTGAATTTAGAATCACTTATGGGCCAAAAAAGCACCGCAGTTAAAGCCTTAACCGGAGGAATTGCGCAACTTTTCAAAAAAAACAAAGTCGATTTGATTACAGGCCATGGAAAAATCACAGGCGTTAATCAAGTGACTGCTATTAAACCTGATGGTACAACTGAAGTTGTAAACACAAAAAACATTTTAATCGCAACCGGTTCAGAAGTCACTCCATTCCCTGGCATTGAAATTGATGAAGAACAAATAGTTTCTTCAACAGGTGCTTTGTCTTTGCGTGAAGTACCAAAAAGATTAATTGTTATTGGAGCAGGAGTGATTGGGGTAGAATTGGGCTCAGTATGGTCCAGATTGGGTTCAGAAGTAACTGCAATTGAGTTTATGCCTACAATTGGAGGTGTAGGTATTGACCAAGAAGTTTCAAAATCTTTCCAAAAAATTTTAGTCAAACAAGGCTTGAAGTTTAAATTAGGCACCAAGGTGACAGGTGCTTCAAAATCTGGAGGCGTCATTAAAGTTAATGTGCAAGATGTTAAAGACAGCAGCAAAACTGAAGAGATGGAGTGCGACGTTTTGCTTGTTTGTGTAGGCAGAAGGCCTTACACTGAAAACCTAGGCCTAGAAGAGATGGGCATTGAAAAAGACCAAAAAGGCAGAGTACCAGTTAATTCAGTATTTCAAACTGTTATTCCAAATATTTACGCTATTGGGGATTGTATTCATGGGCCTATGTTAGCACACAAAGCAGAAGATGAAGGTATTATTTGTGTCGAAGGTATTTTAGGAGGAGCAGTTCATATTGATTACAACTGCGTGCCTTCAGTTATTTATACTCATCCCGAAGTTGGTTGGGTTGGTAAAAGTGAAGAAGATCTTAAAAGTGAAGGCATCGATTATAAAATAGGCAAATTTCCGTTTTTGGCCAACTCTAGAGCAAAGACAAACAATGACACTGATGGATTTGTTAAGGTGCTTTCTGATAGGGCTACAGACAGGATTTTGGGGACTCACATTATCGGTCCTGGCGCTGGGGAGTTGATTAATGAAGCAGTATTGGCACAAGTGAGTTTCTAATGGGTTTATAATTTCTTGGTTGCTTATTGATTGTTTTAGGAATATGGTGCTTCAGCTGAGGATGTTGCTAGAGTATGTCACGCGCATCCGACCT
This sequence comes from Ceutorhynchus assimilis, assembly GCA_917834065.1. NCBI lineage: Eukaryota > Metazoa > Arthropoda > Insecta > Coleoptera > Curculionidae > Ceutorhynchus > Ceutorhynchus assimilis. Next base: position 43,154,667 of record OU892284.1, on the reverse strand, counting down.
GCGCGGAAGCTCTTAGAGAAGCTAACTTGATGGCTTATTCGGGAAAACCTATTAACTTTTAATTGAGCAATAACTAAAAAGAGTATTGAATAAAGTGTGGAGCTAGAGAAATATTGGAGTGATTTCTCTAGGCTTTGGAACTTTTGAGATGCTTTTGTAAGCTTAAATATCGTTTTTTTTTTTGTTATCTTTGTAAATAAGTCTCCTTTTTTTTTTTGTTTGTTGTACTTTAAGTAGGTAATCACGTCATTTTTCATTTTACAATATGGTATTCGAAATATGGATCTTACATGGTTTTAAATATAAAATTAATTTATTATGATGAAGTAGTGTTTTATTCTAATTTACATTTGTATTTAAGTATAAGGAGTTCTTAACTTTTCTCTTTTTACTCTAGAAGTTTCAAAATTTCCTCTTCAATGGATTTTCAAAAAAATATCGAAATGTCGATAGGTGCATTTTTGCATAATTTAAGTTGATTTTCATGAATTGCTCAATTGCTCTTGTAGCTATTTTTCACTGGATCATTTTGAAATTTCACTGAGATGAGTCTCTTTCTGTCCATGTTAGTAGGAATTCAATCATACGTACAGTTTTTGAATAATCAAAAAGTTTCAAAATATTCCTGTTGCTAGTTTTCCAGAAAAACATCGAAACATGAAAAGGTACATTTTCCTCAAAATCCTAATCTAAAGTGAAACAAGATGCATTATCTTACTAAATAATTATTAATGATTGTATATTTATTTAAATTCTAGAATATTTGATGATACACAGGCTAACAACCCCAAAACTCTTACAGTAGACTATCAAATATGATTTGTACTTAAAAATCTAAAACAGTGTATAGTAGAATTTAACAACCTACATAATTTATAAAATAAATAAAATCTTAACTCAATTTTTTCTTGGAGATTCTCATCTAATTAAATACTACAAAGAAATTTCTTTTCAATACAAATTTTGAAAATTCAACACAGCCACTAAAATATCAAATTAGAAAAACAGAAAATTTGTTCATATTTTTGACTAGAATAAACATGTTTCCCAACAACTTTTAGCCAGAATTGTCATGATTGTTGTGAAATGAAATTTAAAAAATTCAGTCTCTTTTTGTGCAGTAAAACTGCAATAATTATAAAAAGTCAAAAATTATTAGCGACATCAATAAGAGAGAGGTGCAATATAACTAATTGAGTCCTATAGCTATACCGTGACGTTGTAGTTCTTTTAAAATTGGCAAAGGCCTCGCAGGCCAATACATCACATTTTTCAAAGTCGTACTTTGATTTTGAATTTTTTCCAATTCTAACATATAGGGATATATTCTTTGTTCGATCCATTCGGATATTGTATAATTGTCGAACCATTTACCCAAAGAATCAACTGTATTTCTAGCTAAATTAATCATGCCATGATAAACTCTTGGTAATTCTTGAGTGAGTTCATCTACTCTTAAAGGTAAGCTGTAATTGTGTTTTCCATTATAAGCAGTCATCCAGCCTCTTTGTTTTGTAGTAACATCTAAATACTCTTTTGCTTCATTTTCCATATTGTGCAGACGATACATTAGCCTAAACAATATTACTTTAAAATAAATCAATATTGTTAAACATTCTTACTTGAAAAATTCATTTCCAGGAAACAAACATCTAGCCAACTTTTCCCACATATTAGGATCAGAATCCAAACTCAGAAACGGAATAGGCCTTCTGTTGTCGCTTTGTCTAGGACAGCTCAACGCGCTCAGAAACTGATCTTTCTGAGTAACATTGAAAAACCCGTGGCTTGTTGCCAGTAAATTCAATATCAGCGAGGGCAAAGCGGCTGGTAAAAGTTCACACAGTACGGCAAAGTGATCGTATCTTTGCCAGCCTGTTAATACTATACCTCTAAAACCTCGTTTGAAGGATATAGATTGGGTGGACATTACGTCTAACCATCTGAGGTTGTTTTCCAGATGTCTGCGGGCGTTTGGGATATATAAAGTTTCACCAAAAGCACCTAAAACCCAGAATTATATAATTTCTAAGTTTAATTCAAGTAAGAATAAGGTAAAATTGTTGTGTATTGATATCACATTGATATAAACCTTATTATGTAACAGAGTTTTACATTTTTGGCCCTGAAAAATTTTGATTATCCAACATTGCCTCACAAAATCGCACATAACTTATTTATTATTTTACAAATTTTAATGCATATTTATGTATTCTTGATCAAAATTAAATGCTCTTTAAGATAAAACAACATTGAATCCTTTATCTCAAATAGTTTCCAAGATATTGAGCCTCAAAGTTGAAACATTGTTTCAAATTTTGGAAAACTTTTAAAGCCGATTATCTCGAAAACGAAGTCTTGGGACTCGATGCCCCCAACCGAGATCTACAACTTTTCTGGTTTCCATAATATAGTCCTTGAAAATTTAGTTTCCTTACATAATATGTACCCGTTAGAAAAATTTCAATTTTGATTATCCAATTGGGATTATTACCAGTTTTGCATTCACTGGAAAATTGAACTAGGAACAATCCAAAATCCGGTAATAGGTAGGTAATCCATATTTTGATTATTATCAGTTCTGGCTATAGCATTTTTCCAGTGAATCCAGAGCTAGTAATATTCAAAATTTGAACTAATACCGGCAATCCATTCGCTGGAAAAATTCAAAAATTAGGACTATTACCAGTTCTTCACAGGTGAATTGATCTAGGAGCAATCCAAGAACCAATAATAGTCCACATTACCGGCTCTTGACTCATTGGAAGATTACTCTAGAACAATCAAAAGCCAGTAATAGGTAGTCCATATTTGGATTATTATCAGCATTTTTTCAGTGAATCTAGAAACAGTAATATTCACAATTTGAACTATTGCCGGCACTATATTCGCTAGAAAAATTGGGACTATTACCAGTTCTCTATTCCCTGGGAAATTGATCTAGGAACTATCAAGAGCCAATAATAGTCCACATTACCCAGCTCTCGATTCATTGGAAAATTGCTCTAGAACAATCAAGAACTGGTTATAGGTAGTCCATATTTTGATTATTATCAGCATTTTTCTAGTGAATCCAAAACCAGTAATATTCAAAATTTGAACTATTACTGGCACTCCATTTGCTAGAAAAGTTCAAAAGTTGAGACTATTACCTTTGTTCCATTCACTAGTCAATTAATCCAGGAGTAATCAAGAACCAATAATAGTCCACATTACTGGCTCTCGACTCATTGGAAGATTACTCTAGAATAATTAAGAGCCGGTAATAGGTAGTCCATATTTTGATTTTGATCAGCTCTGGATTGATTACTCCAGCATTTTCCAATGAATTTAGAGCCAGTAATATTCAAAATTTGAACTATTACCCGCACAGTTTTTTAAGATATTGAGCCTCAAAGTTGAAATCTCCTACCTTTAAAAGCAGACGCAGTCCATGCAGTCTTAAAAACTCCGGCATATTTATCCCAAATCGTAGGCTGTACAAATCTGTAAATATCTTCGGCGTAAACCCACACCATAGGTTCGACCATATCTCCAATTTTAAAAGATTGAAGCGTCTGCAAGGAAATGTGCCTCAACATATCGTCCCATATAATCACTTGAACTTTGGGGTTTTTCTCGTGGACTAATTTAGCCACATTTTGCACATGTTTGAGAAATAGGTTTTCATGTAATTCGGTGCGGCAAATTTCACATTCGCCCATTTCAAAGACTTCGTCACAACCAATGTGAAGGTATTTTGTGCTAGGGTGCAAGTCTAAGATTTGCTTTATCAATTCTTTGATGAAATCTAGGGAGGAATTTCTGCTGGGGCATAAAGCTTGAGGACTGCCAGGGACTTCTCTAAAATAATCATTATTGAAATTTTCTAATGACACAGAGACAAATTCTTGCCTAATATGTGCAAATTCCTTATATTTTAAAGCAAATTCCATGTGTCCAAAGGTTTGCACAAGTGGGATAACTTCCAGTTTCAATTCCTCTGCATAATGTAAAATTTCCTTTACTTGTTCCAATTTATAAGCGTTTTTGGCCGATAGAGGGGCCAGAATGCCAGTAAAGGGAAACATGTCTTCGTATTCGATTAAAATGCCTGTAGCTCCAGCGTTTTTTGATAGAGATATGATTTTTTTGAAGTAATCTATTGTAGGTGGAGCCCCTTTTAAGTCAAAATGTACTATTCTGTGCTTGGGTATGTACGGGTTTTTTTGATTGGTTATTACGTATGGGATGCCTAGTTGCTGGTCTGTTTCGAACGCTAAAATCATCAAGGAATTTGTCAGGGTTAAAGCAAATATAAAGGGCTCCTCAAATGACTTTAGTAAAATATATCAGAGTTCTGTTTTTGTCTAATAATTTTTTTTTTATACAGTGAGCACGTAAAGGTAGGAAAAAAATCCATAAAATATACAGGGTTGATATTTTTCAAAAAACCTCAGACGCGTCGATTTTTTATTTTAGTGGCCATTTTTTAGATGAAAATTGCATGTATACAGAGTGACCCAAAAACAAGTTATGACAGCTAACTTTATTTTTTTTTAATCAAAAAGAAAATTGTAAAAAAGTCAATTTTCAACTGTCAATATTTCTGAAACAGTTGAAGATAAGACATAACACATAAAAAAGGTTCAGAATTCAACGTAGAATTTGAAAATGAAATAAAAAATCAGTGTTTTCATTAAAAAAAATAAAGTTAGCTGTCATAAGTTGTTTTTGGGTCACCCTGTGTATACATGAAATTTTCATCTAAAGAATGACCACTAAAATCAAAAATCGACGTGTCCGAGGTTTTTTGAAAAATATCAACCCTGTATATTTTTTGGATTTTATTCCAACCTTTATACGTGCTTACTGTATATATCTTCAGGAGAGTTGAAAATACAATTTTCACTCTTCTTTTATGGAAGAGGTGGTGAGATAAGAGAATTTTTTCTAGTTAAATTCCAGATCAAAGAGAGAAATAAATAAGCTCCTGGAATAGCCCAATTTCACCTCTAGAATTGTAAAACATTGGAGTGAAATAATCGAGGAAATAACATTTTCAGTTGAAATTCAGCTCTATATATTAAAAATGAACCTTTTAAGCCTTAAATTTGTAAATAATGATAATATTGGAGCAAAATGTATTGACAAAGAGCTCAGTTTATTCGACTTCAGATAAACTTGCCAAAAACTATATTTGCAAGAGAAAGGACCTCGCACACCTCTTATGGGTATTTGGTTTTCTGTCAAATTCAATAAAATTTTGATATGTGTTAGGCCTTGACTTCCTGATGAAAAGTTCTCATGGGCCAGAACCAATCCTATGACTAGTTTTGAGGTACTTAAATGTCCAAGAAATGTACAGGTTGTTTTTTTATATATTGACACCCCACCTACAGCCTTTACCTTCAAGAATATAAAATGAAATATAGGGCATCCCATTTGAAAAAAGCTGGAAGCATGCAAAATTTCACATTTCTGACATTCAAATTTTGTTTCTGTTTCTAAAAATTCAGCCAAAACTGTACAACTTTTATATTTACACCTTTCTTCTACCTGTAAAGGTAAAGGCTGTAGGTGGGGTGTCAATATATAAAAAACACCCTGTACAAATAACTGGATTATTGCGGAACTTATGAGTGGACCTGTGCTCGTCCCGCAGCCATCTACTCACCAATACCTATACTATTGTTGTACGTGTAATTTTTGAACTAATGAGAAAAACTCACAACTGAGTGAATCAGATTAATATTCTAGTTTCACAACAATCCACTCGTTTGTACTCGAATAATTTGTCACAATATATTACTAGTTTGGTAAAGTAACATTACTAATTCCTGTTGGAAGGCAAATTGACAAAAAATAGATAATCTTACACATTTTGACTTTACATAATAAGTTATTATTCAAGTACAAATAAGTGGATTATAATGGAACTTATGAATGGACCTCTGCGGGACGAGCGTAGCGAGTTCCGCAGCCATTCACTCACCAATATTCTGTTGAACGATTCAAGTAAGACATTCACCTGAAACGTGTAGTTTTTAAACTAATGACAAACAATCTAATGAGAATAACACACATTTGTCAGGTTAGTATCATATTGATAAATAGATAGCTGCGGAACTCGCTGCGCTCGTCCCGCAGAGGTCCACCCATAAGTTCCGCAACAATTCACTCATTTGTAGTTGAATAACTTGTCACATTAAGTTACTTAGTTTAATAAAGTTACATTACTAATTCCTGTTAAAAGGCAAATTGACTAAAAGTGGATAATCTCACAAATTTTGACCTCACATAATAAGTTAGTTCAAGTACAAATAAGTAAATTATTGCGGAACTTATGGGTGGACCTCTGCGGGACGAGCGTAGCGAGTTCCGCAGCCATCTACTCACCAATATAATGTTGAACTATTCAAGTAAGACATTCACCTGAAACGTGTAGTTTTTAAACTTATGAGAACAACTCACATTTGAGTGAGTCAGGTTAGTATCGTAATTAAACAACATATTGATAAATAGATGGCTGCGGAACTCGCTGCGTTCGTCCCGCAGAGGTCCACCCATAAGTTCCGCAGTAATCCACTTATTTGTACTTGAACAATAACTTATTATGTAAAGTCAAAATTTGTGAGATCAATTTATAACTATATTTCATTCTATATTCTTGAAGAGCGCAATTTCTCGATTCCAATACTCTATAGTTTGTCTGTATTTGGTTGAGCTGTGTCCAACATATTTGGTTCTAAAAATTTTAAAAATTCTATCAGAGAAACCAAGTACCTCAAATACCTGCAGCTTTCACCTGTGCAGGTAGAATGGTTTTGAAGCCAAATATATGAGACTGTTCAATTAAATATAGACAAACTATATATTTTTGGAATCGGGGCATTCTGCTCTTCAAGAATATAGAATAAAATATAGGGCTTCCCATTTGGAAAAAGCTGGAAGTATGAAAAATTTCACATTTCTGACATTCAAATTTTGTTACTGACCATGGTTTCTAAAAATTCAGCCAAAACTGTACAACTTTCATATTTACACCTTTCTTCTACCTGTAAAGGTAAAGGCTGTAGGTGGGGTGTCAATATAATATATGAAAAAACACCCTGTACACATTTTATATGCATTTACCGTTGATACAACCTAATTATACCAGGATGGATAGGTATCCTCACGCTCAGGTGACAGGTAGATCTAAATGCATATGAAATGTGTACCGGGAATCATTGCAATTAGCACATACTATACTCTTTTAACATCCCTCGTATTAAGTCGAAATTTTAACCATTAGATTTTACACATTATGGGGGATGTTAATATAGTGTGTGCCAAATTGCAATGATTCTTACTGTACATTTCTCGGACATTAAACTACCTGTATCTCAAAAACTAATCATAGGATTGGTTCAAGCCCATGAGAACTTTTTATCAGGAAGTAAAGGTCTATCACATATCAAAATTTCATTGAATTTGACAGAAAACCAAATACCCATAAGAGGGGTGCGGGGTCCTTTGTGAATTTATATACTTAATTCTTTTAGTGGCGCAACTCAATTCCAAATTTGAGGGGTGCTATATAGTACCATTATTTTTTTATTATTTTATATTACTTCCCTAATAGCACAAAATATTCAAAGAATGTTCCAGCAAAGTCATGCGAAAGTTTGAATGTCCTAGACATTGAAGGAATGTTCCTGGAATATCTTTTTAGGTATGTTCACAGAATATTTTATCAGTATATTCTATGAATGTTCTAGGAAAGTCAAGATTTTTTAGACATAAAATGAATGTTCAAGGAATATTTCTGCAGGACGTTCAGTCTTATGCACGGAGTTTGTAAAAAAAAAAATGAAAAGATGTGTAGGTATTTTTGAAATTTTAATGATAAAAATAGCGCAAATTAAACTCAATACATTTTTGGTCCAATTTTATCAATTACATAATTAGTAAAATCCACATCAGGAGTTATTCATAATTATTAATTTTGTACTCCTACCTATATTTTATATTCGAAAACACATAAAAAGCATAGAAACGTCAACTAGTAAGTTTCTATTTCCTTTTTTAAATATAGCGCCTTTTTGGCGTATGAATATTGATCGTGTCATGTGATTTTTATATTTATAAATCTATCTGATCCACCATCACGAGATAGCCATTAGCCATTCCGGTTTTCTATGAACTAGACAAAGATCAACATTCCTGGTATATCCTAAGTAAATCCAAAAAATATTCCCTGAATGTATGTAGAACATACGAAGATGTTCACGGAATATTCAAAATGCTGACAAAGGCTTTTCCCTGAATGTTCCTGGAATGTCTTAGAACATTAGGAGACATTCATGGAATGTTCCTTATGTCTTAAATGTATGTTCTGCGAATGTACATGGAATGTTATGTGCTATTAGGGCTAGTGTTAGGTAGTGCTATGGTAGAATGCCGGATGGGGGTGCTAAATTTTGTTTTGGGGGTGCTTAGCACCCCCAAGTACCCCCCTAGTTGCGCCCAAAAAGAATTAATAATTTTTTTTCTTTTGCGGATAAAGGCCGACACACACTACAGTACGTTTTGCATAACGCATAAGCTCCAACCAATCACAGGTTGTATTAAAAGGTCACTTGACTGTCAACTGAACATCTGGTAACCTTTTAAAACAACCTGCGATTGGTTGGAACTTATTGCTTATACTTTAGCAAAAACCGTGTGTGTGATAGTCTTAACTGGCCAACCAATGGGATTACAGATTGCATTTTTATCAGAAGGTGAATAAACCAGCCCTTAAATTGAAAACACAAAACATAAAATTTGCTGATTAACAAATCACCTTCTGGTACTTTTTCTGTTTGCCTTTTGGCAATAATCTCATCCCTACTGGGTTGTTCCAACCGTTTCAACCTCTCAACATCCTTCAAAATCCTTTTATTTCCATTTTGTTCTTGACTATTCAATTTTGCCGCCTCGATAAACTTGACTTTGATGCTCTGCATAAAAGCCTCGTCCTCTTTTTCGTTGATTTCGGCATTTAACCTGCCCTTTTGATCGATGAGGTAAAATTGCAGGGCAAATACGACCATTAGCAGGAAAATTATGAGCATTATTATGGACATTCGTTTTTTTCTGCGCCATACTATGAAACGGTGTAGTAGGCTGTATTCAATGTTCGATTTTTCTTGATCCATGATTTGAATGCTTGAATTAAAAAGTCCTCGTACGATTATTTGTGATTTAAAAATGTGTTTTCACTTACGCTAGTAATTTAAGGTTTATCACATTGTTTTTGACTGAAACATATTGCAATTACTGCCTAAAACGGTGCTTCATTGAGAATCATTTTAATTACTTATTGAAAACTGTAAATTAATTTTTTTTTCAAATTCTTAAATAATAAAAGGTTTTCGACCTCTCTTTTAAATTAAAATCCACCCGATGTAATTATTTATTTTTACGGTTATGGTTGTCTTTCTTAGTTGCATTTGATAAAAAAAGATAAAATGTGCTCCTTTATTGTTTTTCAAATGAAAAATCAATAGTTGGTAGGGTAAGTATCTCTTTTCAACAATGTTACAAAAAGAGATGGAAATTGGCTTAGTAGTTGAGTAATTTGATAGAGAGCGTTTGCAAGTGGTGAAAGCCTTCGCCATCGTGTCAAGAATTTACAACAATTTGAACTATAAGTCCAAATGAGCTAAAAATTGTATAGTCCTCTACTGAAGTAAGAATCGCTCAAAATTTCTGCTTTCTATCTATAATAGAAAAAAAGTTATGCCCTTCCAAAGTTTTCCAAAATCTGAATCATAAGGTAGCTACCTTCTTACTAAAACGATAAAATTTCAATTTTTTTTTTGTCGAGATTTTGTATCCTAAGGGTCAATCAACATACCCCAAACTCCATACACCAAATTATTCTCAGATTTAAAGCTGAAATCTATGAAAAAAGGCACTCAGAGAAATTGAAAAATTGATAAATAACCCCAAATTGCTTAACACGATTTTATCTCAGGAACTATAAGTGCAAATGAGCTGAAATTTTCAGGGATTGTAGTCCTTTGAAAGGGATAAAATTCAGTGAAAGTTTCAGTTTTCTATCTATAATAGAAAAAAAGTTATGCCCTTCCAAAGTTTTCCAAAATCTGAATCATAAGGTAGCTACCTTCTTACTAAAACGATAAAATTTCAATTTTTTTTTTGTCGAGATTTTGTATCCTAAGGGTCAATCAACATACCCCAAACTCCATACACCAAATTATTCTCAGATTTAAAGCTGAAATCTATGAAAAAAGGCACTCAGAAAAATTGAAAAATTGATAAATCACCCCAAATTGCTTAACACGATTTTATCTCAGGAACTATAAGTGCAAATGAGCTGAAATTTTCAGGGATTGTAGTCCTTTGAAAGGGATAAAATTCAGTGAAAGTTTCAGTTTTCTATCTATAATAGAAAAAAAGTTATGCCCTTCCAAAGTTTTCCAAAATCTGAATCATAAGGTAGCTACCTTCTTACTAAAACGATAAAATTTCAATTTTTTTTTTGTCGAGATTTTGTATCCTAAGGGTCAATCAACATACCCCAAACTCCATACACCAAATTATTCTCAGATTTAAAGCTGAAATCTATGAAAAAAGGCACTCAGAAAAATTGAAAAATTGATAAATCACCCCAAATTGCTTAACACGATTTTATCTCAGGAACTATAAGTGCAAATGAGCTGAAATTTTCAGGGATTGTAGTCCTTTGAAAGGGATAAAATTCAGTGAAAGTTTCAGTTTTCTATCTATAATAGAAAAAAAGTTATGCCCTTCCAAAGTTTTCCAAAATCTGAATCATAAGGTAGCTACCTTCTTACTAAAACGATAAAATTTCAATTTTTTTTTTGTCGAGATTTTGTATCCTAAGGGTCAATCAACATACCTCAAACTCCATACACCAAATTATTCTCAGATTTAAAGCTGAAATCTATGAAAAAAGGCACTCAGAAAAATTGAAAAATTGATAAATCACCCCAAATTGCTTAACACGATTTTATCTCAGGAACTATAAGTGCAAATGAGCTGAAATTTTCAGGGATTGTAGTCCTTTGAAAGGGATAAAATTCAGAGAAAGTTTCAGCTTTTTATCTATAATAGAAAAAAAGTTATGCCCTTCCAAAGTTTTCCAAAATCTGAATCATAAGGTAGCTACCTTCTTACTAAAACGATAAAATTTCAAATTTTTTTTTGTCGAGATTTTGTATCCTAAGGGTCAATCAACATACCCCAAACTCCATACACCAAATTATTCTCAGATTTAAAGCTGAAATCTATGAAAAAAGGCACTCAGAAAAATTGAAAAATTGATAAATCACCCCAAATTGCTTAACACGATTTTATCTCAGGAACTATAAGTGCAAATGAGCTGAAATTTTCAGGGATTGTAGTCCTTTGAAAGGGATAAAATTCAGTGAAAGTTTCAGCTTTTTATCTATAATAGAAAAAAAGTTATGCCCTTCCAAAATTTTCCAAAATCTGAATCATAAGGTAGCTACCTTCTTACTAAAACGATAAAATTTCAAATTTTTTTTTGTCGAGATTTTGTATCCTAAGGGTCAATCAACATACCCCAAACTCCATACACCAAATTATTCTCAGATTTAAAGCTGAAATCTATGAAAAAAGGCACTCAGAAAAATTGAAAAATTGATAAATCACCCCAAATTGCTTAACACGATTTTATCTCAGGAACTATAAGTGCAAATGAGCTGAAATTTTCAGGGATTGTAGTCCTTTGAAAGGGATAAAATTCAGTGAAAGTTTCAGCTTTTTATCTATAATAGAAAAAAAGTTATGCCCTTCCAAAATTTTCCAAAATCTGAATCATAAGGTAGCTACCTTCTTACTAAAACGATAAAATTTCAAATTTTTTTTTGTCGAGATTTTGTATCCTAAGGGTCAATCAACATACCCCAAACTCCATACACCAAATTATTCTCAGATTTAAAGCTGAAATCTATGAAAAAAGGCACTCAGAAAAATTGAAAAATTGATAAATCACCCCAAATTGCTTAACACGATTTTATCTCAGGAACTATAAGTGCAAATGAGCTGAAATTTTCAGGGATTGTAGTCCTTTGAAAGGGATAAAATTCAGTGAAAGTTTCAGCTTTTTATCTATAATAGAAAAAAAGTTATGCCCTTCCAAAATTTTCCAAAATCTGAATCATAAGGTAGCTACCTTCTTACTAAAACGATAAAATTTCAAATTTTTTTTTGTCGAGATTTTGTATCCTAAGGGTCAATCAACATACCCCAAACTCCATACACCAAATTATTCTCAGATTTAAAGCTGAAATCTATGAAAAAAGGCACTCAGAAAAATTGAAAAATTGATAAATCACCCCAAATTGCTTAACACGATTTTATCTCAGGAACTATAAGTGCAAATGAGCTGAAATTTTCAGGGATTGTAGTCCTTTGAAAGGGATAAAATTCAGTGAAAGTTTCAGTTTTCTATCTATAATAGAAAAAAAGTTATGCCCTTCCAAAGTTTTCCAAAATCTGAATCATAAGGTAGCTACCTTCTTACTAAAACGATAAAATTTCAATTTTTTTTTTGTCGAGATTTTGTATCCTAAGGGTCAATCAACATACCCCAAACTCCATATACCAAATTATTCTCAGATTTAAAGCTGAAATCTATGAAAAAAGGCACTCAGAAAAATTGAAAAATTGATAAATCACCCCAAATTGCTTAACACGATTTTATCTCAGGAACTATAAGTGCAAATGAGCTGAAATTTTCAGGGATTGTAGTCCTTTGAAAGGGATAAAATTCAGTGAAAGTTTCAGTTTTCTATCTATAATAGAAAAAAAGTTATGCCCTTCCAAAGTTTTCCAAAATCTGAATCATAAGGTAGCTACCTTCTTACTAAAACGATAAAATTTCAATTTTTTTTTTGTCGAGATTTTGTATCCTAAGGGTCAATCAACATACCTCAAACTCCATACACCAAATTATTCTCAGATTTAAAGCTGAAATCTATGAAAAAAGGCACTCAGAAAAATTGAAAAATTGATAAATCACCCCAAATTGCTTAACACGATTTTATCTCAGGAACTATAAGTGCAAATGAGCTGAAATTTTCAGGGATTGTAGTCCTTTGAAAGGGATAAAATTCAGTGAAAGTTTCAGTTTTCTATCTATAATAGAAAAAAAGTTATGCCCTTCCAAAGTTTTCCAAAATCTGAATCATAAGGTAGCTACCTTCTTACTAAAACGATAAAATTTCAATTTTTTTTTTGTCGAGATTTTGTATCCTAAGGGTCAATCAACATACCCCAAACTCCATACACCAAATTATTCTCAGATTTAAAGCTGAAATCTATGAAAAAAGGCACTCAGAAAAATTGAAAAATTGATAAATCACCCCAAATTGCTTAACACGATTTTATCTCAGGAACTATAAGTGCAAATGAGCTGAAATTTTCAGGGATTGTAGTCCTTTGAAAGGGATAAAATTCAGAGAAAGTTTCAGCTTTTTATCTATAATAGAAAAAAAGTTATGCCCTTCCAAAGTTTTCCAAAATCTGAATCATAAGGTAGCTACCTTCTTACTAAAACGATAAAATTTCAAATTTTTTTTTGTCGAGATTTTGTATCCTAAGGGTCAATCAACATACCCCAAACTCCATACACCAAATTATTCTCAGATTTAAAGCTGAAATCTATGAAAAAAGGCACTCAGAAAAATTGAAAAATTGATAAATCACCCCAAATTGCTTAACACGATTTTATCTCAGGAACTATAAGTGCAAATGAGCTGAAATTTTCAGGGATTGTAGTCCTTTGAAAGGGATAAAATTCAGTGAAAGTTTCAGCTTTTTATCTATAATAGAAAAAAAGTTATGCCCTTCCAAAATTTTCCAAAATCTGAATCATAAGGTAGCTACCTTCTTACTAAAACGATAAAATTTCAAATTTTTTTTTGTCGAGATTTTGTATCCTAAGGGTCAATCAACATACCCCAAACTCCATACACCAAATTATTCTCAGATTTAAAGCTGAAATCTATGAAAAAAGGCACTCAGAAAAATTGAAAAATTGATAAATCACCCCAAATTGCTTAACACGATTTTATCTCAGGAACTATAAGTGCAAATGAGCTGAAATTTTCAGGGATTGTAGTCCTTTGAAAGGGATAAAATTCAGTGAAAGTTTCAGCTTTTTATCTATAATAGAAAAAAAGTTATGCCCTTCCAAAATTTTCCAAAATCTGAATCATAAGGTAGCTACCTTCTTACTAAAACGATAAAATTTCAAATTTTTTTTTGTCGAGATTTTGTATCCTAAGGGTCAATCAACATACCCCAAACTCCATACACCAAATTATTCTCAGATTTAAAGCTGAAATCTATGAAAAAAGGCACTCAGAAAAATTGAAAAATTGATAAATCACCCCAAATTGCTTAACACGATTTTATCTCAGGAACTATAAGTGCAAATGAGCTGAAATTTTCAGGGATTGTAGTCCTTTGAAAGGGATAAAATTCAGTGAAAGTTTCAGTTTTCTATCTATAATAGAAAAAAAGTTATGCCCTTCCAAAGTTTTCCAAAATCTGAATCATAAGGTAGCTACCTTCTTACTAAAACGATAAAATTTCAATTTTTTTTTTGTCGAGATTTTGTATCCTAAGGGTCAATCAACATACCCCAAACTCCATACACCAAATTATTCTCAGATTTAAAGCTGAAATCTATGAAAAAAGGCACTCAGAAAAATTGAAAAATTGATAAATCACCCCAAATTGCTTAACACGATTTTATCTCAGGAACTATAAGTGCAAATGAGCTGAAATTTTCAGGGATTGTAGTCCTTTGAAAGGGATAAAATTCAGTGAAAGTTTCAGTTTTCTATCTATAATAGAAAAAAAGTTATGCCCTTCCAAAGTTTTCCAAAATCTGAATCATAAGGTAGCTACCTTCTTACTAAAACGATAAAATTTCAATTTTTTTTTTGTCGAGATTTTGTATCCTAAGGGTCAATCAACATACCTCAAACTCCATACACCAAATTATTCTCAGATTTAAAGCTGAAATCTATGAAAAAAGGCACTCAGAAAAATTGAAAAATTGATAAATCACCCCAAATTGCTTAACACGATTTTATCTCAGGAACTATAAGTGCAAATGAGCTGAAATTTTCAGGGATTGTAGTCCTTTGAAAGGGATAAAATTCAGTGAAAGTTTCAGTTTTCTATCTATAATAGAAAAAAAGTTATGCCCTTCCAAAGTTTTCCAAAATCTGAATCATAAGGTAGCTACCTTCTTACTAAAACGATAAAATTTCAATTTTTTTTTTGTCGAGATTTTGTATCCTAAGGGTCAATCAACATACCCCAAACTCCATACACCAAATTATTCTCAGATTTAAAGCTGAAATCTATGAAAAAAGGCACTCAGAGAAATTGAAAAATTGATAAATAACCCCAAATTGCTTAACACGATTTTATCTCAGGAACTATAAGTGCAAATGAGCTGAAATTTTCAGGGATTGTAGTCCTTTGAAAGGGATAAAATTCAGTGAAAGTTTCAGTTTTCTATCTATAATAGAAAAAAAGTTATGCCCTTCCAAAGTTTTCCAAAATCTGAATCATAAGGTAGCTACCTTCTTACTAAAACGATAAAATTTCAATTTTTTTTTTGTCGAGATTTTGTATCCTAAGGGTCAATCAACATACCCCAAACTCCATACACCAAATTATTCTCAGATTTAAAGCTGAAATCTATGAAAAAAGGCACTCAGAAAAATTGAAAAATTGATAAATCACCCCAAATTGCTTAACACGATTTTATCTCAGGAACTATAAGTGCAAATGAGCTGAAATTTTCAGGGATTGTAGTCCTTTGAAAGGGATAAAATTCAGTGAAAGTTTCAGTTTTCTATCTATAATAGAAAAAAAGTTATGCCCTTCCAAAGTTTTCCAAAATCTGAATCATAAGGTAGCTACCTTCTTACTAAAACGATAAAATTTCAATTTTTTTTTTGTCGAGATTTTGTATCCTAAGGGTCAATCAACATACCCCAAACTCCATACACCAAATTATTCTCAGATTTAAAGCTGAAATCTATGAAAAAAGGCACTCAGAGAAATTGAAAAATTGATAAATAACCCCAAATTGCTTAACACGATTTTATCTCAGGAACTATAAGTGCAAATGAGCTGAAATTTTCAGGGATTGTAGTCCTTTGAAAGGGATAAAATTCAGTGAAAGTTTCAGTTTTCTATCTATAATAGAAAAAAAGTTATGCCCTTCCAAAGTTTTCCAAAATCTGAATCATAAGGTAGCTACCTTCTTACTAAAACGATAAAATTTCAATTTTTTTTTTGTCGAGATTTTGTATCCTAAGGGTCAATCAACATACCCCAAACTCCATACACCAAATTATTCTCAGATTTAAAGCTGAAATCTATGAAAAAAGGCACTCAGAAAAATTGAAAAATTGATAAATCACCCCAAATTGCTTAACACGATTTTATCTCAGGAACTATAAGTGCAAATGAGCTGAAATTTTCAGGGATTGTAGTCCTTTGAAAGGGATAAAATTCAGTGAAAGTTTCAGTTTTCTATCTATAATAGAAAAAAAGTTATGCCCTTCCAAAGTTTTCCAAAATCTGAATCATAAGGTAGCTACCTTCTTACTAAAACGATAAAATTTCAATTTTTTTTTTGTCGAGATTTTGTATCCTAAGGGTCAATCAACATACCCCAAACTCCATACACCAAATTATTCTCAGATTTAAAGCTGAAATCTATGAAAAAAGGCACTCAGAAAAATTGAAAAATTGATAAATCACCCCAAATTGCTTAACACGATTTTATCTCAGGAACTATAAGTGCAAATGAGCTGAAATTTTCAGGGATTGTAGTCCTTTGAAAGGGATAAAATTCAGTGAAAGTTTCAGCTTTTTATCTATAATAGAAAAAAAGTTATGCCCTTCCAAAATTTTCCAAAATCTGAATCATAAGGTAGCTACCTTCTTACTAAAACGATAAAATTTCAAATTTTTTTTTGTCGAGATTTTGTATCCTAAGGGTCAATCAACATACCCCAAACTCCATACACCAAATTATTCTCAGATTTAAAGCTGAAATCTATGAAAAAAGGCACTCAGAAAAATTGAAAAATTGATAAATCACCCCAAATTGCTTAACACGATTTTATCTCAGGAACTATAAGTGCAAATGAGCTGAAATTTTCAGGGATTGTAGTCCTTTGAAAGGGATAAAATTCAGTGAAAGTTTCAGTTTTCTATCTATAATAGAAAAAAAGTTATGCCCTTCCAAAGTTTTCCAAAATCTGAATCATAAGGTAGCTACCTTCTTACTAAAACGATAAAATTTCAATTTTTTTTTTGTCGAGATTTTGTATCCTAAGGGTCAATCAACATACCCCAAACTCCATATACCAAATTATTCTCAGATTTAAAGCTGAAATCTATGAAAAAAGGCACTCAGAGAAATTGAAAAATTGATAAATAACCCCAAATTGCTTAACACGATTTTATCTCAGGAACTATAAGTGCAAAATGAGCTGAAATTTTCAGGGATTGTAGTCCTTTGAAAGGGATAAAATTCAGTGAAAGTTTCAGTTTCTATCTATAATAGAAAAAAAGTTATGCCCTTCCAAAGTTTTCCCAAAATCTGAATCATAAGGTAGCTACCTTCTTACTAAAACGATAAAATTTCAATTTTTTTTTTGTCGAGATTTTGTATCCTAAGGGTCAATCAACATACCCCAAACTCCATATACCAAATTATTCTCAGATTTAAAGCTGAAATCTATGAAAAAAGGCACTCAGAAAAATTGAAAAATTGATAAATCACCCCAAATTGCTTAACACGATTTTATCTCAGGAACTATAAGTGCAAATGAGCTGAAATTTTCAGGGATTGTAGTCCTTTGAAAGGGATAAAATTCAGTGAAAGTTTCAGTTTTCTATCTATAATAGAAAAAAAGTTATGCCCTTCCAAAGTTTTCCAAAATCTGAATCATAAGGTAGCTACCTTCTTACTAAAACGATAAAATTTTCAATTTTTTTTTTGTCGAGATTTTGTATCCTAAGGGTCAATCAACATACCCCCAAACTCCATACACCAAATTATTCTCAGATTTAAAGCTGAAATCTATGAAAAAAGGCACTCAGAAAAATTGAAAAATTGATAAATCACCCCAAATTGCTTAACACGATTTTATCTCAGGAACTATAAGTGCAAATGAGCTGAAATTTTCAGGGATTGTAGTCCTTTGAAAGGGATAAAATTCAGAGAAAGTTTCAGCTTTTTATCTATAATAGAAAAAAAGTTATGCCCTTCCAAAGTTTTCCAAAATCTGAATCATAAGGTAGCTACCTTCTTACTAAAACGATAAAATTTCAAATTTTTTTTTGTCGAGATTTTGTATCCTAAGGGTCAATCAACATACCCCAAACTCCATACACCAAATTATTCTCAGATTTAAAGCTGAAATCTATGAAAAAAGGCACTCAGAAAAATTGAAAAATTGATAAATCACCCCAAATTGCTTAACACGATTTTATCTCAGGAACTATAAGTGCAAATGAGCTGAAATTTTTCAGGGATTGTAGTCCTTTGAAAGGGATAAAATTCAGTGAAAGTTTCAGCTTTTTATCTATAATAGAAAAAAAGTTATGCCCTTCCAAAATTTTTTCCAAAATCTGAATCATAAGGTAGCTACCTTCTTACTAAAACGATAAAAATTTCAAATTTTTTTTTGTCGAGATTTTGTATCCTAAGGGTCAATCAACATACCCCAAACTCCATACACCAAATTATTCTCAGATTTAAAGCTGAAATCTATGAAAAAAGGCACTCAGAAAAATTGAAAAATTGATAAATCACCCCAAATTGCTTAACACGATTTTATCTCAGGAACTATAAGTGCAAATGAGCTGAAATTTTCAGGGATTGTAGTCCCTTTGAAAGGGATAAAATTCAGTGAAAGTTTCAGGCTTTTTATCTATAATAGAAAAAAAGTTATGCCCTTCCAAAATTTTCCAAAATCTGAATCATAAGGTAGCTACCTTCTTACTAAAACGATAAAATTTCAAATTTTTTTTTGTCGAGATTTTGTATCCTAAGGGTCAATCAAACATACCCCAAACTCCATACACCAAATTATTCTCAGATTTAAAGCTGAAATCTATGAAAAAAAGGCACTCAGAAAAATTGAAAAATTGATAAATCACCCCCAAATTGCTTAACACGATTTTATCTCAGGAACTATAAGTGCAAATGAGCTGAAATTTTCAGGGATTGTAGTCCTTTGAAAGGGATAAAATTCAGTGAAAGTTTCAGTTTTCTATCTATAAATAGAAAAAAAAGTTATGCCCTTCCAAAGTTTTCCAAAATCTGAATCATAAGGTAGCTACCTTCTTACTAAAACGATAAAAATTTCAATTTTTTTTTTGTCGAGATTTTGTATCCTAAGGGTCAATCAAACATACCCCAAACTCCATACACCAAATTATTCTCAGATTTAAAGCTGAAATCTATGAAAAAAGGCACTCAGAAAAATTGAAAAATTGATAAATCACCCCAAATTGCTTAACACGATTTTATCTCAGGAACTATAAGTGCAAATTGAGCTGAAATTTTCAGGGATTGTAGTCCTTTGAAAGGGATAAAATTCAGAGAAAGTTTCAGCTTTTTATCTATAATAGAAAAAAAGTTATGCCCTTCCAAAGTTTTCCAAAATCTGAATCATAAGGTAGCTACCTTCTTACTAAAACGATAAAATTTCAAATTTTTTTTTGTCGAGATTTTGTATCCTAAGGGTCAATCAACATACCCCAAACTCCATACACCAAATTATTCTCAGATTTAAAGCTGAAATCTATGAAAAAAGGCACTCAGAAAAATTGAAAAATTGATAAATCACCCCAAATTGCTTAACACGATTTTATCTCAGGAACTATAAGTGCAAATGAGCTGAAATTTTCAGGGATTGTAGTCCTTTGAAAGGGATAAAAATTCAGTGAAAGTTTCAGCTTTTTATCTATAATAGAAAAAAAGTTATGCCCTTCCAAAATTTTCCAAAATCTGAATCATAAGGTAGCTACCTTCTTACTAAAACGATAAAATTTCAAATTTTTTTTTGTCGAGATTTTGTATCCTAAGGGTCAATCAACATACCCCAAACTCCATACACCAAATTATTCTCAGATTTAAAGCTGAAATCTATGAAAAAAGGCACTCAGAAAAATTGAAAAATTGATAAATCACCCCAAATTGCTTAACACGATTTTATCTCAGGAACTATAAGTGCAAATGAGCTGAAATTTTCAGGGATTGTAGTCCTTTGAAGGGATAAAATTCAGTGAAAGTTTCAGCTTTTTAATCTATAATAGAAAAAAAGTTATGCCCTTCCAAAATTTTCCAAAATCTGAATCATAAGGTAGCTACCTTCTTACTAAAACGATAAAATTTCAAATTTTTTTTTGTCGAGATTTTGTATCCTAAGGGTCAATCAACATACCCCAAACTCCATACACCAAATTATTCTCAGATTTAAAGCTGAAATCTATGAAAAAAGGCACTCAGAAAAATTGAAAAATTGATAAATCACCCCAAATTGCTTAAACACGATTTTATCTCAGGAACTATAAGTGCAAATGAGCTGAAATTTTCAGGGATTGTAGTCCTTTGAAAGGGATAAAATTCAGTGAAAGTTTCAGCTTTTTATCTATAATAGAAAAAAAAGTTATGCCCTTCCAAAATTTTCCAAAATCTGAATCATAAGGTAGCTACCTTCTTACTAAAACGATAAAATTTCAAATTTTTTTTTGTCGAGATTTTGTATCCTAAGGGTCAATCAACATACCCCAAACTCCATACACCAAATTATTCTCAGATTTAAAGCTGAAATCTATGAAAAAAGGCACTCAGAAAAATTGAAAAATTGATAAATCACCCCCAAATTGCTTAACACGATTTTATCTCAGGAACTATAAGTGCAAATGAGCTGAAATTTTCAGGGATTGTAGTCCTTTGAAAGGGATAAAATTCAGTGAAAGTTTCAGTTTTCTATCTATAATAGAAAAAAAGTTATGCCCTTCCAAAGTTTTCCAAAATCTGAATCATAAGGTAGCTACCCTTCTTACTAAAAAGATAAAATTTCAATTTTTTTTTTGTCGAGATTTTGTATCCTAAGGGTCAATCAACATACCCCAAACTCCATACACCAAATTATTCTCAGATTTAAAGCTGAAATCTATGAAAAAAGGCACTCAGAAAAATTGAAAAATTGATAAATCACCCCAAATTGCTTAAACACGATTTTATCTCAGGAACTATAAGTGCAAATGAGCTGAAATTTTCAGGGATTGTAGTCCTTTGAAAGGGATAAAATTCAGAGAAAGTTTCAGCTTTTTATCTATAATAGAAAAAAAGTTATGCCCTTCCAAAGTTTTCCAAAATCTGAATCATAAGGTAGCTACCTTCTTACTAAAACGATAAAATTTCAAATTTTTTTTTGTCGAGATTTTGTATCCTAAGGGTCAATCAACATACCCCCAAACTCCATACACCAAATTATTCTCAGATTTAAAGCTGAAATCTATGAAAAAAGGCACTCAGAAAAATTGAAAAATTGATAAATCACCCCAAATTGCTTAACACTCGATTTTATCTCAGGAACTATAAGTGCAAATGAGCTGAAATTTTCAGGGATTGTAGTCCTTTGAAAGGGATAAAATTCAGTGAAAGTTTCAGCTTTTTATCTATAATAGAAAAAAAGTTATGCCCTTCCAAAATTTTCCAAAATCTGAATCATAAAGTAGCTACCTTCTTACTAAAACGATAAAAATTTCAAATTTTTTTTTGTCGAGATTTTGTATCCTAAGGGTCAATCAACATACCCCAAACTCCATACACCAAATTATTCTCAGATTTAAAGCTGAAATCTATGAAAAAAAGGCACTCAGAAAAATTGAAAAATTGATAAATCACCCCAAATTGCTTAACACGATTTTATCTCAGGAACTATAAGTGCAAATGAGCTGAAATTTTCAGGGATTGTAGTCCTTTGAAAGGGATAAAATTCAGTGAAAGTTTCAGTTTTCTATCTATAATAGAAAAAAAGTTATGCCCTTCCAAAGTTTTCCAAAATCTGAATCATAAGGTAGCTACCTTCTTACTAAAACGATAAAATTTCAATTTTTTTTTTTGTCGAGATTTTGTATCCTAAGGGTCAATCAACATACCCCAAACTCCATACACCAAAATTATTCTCAGATTTAAAGCTGAAATCTATGAAAAAAGGCACTCAGAGAAATTGAAAAATTGATAAATAACCCCAAATTGCTTAACACGATTTTATCTCAGGAACTATAAGTGCAAATGAGCTGAAATTTTCAGGGATTGTAGTCCTTTGAAAGGGATAAAATTCAGTGAAAGTTTCAGTTTTCTATCTATAATAGAAAAAAAGTTATGCCCTTCCAAAGTTTTCCAAAATCTGAATCATAAGGTAGCTACCTTCTTACTAAAACGATAAAATTTCAATTTTTTTTTTGTCGAGATTTTGTATCCTAAGGGTCAATCAACATACCCCAAACTCCATACACCAAATTATTCTCAGATTTAAAGCTGAAATCTATGAAAAAAGGCACTCAGAAAAATTGAAAAATTGATAAATCACCCCAAATTGCTTAACACGATTTTATCTCAGGAACTATAAGTGCAAATGAGCTGAAATTTTCAGGGATTGTAGTCCTTTGAAAGGGATAAAATTCAGTGAAAGTTTCAGCTTTTTATCTATAATAGAAAAAAAGTTATGCCCTTCCAAAATTTTCCAAAATCTGAATCATAAGGTAGCTACCTTCTTACTAAAAACGATAAAATTTCAAATTTTTTTTTGTCGAGATTTTGTATCCTAAAGGTCAATCAACATACCCCAAACTCCATACACCAAATTATTCTCAGATTTAAAGCTGAAATCTATGAAAAAAGGCACTCAGAAAAATTGAAAAATTGATAAATCACCCCAAATTGCTTAACACGATTTTATCTCAGGAACTATAAGTGCAAATGAGCTGAAATTTTCAGGGATTGTAGTCCTTTGAAAGGGATAAAATTCAGTGAAAGTTTCAGCTTTTTATCTATAATAGAAAAAAAGTTATGCCCTTCCAAAGTTTTCCAAAATCTGAATCATAAGGTAGCTACCTTCTTACTAAAACGATAAAATTTCAAATTTTTTTTTGTCGAGATTTTGTATCCTAAAGGTCAATCAACATACCCCAAACTCCATACACCAAATTATTCTCAGATTTAAAGCTGAAATCTATGAAAAAAGGCACTCAGAAAAATTGGAAAAATTGATAAATCACCCCAAATTGCTTAACACGATTTTATCTCAGGAACTATAAGTGCAAATGAGCTGAAATTTTCAGGGATTGTAGTCCTTTGAAAGGGATAAAATTCAGTGAATAGTTTCAGCTTTTTTATCTATAATAGAAAAAAAGTTATGCCCTTCCAAAATTTTCCAAAATCTGAATCATAAGGTAGCTACCTTCTTACTAAATCGATAAAATTTCAAATTTTTTTTTGTCGAGATTTTGTATCCTAAGGGTCAATCAACATACCCCCAAACTCCATACACCAAATTATTCTCAGATTTAAAGCTGAAAATCTATGAAAAAAGGCACTCAGAAAAATTGAAAAATTGATAAATCACCCCAAATTGCTTAACACGATTTTATCTCAGGAACTATAAGTGCAAATGAGCTGAAATTTTCAGGGATTGTAGTCCTTTGAAAAGGGATAAAATTCAGTGAAAGTTTCAGCTTTTTATCTATAATAGAAAAAAAAGTTATGCCCTTTCCAAAATTTTCCAAAATCTGAATCATAAGGTAGCTACCTTCTTACTAAAACGATAAAATTTCAAAT